>ML681963.1:53941497-53972589 GCA_007922195.1 Podocnemis expansa | reverse complement strand
TGCAGCCCCTGCAGGCACTGTGGGGTAAAGCGCCCAGCCGTGCTTTACCCACCGGTGCCTGCAGTCCCCTCTCCAGGCGGAATAGCATGTCCACGCTGTGGACATGCTATTTCGCTGCCTTATTTCGAGGACACAGTTTTTTGTCCTCGAAATAAGGTGTTTCTAAATAATATGTTATTTCGAAACAGCTTGTTTCGAAACGTCTTGTTTCGAAACAAGCATACCCTGTTTGAACATAGCTGAAGAGCAGGGGATATCTGGCTGGACAGGGACTCAGGACAAGGCTCGCTTCCTGGCTCTGCCACAGAGCAGTAAAACTAGAGCAGGAATGGTTGGGTATGAACCAGCACAAGCAATCTTTCTTACAAACTAAGGACTGACCTGTTTCTCTCCCCTATCCCCATAAACATGAGGGGCATTTCTTTGTGCTGTGAGCAGCAGGTTCAAACAGAGACAAGGTTCTCTACAGAAGGGAGTGGGCTCCATAAACCAACTGTGAAGTCAATGGAGAGTAGGAAGGAAAGATCCTCACTTGCTGAGGGACCTCGAATTGTTCTTGTTATATGAAGAAGAGCCCTGTGGTACAAGGAGGCCATCCCTTCCTGAAATTGCAGGAAGCTTTGCTCTCACCCTCCATGGGAGCAGGATTAGTCCTGTGCAACTTCCTCAAGCTCACCTTGGAAATCAGTGACAGACCTGGAGGGAGAATGGGGAACAGGAGAAGCCCTTCTCTTTTGCCCTGCTGGGACTGTTGAGAAGCATTCGGCTCTCTAGTGTGAGGCATTTCTAAGAGGCCTGTGCTAATGGTATTAAAGAGCACACAAGGAGCATGGCCACAAGGTCTATAATATTACGCTCTCCACACTCACTCAGCAGATGTGGGGTGGGTGCTTTTGTTTTATTCATTTCTTTCCTCTTAATTTTATGGTCATGCTCCTTTTCTGATGGCAATGAACAAGGACTCTTCAAGCACATCCTTTTCCATGTCCCCTTCCTTTCTGGAAATATTACAAGAGGACTGGTCATAAGTTGACAACACTTTGTTTACCTTCTAACTGACTATCCTTGTGGCCAGTGTGGGTGAACAGACCTGACCCAGACCCTCTTCTCCATCATGCAAGCCAACCCAGGTGCCCTGAGAGGATGTTGCCAGAGACTATGTGCTGTAGTGCCACTGCTTTTTAGGGTATTGAACAACACCAAGGCAGTGACCCATATTACTAGGCACTTTGTTCATAGAGGCACAAAGGGCCCAATTTACAGCTGCTTGGAAATTCATGAGTTAAGTTGCACCTATATAGGAGGGCAGTAGGTTGAGACACAAACAACCCAGGTTCTATTCTAAGCTCTGATGGCAGCTTCTTGGGTAACACTGAGCAAGTTACTTGCCTGGTCTGTGCCTCAGTTTCTCTACCTGTAGAGGAGGGATAATGATGCAAACCTCCATTGAAAAGTGCTTTGAGATCCATGCAGGAAGAGTGGTACATGAGAACTGGGAGCTAATATTCTCTTCAGGCCTGTAGCAGATGCACAAAAAACACACTTCTGCCCAAAAAGACAGCCCTGCCAGCCATCATTCAGCCCTCAGATTTCCAGCTGTGGAATGTGGGACTGAACCGCCTGGAACAAAACCGGCAGCATGTTCCTTTTCTTTTCCATTCTATTTTTATCCTCCTCCCAATGACAGATTGAGGGCTTCAGAAAACAGCCCCGTGAACTCTCTTCTTCCCTGCCATGGAAATTACCACACAGCGGTTCAAAACTGGAGAGCAATTTGCAAAACAAATAAGTCTCTGATTAGCTAACAAGCGGCAGGCTGACCTTACAGGGACCCTTTCATTAGGAGACATTTATTTCCTCATCCTTTTCTATAGAGCAAGGATTAACTGCCTTGGGATGAGGGGAGCCGCTCCACACTGCTATAAAGAATTTAAAACATATGCCCTGATTTGGCTCTTAATATTAAAATATTAAGTTCCATAATTGTCATGTTCCCAAAGTTGGAGGGTCTCTGCCTAACCATTCATTTCTATTTCCCCACCTCCTGCTACCCTGCCCTCAAAGAGTAATCTGCTAAAACACTTTGGATGTGATGTTAGTTGGCATTAATACAGCAAATCAACCTAAAACGTACATGCAGCTCAGCAAAGGAGGGCAACAGAAGCAGAATGAAAGGGAAGAATAAGCTGGAGCTGTAGGGAACATTTATAAGGTCCTGAACCAACGTCTGCAAAATGCTCCTGTTGTTTGGGTTTCAACTCAGACTCCAGGCTTGTAGGACATCTGACCAGTGACTTCTGCTGATCATAATCGGCCCAGGGCTTCTTGTGCATCTTATGTCCCTCACCTTTCATTTGGATGGTGAGTTCTCTGAGGAGGGAACCCCTTTGTTCTTCTTCGAGCACTGCTCACATCATTCAGTTACAGGTGTCTACATGCCGCAGCCCACAGTAGCTTGGAAAGTCTTTAGCCTTAGCCTGTCAGGCCAGGGCACATAGCCAATGCCCCTTCCGTGCCATGATTATAGCTGTATAGGTGACCGTGACCCTAACCCTCCCCATTCCTTTTTTCCGTCCTCATGGATGGTTTCAGAACAGCCAAAAACTTGCGAAAGCAAGTGCTTATCTTCTTCTTTGTTTGCAATTAAATGCCGGGGTTTAAACCATGCCCATTGTGCTGCAAAGCCTTCCCACTAGACGATCCCCATGAGAAATGCCTCGCATGCCTCGGTGAGTCACATCTAGCTGAGAGCTGCTCCATCTGCAAGTCCTTCAAATGAAGGACTCGCAAGGATAGAGAGCGGCGCTTACGCACTCTTGCGGAGGATCGCGCATCCGCTTCTGATGCCACCTGGGTGACAAGCGCTCCACTGGCGCCTCAGATGACTCCTGTACCAGAGCCCACCCAGCGCCGCTCTGTGGCTCAAAACTGAAAGCCACGATCGGCATCAACTTCGGTACCTACACGGCGGTGCTTGCCTCCATCCCCGTGTTCCCCCTCATGAGAGTCAGGACTGGGCCTGCCCTTAGTATCATCGACACCAGAGGCCCTGGCAACTGCATGGACCTTGCTTCACTGGTACCTGTGAAGAAAGCTGGGTTGAAGAATAAGCTGGCACTCCCATCCAAGGAGTGGTCGACGCAGGGCCCGGTACCGCTCTCGACTTCGGTACCATCGAGCCCTCCTACAGCATTGTGAAATGGTACCAACGATCACTCCGATGACTGTTCCTATTGGCATTTGTCCCACGAGCCCTTGGTGCCATGCTTGCAGGGCCCGAGAAGATGGAGATCTAGCTCATCTTCATCATCATCTGCTGGCTCCGTTCGCTCCCCTGGTTCTCCAAAAGAGACCTCTGGTACCAAGGAACAAGCGCACAAGCAGCACTGGAAACATTCCCTAACGCCCAAGCCAAGAAGGGGTATGACCCCAGAAACCCCAGTACAGGCATCGTGGGCTAGTTCCACCCGGGCTGCAAAGACTCGCCAGATGGACAGGGGCCATTCCCCCTCACGCCATACCTCATCCAAAGCTTCCTTCAATGACTGGTTGCACAAATGGCTCAACCGATGGTTGATGACACTTCAACCTCTCGGCACCGGTCAATACTGTCCCCATCCCAGACCCCAGACTCCTCAGATGTCTCCAATGATGAGCCCGATCCGGACTCTACTCAGCACAGCAGATCTCAGGGTCCCTCATCTTCCTCCCCAGATGAACATACCTTCTAAAGGCCCCTTGCATACAGGGATGACCCCCCACACGCAGCAGGACTTACTCCGCTGCATGGCAGCTAACCTCAGCGTGGAACTCGGAATGGTCCAGGAGTAGACGGAGCCCCTCTTTGACATAGGGGATGTTACTCCACCAGCCAAGGTATCTGTTCTCCTTCACAAAGGGGTGTGTAGGATCACCAGGGCACGATGGCAGACCCCGTCGTCAATCCCACCAGTATCAAAGGCGGCGGATCGCAAGTACTGTGTCCCCTCTGACAAGTTCGCATTCCTCTTCTAACACCCTACGCCAGGCTCTCTGGTAGTGGATGCAGTCAACCAAAAAGAGAGGCAGGGTCAGCCAGGCTCTACTCCTAAGAATAAGGAAGCAAGAAAGCTTGACTTATTCGGTAGGCATGTTTACTTTACCTCAGCTTTGCAGCTGTGTATCACCAAGCCCTCATGGTCAGGTACATTTTCAACCTTTGGACAACCATCAAGGGCTTCAGTGATAATGTATCTAAAGACTGCCTCAGGGATTTTGAGGTGATGGTGAAGGAAGGGGTCTTGGCCTCCAGAGATATTCTGATGTCTACCTGAGACACATCTGACACAGCTTTGCGTAACATGGCATCTGCCGTGGCTATGTGCTGCTCTGCCTGGCTCCAGGGCTCAGGCCTATTCCCACGGATGCAGCTCATCATTCAGGACCTACCATTTGAAAGTCCCGACCTCTTTGCTGAGTCCACAGATGCAAAGCTGTATGGCATGAAAGATTCAAGAGCTACCCTCAGATCTCTGGGGACATACACATCGCAACCTGCCCAACGCTCCTCAAAATCCCAACAGCTGCTGCAACAGCACCTACAGCAGCTAAAACAGCAGGTCCAGATATGGGGCTCCTTTAACCCAGTCCTACCAGTACCTCCAGCACTCACTCAGGGGTCTGGATAAGGACAAGTCTCATTCGAGTAAAGATAGTAAACCCCTAGCCTCTCAGTCCAGAAGGTGTGGGCAAGGTACCAACCGGTCAACAGGGAAGAAGCAGCATTTTTGATGGTTACCCTGAGGGCAGTGGACCCATAGCCTCGACTCCAACCTTTGCCAACTGCCTGCATCGATTCGCACACCACCACTGGGCCGACATCACAACCAACCAGTGGGTCCTCGAGACAGTCTCAAAAGGGTATCGCATACAGTTTCGGTCAACTCCTCAGGACGGACAACTGCCCCCTTGTGTAAATCTCAGAAGCTGGGAGCTAGATCACATGCCTTGAGACAGAATGCGAGATGCTCCTCTCCCTTGGGGGCCATAGAAAGGGTCCCAGAGCTGGAGCAGGAAAAAGGGTTCTACTCTTGGTACTTTCTGGTCCCCAAACCGAATGGGTACCTAAGGCCCATTCTAGACCTCAGAGCTTTAAACAAACACAAAAGGAAAACAAAGTTCCGTCTGATCTCCCTGTCACAGATCGTCCCATCTCTGACTCCCGGGGATTGGTTCACAGCCCTCAGTCTAAAAGATGTTTAATTCCACATAGCAATATGTCCCCACCACAGAAGGTTTCTAAGGTTCATGGTGGAGGGAAAACATTTCCAGTTCCCATCACTACCCTTCAGGCTCTTGCTAGCCCCCAGAGTGTTCACAAAGTGCACAGCACCGCTTGCTGCCTTCCTACACCGGCAGTGCATAAAGATCTATCCCTATCTAGATGATTGGTTGATACACAGGGAATCAAGAGCTCAGGTAGAGCACAGTGTCAGAGCAGTAACCCGCCTGTGCAGGTACCTGGGTCTCTGCATCAATCAAGAAAAATCAAAATTCCACCCATCCCAAAGCACAGAGTTCAAAGGAGCTCTCCTAGACTCCCGCAAAGGGAGGGCCTCCCTGCCCCCCTCAAGATTTCAGTCCATCTGCACCATCATTGCGGAGCTGGAGGACTCCCAGATAACCACAGCCCATTGCTGCTTACAGCTTCTCCGGCACATGGCAGCCTCCACCTCTGTGATACAGACAGCATGCCTAAGAATGAGACCCTTTCAGGTTTGGCTGTCCACAGTGTTCCACCCGCAGAGAGACCCTCTGTCCAAGGTAGTGTCAGTTTCCCGGAACACCCTGGGGTCACTAGAGATATGGAGGGACCCCCTATTTGCCAGGTGGGGGACTCCCTTCCAAACTTCAATTCCTACAGTGACACTGATCACTGACGCCTTGGACTCGGGGTGGGGGGCCTACATCTCAGGGGGACTTTCCAACCAGGGACTTTGGTCTCCGGCAGACAGTCTTCTTCACATAAATGTAAAGGAGCTGTGGGCCATAGATTACCTGCAAGACCTTTCTGGACAGGATACAAGGCAGGTCAGTCCAGGTCCTACCGGACAAAACCGCAGCCATGTTCTATACGAACCAGCACGGGGGTGTCCGCTCCCCAGTTCTCTGCAGAGAGGCATGCAGACTTTGGGAATTAGCCTGAAGTACAATTTCACCCTGGTGGCAGTACACCTACTGGGAGTGGACAAAAATCTAGCAGATTCGCTCAGCAGAAACCCCCTAGCTCACCATGAGTGGTCCCTCCACAGCGTGCTGTTCTCCCACCTAATGAACAAATGGGGAACACCCTTAATGGATCTATTTGCGACATGACAGAACTGCAAATGTTAGTGCTTCTACTCCCTCAGGAGTCCGGAGGAGGGTCACTCACAGATGCCTTCCTCCTCAGCTGGTCAGGCCCTCTAATGTATGCCTTTCCACCAGTCCCGTTGATACACAGGGTCCTTTTGAAGGCCAAAGTGGATGGAGTGAACATGATACTGATAGCTCCAGATTGGCCCAGGCAACACTGGTACTCGCTCCTACAGGACCTGTCCATAGACGCTCCACTCCGCCTTCCCCTGTGGCCGGACCTCCTGACACAAGACTCAGGGTGCCTATGGCACCCAAACCCTGGTCTCCTGCATCTGACAGTCTGCAGGCTCTGTGGCTGAGTGAGCAGGAAAGGCTCTGCTCGGACAGGGTCAAGAGGGTACTGGTTCGTAGTAGAAGGCCGTCCACCAGGACCACTTATACAGCCAAGTGGAAACATTTCTTCCACTGGGCTCGAGGTAAAGGGCTCAAGCCTGCACTAGCCCCCATACACCTAATCCTTGATTATCTGTTGGACCTTAGAGACAGTGGCCTCTCCCTTTCCTCCCTGAGAGTCCACTTAGCAGCTATTTTGGCCCTCCATGAAAAGGTGGATGTTGTCTCTGTTTTCTCCCATCCTAATTTCACTAGATTGTTGAAGGGTTTCGAAAGACTCTTCCTGCAACCATGTGAACCTATTCCTCAATGGGATCTCAATGTGGTGCTCCATGCACTAACGGAGTCTCCTTATGAACCCTTGGACTCATGTACCTAGCCTTTTTGGTGGCAATTACCTCGGCTAGAAGGGTCTCTGAGTCGAATGCCCTTTCCTCAGAACCCCTGTACATGAGGTTCTTCCATGATAAAGTGGTGCTACGCCCTCATCCATCCTTCCTTCCGAAGGTAGCTTCCCCTTTTCACCTTAATCATGACATTTGTTTGCCAGTATTCTTTCCAGACCCTCAGGTTACAGAGAATTAAAGGAGGTGGCATACCCTGGATGTGAAGAGAGCTCTCTTGACATATATTGAGCAGATGTGTCTGTTCTGCAGGACTTCTCAACTCTTTGTGGCAGTTGCTGAATGCAAAAGAGGTCTCCCGGTGTCCTCACAGTGCATCTCCAGATGGATAGTAAACCGCATCAAAGACTGCTACAGAAGGTCGAATATGACCCTCCCTGGGGCTATCAGGGCTCATTCTAGCAGGGCCCAGGCTTCGTCAAAGGCTTTCCTCACCAAGGTCTTGCTTCAGGAAATCTGCAGAGCAGCTACATGATCATTGGTGCATACCTTCACGATGCACTATGCTATCGTCCAACAGGCTAGAGAGGATGCCATGTTGGGCAGAGCCGTACTCAGGGTGGGCAGACTGTAACTCCTCCCACCATGTTTGGGTATGACTAGCAGTCACCTGTAACTGAATGATGTGAGTAGCGCTTGAAGAAGAAGGGTGGGTTACTTACCAGTAACCGTCCTTCTTCAAGATGGACTGCTCACATACATTCAGATCCCTCCCACCATCCCTGCTAACCAGAGCTGGCAAAGGAATAAGGGACTGGGAGGGTCAGGGTCACGGTCACCTAAATAGCCATGGTCACAGCACAGAGGGGGTGTTGGCCGTGTGCCCTGACCTGACAGACTAAGGCTAAAGACCTTCCGAGCTACTGTGCGCTGTGGCATGTAGACACCTGTAATTGAATGTATGTGAGTGGCCCATCTCGAAGAAGGACAGTTACTGGTAAGTAACCTGCCATTTAGGCTTGCACAGGGGCTAGGATCTGTAATGGCAACACTACTACAATAAGAATGTTTGTGAAAGGATTCAGGGAGAAGAGGGCCTGCAGGGACTCATATTTTGATCCAGAGGACAAACAACTTGGAGTGTCTGGAACTGGGGTTTTGGTTTGAGCTGTTTTGACAGAGCCTTTTTGCAAAACTCTGATCTGGGGGCTCCTCTAACTTTCTAAGACCACAGTTCTCTAAACCAGCGATTCCCAACTTTTTCCTTTATGTGGGCCACTACATCATCATTGAAAGCTTTTGTGGACCACCATGGAAACAAACCATTTTAAATGTTTTTAACACAGCCTATGGCTGACAGCAGTCAAACTTGTATATTGAGGGGTATCAAAAACATGGCTATTTCTAATAATTTATTATGCCCACTCCCAGAAATATATTGCACTCATCACAGTACATTTACCTGCAATAAATTTACCTGCAGTAATTCTCCCCAACGACCATCCACAGCACCCTTGTGGACCACCAGTGGTCCACAGATCACAGGGTGGGAACCACTGCTCTAAACCAAGACTCTGGTGAGCTGGATTCCTTTTCTACCTATCCTTCTAACTTGTTGTGTGAGTCCAGGCCTCAGTTTCCCTGTCTGTAAAATGCAGGAAATATCTACTTTAAAAAAATAGGAGTCTTTGGAGGTACTCAGCTGAAACCAATTAAGTCTCACTTTTTCCAATACCTCCTAAGTTTAGGTGAGTCTGAATGTGGGACTCTATTTTGGACATGATAGAAGGCTCACACAGTTTGGAGCACATTTGTGCCAGATTCATTTCTTGTCCTCTATTTTGGGTTTCATCTTAGCTGGACGGGACCCATGAATACAGAAGGGTAACTGATCAGATGTGGACCCTACACAGCTCCCATCAAGATAGACCATGAATTTCACAGGAGTTCACTCATGCAGGTCCAGTACTTTCATTACTGAATGTTTTAACAAGTGATTTTATAGAGGTAAGGCAGGTCCTGTGGCTGGGCACTTCTCATGCTTAACAGCTAAAAGGGGGGCAAGTGATCTGCATGGGCTTTGTATTTGCATGTGTACAGTGGTTAAAGTATAATTTGACAGGCCCCCAAATCCTCCTAATCTCTGAGCCCCTTTACAGTATTTTCCGGATCCCCTCTGGGCTCTGGGCCTGGGGTCAGCCCCTCCTGGGTTCAGGATAAATCTCAAGCCCTTCCAGTCTCTCCCCACTTGGGCCAGGCTGCTCCATATGTCACACCAGCATACCAGGAGGTGAGTAGGAAAGAAGTGGGAGCTGCAGCTCACATCATGCTCACCGTGGCACCTCCCGCCATCCGTGTGGCACAGTTCATGACCAGGACATGGTGCAGCAGAACACGGGACCGTCTTTGACCTCACCCGCCCAAGCCAATGGCTGCTGGGGCCACCCATGAATGAAGCCCCTGCCTGGCTCTGCTGGTGTGTCTGACCTGGGTGAGCTGTTCCAGTCCTGTGGCAGACAGGGCTGGGGTGTGTCCCCGGCTATCTCTGCTGCCAAGTGCCAGCGTCCACACATGAAGCCTGGGCCCTGCCTGGTGCTGAGTGGGGGGGGCGGTCACTGTCATGGTCACTGAATGCAGCAGGGAGGGTGTAGAGGCAGTGGTGCAGGCCCTGTTCTGCCCTACTCACGCCAGGACAGCACGGGGTGCCAGCCTAATTTTCTTTTTCTTTTTTGGAGCCCTGGAGCGCTGGCACCTCAAATTTGTGGGCTCTGGAATGGCGTTCCAGCCTACTTTAACCCCCTACATGAGTAAAATTAAATATTCGCATACTTTCACTATGGCAGGATAGTAAATTATGTATGGGCTGAATGATCACAAATCTTTCAATACCTGTATTTTAACTGGAGGGGGAAGTGAAATATTGTCTTTTCATGATATGCTATCCTTTGATTGTATAAATTGTGTTAAGCCTATTTGATGGAAAAGCCACTATGGGCATGTCTACACAGACCATTTTATTTCAAAAGGAGCCCTTTCAAAAGGATCGATTTCAAAATAAAACCCTTATTTCAAAAGGAGCCCTTTCGAAATAAGGGAAACCGCGGAATCGAAACAGCCGTTATTTCGAAACAGATGTTTCGAAATAACGGCAAAGGGACCACTGTTTCGAACCGTTGTTTCGAAACAGCGGTGTTGTTTTGAAACATCGGGTCTAAAGCCGTTATTTCGAAACATCCATTTCGAAATAACGGCCATTTCGGGGGGGGGTAGGTTTTAATTTTTCAGAATAACGATCCTTATTTCGAAAGGACGAGGTCTGTCCTTTCGAAATCAGGAAACGTCAGGTAGACTAAATTTTTTTTATTTCAAAATAACGGTTGTTATTTCGAAATAAAAGGGCTGTGTAGACGTGCCCCATCAGAAACATAGAATCTGGAAGAGTGAGCAATGTTTGTTTACTCACCAGTAACCGTCCTTCTTTGAGATGGGCTGCTAACATACATTCAGTTACAGGTGTCTACGTGCTGCAGCGCACGGTAGCTCGGAAAGTCTTTAGCGTTAGCCTGTCAGGTCAGGGCGCATGGCCAACACCCCTTCCACACTGCGACCGCAGCTATATAGGTGACTGTGACCCTGACCCTCCCCGTCCCATATACCTTTGCCAACTTCGTTAGCGGGGACAGTGGGAGGGACCTGAATGTATGTGAGCAGCCCATCTCAAAGAAGGATGGTTACTGGTGAGTAACCAACCATTCTCCTTCGAGCGCTGCTCACATCATTCAGTTACAGGTGACTGCTAGCCGTACCCAAGGATGGTGGGAGGAGTTACAGTCTACCCACACTGAGTACAGCTCTGCCCATGGCGGCATCATCTCTAGCCTGTCGGGCAATGGCGTAGTGCGTCGTGAAGGTATGTATCGACGACCACGTAATGGCCCTGCAGATCTCTTGGATCGGGACCTTAGCGAGGAAGGCTGTGGAAGATGCCTGAACTCTGGTAGAGTGGACTCCCACAGTCTCTGGGACAGGCGTGTTTGACCTTCCGTAGCAGTCTTTAATGAAGTTCATAATCCATTTGGAGATGCACTGAGAGGATACCAGGGGCCTCTCATGCGTTCCGTGACCTCCACGAACAGTTGGGAGGCCTTGTGGAAAGATCATATGTGTTCAATATAGATTAGGAGCGCTCTCCTCACATCCAGGCTGTGCCACCGTCTCTGGTTTTCTGTCACCGGAGGGTCTGGATAGAAGACCTGCAGGCAGATCTCTTGATTCATGTGGAAGGGAGTGGCAACCTTGGGCAAGAACAAGAGGTGGTGACACAGGACCACCTTGTCTGGGAAGAAAACCATACATGGGGGTTCAGAGGATAGGGCTCGTAACTCTGAGACTCTTCTGGCCGAGGTAACAGCTACCAGGAAAGCCACCTTCCAGGACAACATGAGCAGGGTGGCTGAGTCCAAGGGCTCGTAAGGCGGCTCTGTCAGAGCCTGCAGCACAACATTCAAATCCCACTGTGAGGTGGGTTTACAGATGTGGGGAAAAAGTTTTTCCACTCCTTTCAGGAATCTATGGCAGATGGGGTGTGAAAAGAGTGGAGCCCCATCTACTCTTTGGTGAAAGGCCGAGATTGCTGTCAAGTAGACTTTTAATGAGGACAGAGATAGGACTTCTCTCTTAGATCAAGAAGGTAATCCAGGGTTGCCTGAATTGGTGCGGAGGTAGGGTCTATGTCTTTATCACAGCACCAAGTGGAGAAGTGATTCCATTTTGCCATGTAGGTGGACCTGGTGGAGGGTTTTCTACTACCAATCAGGACCTTTTTAACCCTATCCGAGCAGCGTCTCTCTTGCTCACCGAGCCAGAAAGCATTCAGGCTGTCAGGTGCAGAAGGCCCAGGTTTGGGTGCCGAAGGCATCCCGAGTCCTGTGTCAGAAGGTCCGCCCACCATGGGAGGCAGAGCAGGGTCCTCACTGACACGTCTTGAAGGAGAGAGAACCAGTGTTGTCTGGGCCAGTCCGGGGCTATCAGGATGATGAGTATCTCGTCCGCAAGGGCCTTCAGGTGTACCTGGTGAATCAAGGGAATTGGCTGGGAAGGCATACATTAGGGCTTCGAACCAATTGTGGAGGAAGGCATTGTTGAGAGACCTTTCTCCTGACCTTGGAGGAAGCAGAACCGGGGGCATTTGTGGTTCTGAGCTGTGGCAAAGACGTTGATCTGAGGGGTTCCCCATCTGATTGTCAGCAGGGAGAAGACCTCATTGTGGAGGGACCACTCATGATTCGCCAGTGGCTTCCTGCTGAGTGAATCTGCTATGCCGTTGTCCATCCCGGGTAGATGGGCAGCAGTTGGTGTGAAGTGATGGTCTATCGCTAGTTGCCAAAGCTTGGTCACTTCCTCGCATAGCACCAAGGAGCAGACTCCCCCTTGACGGTTCATGTAGAACACAGCCGTTGTGTTGTCTGAAAGGATTTTGACCACCCTGCCTTGCATCTGGTCTAGGAAGGTCATGCAGGCCAGTCTGATGGCCCTGAGCTCCTTCACGTTTATGTGGAGGAGACTGTCCTTGGGGTTCCAGACGAAGATGATGGGGCCCTTGATCTGCTTTGTTGGGTAGAATCAGGGTCTGGCTCATTGTCAGAGAAATCCGAGGACTCCGGTGCCAGCGAGCGGGTGTAGCAGAAAGAGGTATCGTCTGCTGTCACGTTCAGCCAGTTGAGGGTCCACTCGTTGTGCAGAGACCTTGATGGTGCCATAGGCGTCATGAGGGGAGCAGGTGCCTCCCCTGATGGCTGCCTTCCCCTTGAGCCCGGTGAGATAGAACTTTTTTGGGCCTGCTTTCTCGGGCATTCCTCCTGAGGGGGAAGAAAGGGGTCTTCTGAGGACGATCTGGATGACCTCCCCCTGACAACCAGGAGTCCGGTACTGAGAGTTCCTCAGAGGAGCGATGGGCAGAGCCGTAGAACTTGGGCCTGGTACCAGGTTTGACGGTGCCGGGTTGGAGAGGGTGTTAGTTTTGATAATGCGTTTATATGTTCTTTTATGCTACCTTTAAAATCTTTATCTACTAAACTCAGACTTGTGCTTGCCAGCAAGGAAGCATTACCCCTCGAGGGTGCCCAGAGAATAGTGCATAATTTCCCAGGAGACTGGGCGTGGACTTGAACTGTTTGGTGTTGTAAAGTTGTTTGAAAACCCCTAGATACAGAACCCAGCCCTTGCTTTGCCCTCTCGGCCTGGCAGAAGGGTTACATAGGCAAAACGACATCACACATGAAAGTGGCATCTAGAATTCCATTTACATTTTCCTTTTCTGTACTTTCTTGGGAAAGCAATTTCCCTTAGCTTTTTCAAGTGAAGAACTCTTATGAGACCATCTTTTTTGTGACCCCCCCCTCGCCCACATTTATTATACAAGAGTGTATTGATAACAATGACAAGTTATGTAGCATCTGGGTATGTAGCAGTAAGCCTGACAGGTAACATTTGACCTTGAAGCAGGAAGTTATGTGGGACATGGGGCTTTTGTTTTAGACTAGAATGAAAATTTTCACCTCCAAGCATTCTGAAATGCACCTACTGAGAAACATTAGCCTGGTGGACAAGGAACTGGATTGGGAGCTGGAGACCACTCTGCTAGAGGATCTTGGGCAAAACAACCTTTTCCCCAACTCTAGTGTTTGTGAAATCATCAGATCTCAGCTAACACAGATTCAGGGCTGTTACTTTACCCCTCAATGCTATTGCCCAATCCATCCCTTCTTTTTCTATGGGAACACACTGCGGGGAAAGGATTCTTGGATATGGGGAGTTGAAGCTAGAACTTCTTGGTCTAAGACAAAATGCCTTTCTCTGAGCGGAAAGATCCAAGCTGCTAACTCAACTGCTTTAGTGGCCTGAAACCCTCTGGAGTCCAGCCATTCTGGGAGAACAGAGAGCTATGCTGTAAGAACCTTCAGACTGTGAGCTCTTCAGGATTGTGTCACACTAAGCAATTGTGGACCTCCTAGTACAGCAGGGTCCTGATCTTGGTTAAGGGCTCTGGTTGCTCTTACAATATAAAAAAAAAGTGATTGAGACATGATGTTTGAAAGATGGCATCCATCTTTGCCTTTGCCTAACACCAGGTACTGGACAACACATTTGGGGGGATCACCTGGATTTCTGTGACCTCATGCTCTATGGAATGCAGAGATTGCATTGAAAGTTGGTAAAGAACAGCATGTTCTCTGAGTCCACCATTGGGTGTCATTTAACCCTAGCATGATTAAACCTTTCACTCTGCCAGCAGAAGACATTGCATTCAGCACCAAGCAGACTGGCTGAGGCTATCATGTGGCTCCTCCAGAATTTATGAACAGACTTAATGTTTCATAACATTCTAATTTGCCATGATTATCTATTATTCCCAAGGACTTTACTAGCTCTGCTTTAGAAAGAACGAACAAAATGGGATGGTTCGTGGTAGTGCAGAAATTGTTGTGAAAACGCAAAGAAACTGCAAAGAGGGGGCTAGAAAGTATTTATGCCCTATGCATGATGGACTAAAGACAAAGGCTCTTGCCTAACAACTATTTCTGTTCCATTTGATTTTGGGAGAGGGAATTTACCCAAATTCCCTAGGGCTGTGCTGGGAAATCTGCATTATATTGTAGTATCACACAGATGCCCCAGCTACACTGTGCTAGGTGCTTCACAAAGCATAGATGGTCTCTGCCCTGAAGAGTTCACTGCCAAGGGGTGAGCAACAGGTGGATGCTATTGAAGAAGGATGGGTGTGTGACATTGTCTGGTTCTAGGGGACTGTTTGGCTATGTTCACACACACAGGGCTTGTTTCGCAACAAGCCCTTTCAAAATAACTTGTTTCGAAATACAGTAACATGTTATTTCGAAACAAGTTATTTCGAAATAAAAAAACACTGTCCGAGAAATAAGCAAAAAGCGGGAATCGAAATAGCATGTCCACACTGTGGGCGTGCTACTTCAGTTCTGGGGCAGGGCACCACGGGAGGTGTGGCAACATGGCCCCCCTGTGGGCCATGTTGCCACTGAATCCCCTGCCTGGCTCTCACCTGCAGAGCCAGGCAGGGGAAAAAACCCTGAAGGGCAGGGATCCCCCAGCCCTGGGCAGCAGCTGCTAGACCCCTGCCTGCTAGAGGTACCCCTAGCCCAGGCGGGCTTGTGGGAGCACCTGCAGCAGCTCCAGCCAGCCCCTGGGGGCTAGGGGCTTCCCCAGCTGGCAGGGGTCTTGCGCGGCTTTCCCCAGCCATGGGGCTTTTCCCCAGCCCCGCGGCAGGCAGCCCGACGCCCCCTTCTCCCCAGCCGCGGGGCCTCGTGGGTGGGGATAATGGGACGACGGGCTCCCTGCTGAGGGGCTAGGGACAAGCCCCATGGTGGGAGAAGGGGGTGCTGGGCTCCCTGCCGTGGGGCTGGGGAAAAGCCCCACGGCTGGAGAAGGGGGCGCCAGGATCCTCCTCATCACCCTGGCCAGGGTGCTGAGGGAGGAAGGTCCATAGTTATTTCGAAACAACAATTGTTTCGAAATAACATGTCCGCACAGGGTTGTTTCGAAACCACTGGTTTTGAAACAACCTTGTTTCGACAGGAAATGAGGTTTAACCTATTTTGAAAGTACGGCTCGCATTTCGAAACAAGGGGTTTCCTTGTTTCGAAATGGCCGTATGTTGTGTGGCCATGGCTATTCTTATTTCGAAACAACCTCGTTGTTTTGAAATAAGAATGTTGTGTGAACGCACCCTTTATGATTATCTTTCATATTAATATGTCATGTTTGGAATAATCCATATATGAAGTGCCATGTTTGGTACCAAAAGAAGGTCGTAATCTACTAGGAATGATTATATGGTTTATAAACAGGTGTCAAATCTGTATTAGAAATTAGGTTTATGTTTGGTCTATTTATGTTCCAAGTTATTTGATTGTAAGGCAATCCCAGACTGGCTGTCTGCAAAACCATTGTCCTCTTAATGGCCCATTAAAGGAACTCCCAGCTATGGTGGGCCTAGGAAGAAACCTGTTTGATGAATCACCCAGACTGACCATGTGATTCAACTCCATTTTGATTTGGCAAAGATTCTGAGAGCATGGGGAAAGCAGAGGTGATAAAAGGCAGTGGCCCCATCTCCATTTTGTCTTCGGTCAGTCTGCAACCAACACCCACCTCTGGAACTATTCTTCTGGGACTGAACAAAGGACTAAGACTCACTCAGGTGCTAGGTGTATACCAGAGGAATTGGACTAACCTGCAAACTACACATGCTTCAAAGACTTGCTTCCTATGAACTCTAAATCATTTGTATGTATGTGATTCACACTGACACTTTAACATCTCTCATATTTTGTTTGTTTTCTTTTTATATTAAAACTTTAGTTGTAGTTACTAGAGGATTGGCTGGCAGCATGGTATTTTGCGTAAGATCCAAGCCTATATTGTTCTGAGTGATGTGGCTGACCCTTTGGGGTCAGGAGAACCTATTTCTTTAAGAGACCCAGTGACCAGCTGAGAATCAGGGGTGCTGACGTGCAATAAAGGGAGCTGTTTCTATTTTGTTATGCTTGGCGATGACCAGAGTGGTTAATCAGAAGCATGTTTTTGTTCCTGACTGGGAGACTGGTTTAAGTACCACCGATCAGTGGTTTGGGGGTTTGGCCCTTAGTTTTGCCGCTTGCCCTGATTTTGGCACATTCAGAAGGTTATTGCAGGAGGCCCAAGTCACAGGGTGCACAGCTACAGTGTGATGATTCTAATCGGCTAAAGAGAGCTCCCTTACATTTTCTGCCTGCTGTTATCCAGAGTCCAGGCCGCAGTCTGGGAGAAGGAAGAATGTCCCCTGGGATAAGATGATGTCTCTGGTGACAGACTAAATATTTGTTCCAACAGTAATCCCCACTGACCTCTCTTCTCAAAGGGCTTCCTTCTCCCTCTTTCCTCTCTGCTCGCTTCCCAGTTGCAAGCAGCATGCGGGTGTTTAATCAGACAATGGCTCTCTTTGCAAGCACAGCTCCCCTAGTGGGAGTCAGCAAAAATTGATTTAGATGGACAAAAATTCAGATAGCGTCAAAACACTTGTGCCAAGCCTCTCTGGTGGTTTCCAAGGTCTAAAACCTCACATAACTGGGTTTGACCCCTGCAAGAAACAGGTCACTTGGGAGATTTTTGAATTTAGGGTGAATTCTGTGAAAGTATCAGACCTGTAGACTGATGTCACACCCACATGGTAGGCACTGCAGGGCGAGGCTGGGCAGGCCTGACCCACGCAGTGCTCCAGTACCTCACCCATCACTTGGAAACAAGCCAATAGGGGTGAGGGAACATAAACAGCCATGGTGGATCCGAAGAATGGTGCATCTAACCCAGGTGCTTATTTTCCAACAGTGGCCAGTGCCAAGTGCTTCAGAAGGAATGAACAGAACAGGACAGTCATCAAGTGATCCATCCCTCTTCATCCAGTCCCAGGATCTAGCAGTCAGAGGTTTAGAAGTGTGAGAATGACTCCTCATCAGGTAGAGGGGTGCTAGAACTAGGGTCTCCCCTATGTAAGCTGAATGCCCTAGCCACTGGGTTAAAGGCTATCAAAGTTCAGGCCCCATGGCCTATTGAATCCTCTGTCTCTCTGTTGGGACAACAACAGCTAGCATCCATTGGCTACTTTGTAACTGCCCACTAGCAGCCTGATCCAGAAGTCCCCTGAGTCAGTTGAAAGACTCCCATTGACTTTGGATTAGGTGCTTGCCTTCTGCTGACTCTCCAGTCTGTTCCAGTTAGTTGCTGTGACCAACACCACACTCCAGCCACACCTCACAGCACTTTACAAAAGGAGGCATCACTGTTGCTTCCACTATTACCAAAGGGAAACCAGGGCGTAACTAAAGCGGGGTGAGCAGGGTAAAGCCCCAGGCTCTGAATTCTAGAGGGGGCCCTGCTGCTTGACTGGTAGCTGCAGCTACAGCCCCTACCTGGCCTCAAAGGCACATTCCTCTCTGGGTGCCAGGCTGGGGCTGGGGCTGTGGGAGTTTAAAATTTCTCACTCTGCCCCTGGAGCACACCACAGCCAGTGCAGCTTTGGGCCTGGGGACTGCGCTAGCACTGCAGACAGGTAAGGGAGCCCCTGGTGGGGGCTGGGGATGGATCTGGATCCCTGCAGCCTTCTGGCGGTGATGGGTGGGGATGGATTGGGCCCCAGACTGACTTGGGGCTGGGGGTGATGCATCTGGGGCTCCTTGCCCCAGGCACCAAAACTTTTAGTTATGGCCCTGAGGGAAACTGTGGCTCAAATGAGAAAATGATTGAATCCAAGGTCACACAGGGTTAGTGCTGAAGCAGGAAATAAACCCCAGATCTTCCCATCATGCAGCTCAATGCATTAGCCACAAAGCTATTCTGCTTCCCTTTTCACTGCTCCTTAACTGCAGGGAAAGTGAACCTCACACATCATGTTAATGTGGCTGTAACTGACTGGCATGTAATTTAATTACTGCATGCTTAAAAGATTAAATCCGCGATTAACAGAATTTATGTGGATTAGCATGGGATGATTTGAAATTGCTGCCAGTGCATTGCAAATCAAGGCAGCAACCTGCAACTTGCTGCAAAAACGGGGTTTGTTTCTATAGCCTGTACTTTCCTTGTAACTCTAATGGATCTAGTTCTGCTCTACGGCATGAGTAGAAAGAAAATGCCCTTGAGTGAGTGACCTATAAGGAGTTCTGTCAGCTACGAGTAGACTGAAATCGCTTCAAAGGAAGAGGGGGCCCTCAGGTCCTACTCAAGTGGGTAGTGTTGCATCTGTGAGTGTGAACACAGGAAAGCAATTAGGAAGAACACCTGCTACCTTTCTACTGCACATGATACACCGCCTGGGAAGGAGTCTCCAGAAAATCTACGTAGCTCAACACTCTCCCCATGTTCCTAAACCAGCTGTGAGCTGAGTTATTTGCAATATGAACTGAAGCAAGTACCTGTTGTATATGAGTGATGATAGTTATGGGCAATTACCAACCTACTCTCTTCCTGGCTGCTTTAAAGCTTTAGGGACAGAAAGAAAGGAGAGATGATCCCAGGGATTAGGTTCTAGGTTGGGAGTCTTTAACTCCTATCTCTGCCATGGGATGCCTGATTTTGGGCTAGTCAGTCAATCAAATCATAGGGTTGGAAGGGACCTCATGAGATCATCAAGTCCAACCCCCTGGGGCTTGAACCTGCTGTATATTAAGCAGAGGTGCTAGCCACAACACTATTTGCACATCCCTGAGGCCTGCTGCATATATAAATTTCTTACCAGTGTAACTGCTTGGGGGTGGGGAAGAGAATTTATTGAAGAGGTTACATGGCTGCATCTGCACTAGGAGTTAAGGCACTGGTCTAATATGATAGCTGTAAAGCTTATTTCCTTTCGCATGTATGAACAGAATCATAGAAGCATGGGGCTGATAAAGACCTTGAGAGGTTTTCACATCTAACCCCGAGGGGTTAAAGTACCCTGGAATGGCCTGGAACACTATTCCAGGGCCCACTATTTTTAGTGGTTCTGTGTTCTAGGGCCCCTAAAAACAGAAAATGGAGCCAGAACACACCATTTAAAATAGCAGGCCCTGGAATGCAGTGTTCTGGTTTCATTTTATATTTTTAGGTGCCCCAAAAGCTGAACCCCCAAAAATAGAAAGTCCCGGAACGGTGTTCAGCCGTGTTCTGGCAGGCAGGGGAGTGCAGAGCAGTGTGTGAGCAGTGTGGGGATATTGGCAACAGATGAATAGATATTAGGGGAAGGGGGTTGGTATTAGGGGCAGGGGGTTGATGTGGGGGGTGACTATTGGGGGAGCTGGGATGGGGCGCTGGCGTGTGGGGGGCAGGAGCTGGGTTGCAGGGGCCCACCTGTGCGGGAAGGGGGCCTACCTGATTAGGAGAGTTCCAGGGCCCCCCAAATTATACTTTAGCCCCTGCTAACCCCTGCCATGAGGCAGCATCAAGTAAATATACACTACTGTTGGCAGGTGTTTGTCCAACCTGTTCTTAAAAACCTCTGGTAATGGGGATTCAACCACTTCCCATGGAAGCCTATTCCAGAGCTTATTTATCTTTAGATTTAGAAAGCTTTTACCAATATCTAATTTAAGACTCCCAGCTATAGTGGCATAACTGACCACACAAGGAGGATCATGGGGCTTTAACTATGCTGCTCTAGTTAAAGTGGTGCAAATTGTTTTTAAACAAGTTGTTAGCTTCAGTGTGCATTCCCCCTCTGTAATGCAGGAATAATAGCACTTCCCATCCTTCACAGCAGGGTTATGAGGATAACTACACTACATTAGTAAGATGTTCAATCTACTATAGTCATGGGGGCTCACAGAGTACTTAAGATTTTTCAAACCATTCCTACAGCTCGACAACAGAAACGCTACCTTTTGCTAATCTGCAGACCTGATATCTTATTGCCCCCTGCCCCATGTTCCACACTGTAAAAGCAACATGGTGATAGTAAATGGGCTACAGAAAATTGCCTGGGACAATAGGTGTAGGTAAGAGAGGGCAACCTCTACTGCCAGCCTGTCAGTGACACTCAAAAAATCAGATCAAGTAGATTTAATGAATGAGATATGTAAGGTGTATCTAGAGGCTGGGCACTTTTGTGCTTAACAGCCAAAGAGGGGCAACTGATCTGCATGAGCTTTATATTTACATGAATACAATTAGCCGTTAGCATAATCTAACTATGTAGACGAAGGGCATGGTGATAAACTGTATATGGACTGATTTGATCACAAATCTGTCAATACCTTTATTTTAACTGAGTAGGAAAATGAAATATTGTCTTTTCATAATATGTTAACCTTTGATTGTATAAACTCTGTTTAGCCTATTTGGTGGAAAAGTCACCATCAGCAACAAAGAACTTGAAAGAGCGAGCAACTCTGTGTTTCAGCCTTGTGAATAGAGAGAAAGGGGTGAGGATATCATTAGCTCTGATAAAGAGCTGTGCTTGAGGCAGCAGCTTGCCCTTCCCCATGTTTAAAAGATAATGTTCATGACTCCTTATGAGTGATCTTTGTTATTTTGATTAGAGGAGCTGTCTGTGATGTCCTGAAGACAGGAGCTGAAATCACTGATAGCTGAGACCCTCGCTAAGAGCTGAAATCACCGAAGAGTGCCCAATGGGTGGAGATAGTGGATGGTGTGAGTGGCCAGCAGGTGGTGCCAGTGGACAGTGGGTGTGAGGGACACTCTCTACACACACTGTGGTGGAGTGAATGCTGCAGTGGGTTTTGTGGGTGTCTTGTCCTGAACTGATTCTCCAAGCCAGTGCTGGTTTTGATATTATGTCTATGCATTCTTTTATGCTACCATTAAAAGTCCTATGTACTACACTTGGACCCATGCTTGCAAGTGGGGAAGCATTACCCCTTGAGGATGCTCAAGGAATAGTGCATGATTTCCCAGGAAAGTGGGTTGGGGCTTGAGCCAGTTGGTGTTGTAACATTGTTTGGAAACCCCTAGATACAGAACGCAACCCTTGCTCTGCCATCTCGCCCTGGCAGAAGGGTTACCTATAGGCCAGATACTGCACAGCCTATGCTTCTTAGAGGCTTGGCATGGCTTCTGGAATTCACTCAAGAAGATACCAAGTTGCTGCTGACCTTTATGATTGTGTGGAAACAGCTGGATAGGGCATTTGTAGGGAGCAAAGGGGAAGTTACATAGAGAAATATTAACACACACCCAAAAAACCAAAACTAGATCACATACTTGCAAAAGAGAAGAAAGGCAAGTTGGAGTGAGTCAGTGAAAGATGATGCCTTCCACAATAGTTTCCGTCCATGACCTCAGATGAAAGGAAAATGATGTGTAGCCTCTGAGGGTGACAAGTTCCAGAGGGTTAGCCATCTTAGTCTATTTCAGCAAAACAAACAAGAAGTCCTGTGGCACTTGTAAAAACTAACAAATTTATTAAGGCATAGTCTTTTGTGGTCTATAACTCGCTTTCTTAGATGCCTGCCACAGGACAAGTAACAATCTCAGTTCAATCCGCCAGCACTGAATGACAGAAGTGCACATTTTGTGCCTGCCCCACCTTACTCTCTTCCAGTCAGAGATCAACATAGACCAGTCACAGCCTCCTTCTCCCCTCCATGCTGGGCTTGCACTCTCTGTGTTTGATAAGAGGACACAATCATTCCAGTTGCCACCACCATCAGACCCTGTCCTCTCACGCCTATCCGCCTTCCTTTCCTACAGGGAGTGGCAAAGTCATTAGAGAAAGTTACAAAGCAAGTCATAAAGTCTCCACTGTTGGGGGATTGTAAGGAAGAGGAAGAGAACAGAAGACATCAGAAGTAAAATTTTTAATATGCCAGCTGTGGCCTTTTCAACTGATTGTTATGTGTCATCTGTTGTTCAATGCAGCATCGTGTTGCGTGAATACAGCTGGTAATTGTGTTACTCTACCCACACACTGAGATACCTGCAAGACTGTGACACGGACTAGAGGACATGGGCCCAATCAAAGTCAGATTCAGATGGCTTAAGTATATTAGGACCAAAGTTATTTACAATATGTAAGTTATATTACTGTATCATGGACTTATGATTATTGGAGTAGAATAAGTTCCAGAGAGGTAGCCATGTTAGTCTACTTCAGCAAAACAAAGAGTCTGGCGGCACTTCTAAAGACTAGCACATTTATTTATTGCATGAGCTTTCATGGGAAAAATCCCTCTTGGAGATGGGGAACGTAAAGAATGGGTTGAAAACAAATGTACGGGAGTATAAGTCATAGGATCAGGTCAAACTGCAGCAGCAAATCAGTGCAGTTGTTTAGATTCACACAATGAAGAATAGCCTACAGGAGGGAGATAGGAAAGCAAAATTACCTGTTGTAAGGTGGAAACCCCCCCCATAGTTTCTATTCAACCTTAAGTTAATGGTGTCAAATCTGCATCTGAATTTCAGTTCTGCAGTTTCTCTTTGATGCTTTGATTTGTTATCCATTTGCCTCAGTACAGTTTCTGCATAAAAGAATAAATGGACACAAACCTGACATCAGAAATAACATTCAAAAACCAATAGTGGAACACTTCAATCTCCATGATCACTCCATCAATGACCTTTTAACAGCTGTACTCAGGCAAATGGATAACAAATCAAAGCTTCAAAGAGAAACATAAGGAGCAGGATCGGGCCTGAAGATTAGTCTGTTCAGTCAATTAGACTTCTGGCTCCATTGTAAAATCAATGGCAAAGTTCCTTCAACTTCAGCAGAGCCAGGATTTCTAGTTTGTTTCATTGTTGCAATGCAGCAGAACTCCAGTGCCACTGTGTTTGCAACATCACAGGGGAATGCAGAAGATAAATAACTGATTTATTTGAATTTCATCATAATAAATCTGTCTTATCTGATGCATTCAGCTACCCTAGTCAGTGTGTAACAGTGTTTATAGCATTTATCACCCAGTATCCAAACACCATTACTTTGTGTTTGTTTTAGTTCTATTGATTTAAGACCAAAAAGCAACAGATAGGGCTTCAAGTATCTGCTAGATGCCTCCTTACCCTGCGACTGAGCTGTTTGGGGGTGGGGGTGGGGGGTAGGCTATTTAATATTTTCAAAATAAAGCAGATAAAGACCTGATGAGCTTGGGGTTCTGGAAAATGTTTGTCTTCCTTCCATCCCATAAAATATGAAGCCAGAGAGATTTGTTCTTTCAAGTTTTTTTTTAAATAACCATTTTTCAAATAAAGTGCCTTTGAAACTTTTGACCAGTTCTGAGGCTGTGTTCACACGGCACTTTTGTTTTGAAACAACCTCGTTGTTTCGAAACAAAAAAAACCATGTTCACACGACGCACAGTTGTTTCGAAACAAGTTAAACCCCATTTGGGGACGAAACAACCTTGTTTCGAAATGCTTGTTTCGAAACAACGCATGTGAACATGTTGTTTCGGAACAATAGGTTCCGAAACAACATTTAAAGGGCTGCTGCCTCAGCACCCTGGCCAGGGAACACTCAGCACCTTGGCCAGGGTGCTGAGGGGTGTCCCCTGGCCAGCAGCGGGCGGGGTCCGGGGGCAGCTCTGGCGGGAGGGCTGAGCCACCCCGCAGCGGCTCACCCGCTGCTGGTGCCTGCAGCCCCCTTTCTGGGGCTCCAGGGTGAGCCAGCAGCGGCTCACCCCCAGGGGTAACGAAATAGCATGTTCACACAGTGAACTTGCTATTTCGTTTCCCGCTTTTTTTCTTATTTCGAATTAACATTTTGTTAATTCGAAGTATGTTATTTTGAAATAAGGTGTTGTTCCGAAACAAGTTGTTTCGACACAACTTGTTTCGAAATAACCCTGTGCGTGTGAACACAGCCTGAGTGACAGCAGCCTCCCCTCCTCCCCACATCACAGGGCTCTGAAGAGCTGGGGGACTCAAGAGGATGCAGTAGCTGCCATCCACAGAGCAACATTCACTAACAGATTTCCCCTATAATCTCCTATTTGAAGCGCAGGAAAACTGCCTGAAGACACTGCAGGGCTGTAACTCCTGTCAAGGACAGATTTTTTAAATGGTAGCCATAGCAAGATGCCAGTTTCCCTTCCTATTGGATCATTATTAAAGGAGACCTGTGGCAACAAGACCTGTTTTAAAACTGCTGGCAATTTGCACTGTACAGCAAACCCTTATTCTTTTCTTTTGTGTTTGCTCTAATAGCATCTTCTTCAGTTCTCCCAGCTCCCCAGTAGCTAGGCTGGGGACCACCACTGCCATACATGGCCAGGGACATAAGCTAACAGGGCTACTGTTTTTAGTGTACATTCTACAGGAGGACTCTGATCTTCATGGAGCCACTGTGAAAAATCCATTTCTGTCCCATGAAAGCTCATGTGATAAATACATTTGTTAGTCTTTAAAAGTGCCACCAGACTCCCTGCTTGTATTAGTGATTACAAGAATCTGTCCCCAGACACTCAGCACATTTGATTCTGAAAACCTAGAGGAAAGTCTGAACCTTGGAAGTTCTAAAGAGGTAGCCGTGCTAGTCTAGTTCAGCCCTTTCCCTTGATTGCTAGCTAGTCTCAATAATGTAATGGCCTTTCAGATGTATGAGCAGGGCTGGCTCAAGGGGTTGTGGTGCACCAAGCCACATTTTGATTTGGTGCCCCCCACATCTCATTTATGGAGGTTGAAAACAGGTTTTCAAAGTGCGTAAATAGCCAGGATCAGCCTGCAGAGGGATTTAAAGTGCACGCTGCCTATATGACTTAAGCTGCAGGTTGACTAACAGTGCCTGAGCTGCTAGGGAAGACTTGAAGAGGTGGGAGCCAGCCTGATCTTCAGGGGGGCTAGGCGCCCCTAAGAACTGTCACCTGAAGCCATGTCTGTCTCTTGCCTCACAGTAGAGCTGGCCCTGTGTATGAGATAGTGCTAGTTACATGTATCAAAAATCAGAGACACCTTGTGTAATAATGCAGATTGATTGCAGTCAGTGTATCTTACTTTAAAGAGGGACTAAAATTTCTTCTCCTTATGAACTCACTGGAAATTTTTAGGATACGTCTACGCTGGAGCCTTAGGTCAACTTAAGGAAGGTTAAGTCAACGTACAGACTCCTGTGGCCACACTGGGCTTTTATTAAGTTGACTTAAGTGCTTCCTTAAGTTGACTTAATAACACCACCTCTTAAAGTTGACTTAACACTTAAGTCGACCTTATTATGTTAACTTAAGCCAATGTAGATGGGGAAAACCCTTAAGTAGACTTATCTGGCCTCCAGGTCCCCTCCCAGAGTTCCTGGCCATCAGAGACAGCTACCCACAACGCACCACTCCACTGACCTAACACCTGCCAGTGTGGATGCAGGCAATCAACAGGAATTTTCAATGTGAACTCTCTAAGTTGACTTAACAAAGTTGACTTCAAGTCAACCTTGTTAAGTTGACTTAACAGAGACTCCAGTGTAGACATACCCTTAGAGATGAAATGAAAGATAGGAAAAGAAGAGACTGTTTTTCAGACCTCTAACTTTGTTTTTACCACAATCCATATGATTCTTGTAGCTGGCTAGGGCAGTGCTTTTCAAACTCTTTTTTCCTCAGGACCTAGTTGAAAAAAATCATTTATGCCCACAACCCAACAATTATATCTTTGAGCAGTGCATTCCAGTCTTTCGGCAGCAGCAGCAGGAGGCACCATGACGCAGTACCTGAGCATCTGCAACCCAGCACTGTGACCCAACTTGTAGTTTGAAAAACCACTGGACTAGAACATGTTTCCTGAAGAACAGGTACATAGTAGAGAACAAATTATGGGGAAAAGAAAAAAATCTTTACTGAAAGGCAAATTCGTTCTTGGGACTTAGTTTTTATCCAGAGACACGGGTGCCTTAAAACCTTTGTCTGGCAGATGGTGGCATTATCTGCCTCACTGAAGAATGAGAAAGGAAAGGAGAAAGGACTTTAAAAAAGGACACTTTTTTAAGCTGTCAGTCTGAGTTTACACTGGTAACAAAGAGATTCCAAAAGCTGTGCTGCACTGCATCCTGTAAAAAATATTTGATATATACATTAAGGATAAATGTGGTACTTTCAAAGAAAAACATCATGCATTCAAGTGTCCTGGTCCAATGACAGATTTAAACACTAGCGTAAAAACTTTGTTGAGTTGTCTCATTGCAGTCAATAGATTCCTTGTGACTGTAACATGCTTTAATGCACTGCTGTCATGGTGTCCAACACACCGAAGGCTTAAGGCCCCAGAGAGGAACATTTCCACAGCAGATGACGTTTAATATTTTCAATAGCAACACTTTCCTAATGGAATTTGATGCAGACTTGGGGGAAAGGAATAGGGCAGACAGTTGCGGGGTGTGGCATTGATCTGAGGGTATTTGAACAAGAACTGGCAGCATTTTGCACAGGAAGATATTGATTTTTACACTGGAATCTTTCAATGTGCAAGTGGAAATTCTGGGAAAAGTTTTGATTTGTCCAGTGAGAAGCATCTACACAACAACCTCCATTTTGAATCAGAGTTAAGTATCATTTTGGCTTTTGGATTATCAAAACATGAGTAATCAAAGTGATGGTTTGGTTTCGGCTTAAAACTAAGTGTGGGGATTTTTTGGCTCTAGTCTAAAAATTGAAATATTTTAAGTTGAAAAAAACAGGTTTACTTTGAAGAGCTGATTTGAAATTTTTTATATGATTTTGTTTTGAATGTATTTTAAAGCTTCTTTCAAGAAAACCAAAAGTTCAACCTGAAATTTTCAACAGAAAGATATTTGGAACAATAGTTAGAGAGAGGTGGAGAGATTGGCAGCAGAGGTAAGAGGAGGGTGTTTAGTTTCCAACCAGTTAATTTCAGGCTATTCTAAAGACAGAGTGTGGCAATTTGCCACTGAATTACTCCACTGATAGGCAATTATAACTCTACTGAAACCAAATCCTGTGAGTCAGACCATAAGCACTTATGTAGCACCTTGGGAAACCAAAAAGGAGTTCTGTGGCACTTAAAGACTCACAAATTTATTTATTGTATGAGCTTTTATGGGAGAAAATCCCACTTCATCAGATGCTTTGAAGAATCTTTTTTCTCCCACAAAAGCTCATGTGATAAACATGGGAGTTGCTGGTGCTGGGCCCGCAGGGCATGGGCCCTGCATCACCCTGGGCATGGTCCAGATCCAGCTCTGGCTGCCTGCATTGCCCTGGCCATGGCACAGATCCAGAGCCAGATTGGGCTCCAGGGGCAGGCAGGGGGTGGGGCCTGGTCCTGGGCCAGGCCCTGACCCTTTTTGGAGGGCAGCAATGCTCCTGGGGAGATTTAAATTTGTTAGTTGTTAGAAGTGCTACAGTACTTCTTGTTTGGTTTGTTGAACTAGACTAACACGGCTGCCCCTTTGGAACTTGGGAAACTAGGCGCACAGCATTCAGCTCCTTCTCTTTCAGTCCTATTGACTGTGGATATTGGTTTCACATCTATTTTATTTTTTTGGTACTCCATTTAAAAGCAATGTTGCTGTCTGTCAGATCTTCCCCCAGTGTCAGGATGCTCAGACTTAAAGTTCTCATTCATTTGTGTCTTGCAACTCACATTTGTGCAGTTGCAAGTAATTGCCATGTGCATGAGGAGGAAAGAGACAGAGCAGGCCTGGAAGCAATATTTCACAATCCCTTTGCATGAATGACAACACAATGGAGCGCAGTGAAAAGAGAAAAACTCAGACTGTGTTGTTGCCTTCTCAAAATTATGCCGTTGCTTTCATGATTTGCTAATGGTTCAGGCATGAGAATCACATTCTGCAATTTAAGGCCAGAAGGAATGAACATACAGCTTGTTTTCCTGATGTGAAACTGGCTTACCAATTTGTGCCTGTGCACCATCATTACTCTGGACTCTGATACAAGATAAGAATTCTTCTGGTGCTATAAAAAGTTGCTTGGTCAGAGAAATTACTACTTCTGCCTTCTACCTGTTGTATTACACAGAGCACAAAAACCTGCTGTTGCATTACTTGCATTCCTCCTTGGAGCATCCCTTCAGGTAGTTGAAGGGTGCTATCAAATCCCCCCTCAGTCTTCTCTTCTGCAGACTAAATAAGCCTAATTCCTTCAGTCTTTCTTCATAGGGCTTGTGCTCCAGCCCCCTGATAATTTTTGTTGCCTTCCACTGGACTCTAATTTGTTCACATCCTTTTCGTAGTGGGGAGCCCAAAACTGGACACAGTATTCCAGATGCGGCCTCACCAGTGCCGAATAGAGGGGAATGATCACATCCCTCGATCTGCTGGCAATGCTTCTGATGCAGCCCAGTACGCCATTGGCCTTTTTGACAACAAGAGCACACTGCTGACTCATATCCAGCTTCCCATCCACCAGGACCCCCAGGTCCCTTTCTATGGTGCTGCTACTTAGCTGATCGCTCCCCAGCCTGCAGCAGTGCATGGGGTTTTTCTGTCCCAAGTGCAGGACTTTGCACTTGTCCTTGTTGAACCTCATGAGACTTCTATTGCCCACTACTCCAATTTGTCAAGGTCTTCCTGAATCTTCTCCCTGCCTTCCAGCGTGTCTAGCATTCATTCTCCTCAGCTTGGTGTGATCCACAAACTTACTGAGTGTGCAATACATCCCATCATCCAGAACATTAATGAAAATATTGAACAGAACTGGCCCCAGGACTGACCGCTGGGGCACACCACTTGTTACTGGTTGCCAACTAGACATGGATCCATTGATTCCTACATGCTTTGACAATCTGTTCCATGATTTTTCCAGGGATTGAGGTGAGGATGACAGGTCTGTAATTCCCTGGATCCTCCTTTTTGCCTTTCTTAAAGATAGGCACTATATTTGCTTTTTTTCCAGTCCTCCGGCACCTCCCCTGTTCACCATGAGTTTTCAAAGATAATGGCCAGCGATACTGCTACCTCATCGGTCAACTCCCTCAGCACCCTCGGATGCAGGTCATCCGGCCCCATGGACTTGTGCACATCCAACTTCTTTAGGTAGTCCCTACCTGACCTTCTGTCACCAAGGGCCTCTCTTCTTCTCTCCAATTTGCCATGCCCAGTGTAGTGGGCCGGGAGCTGGCCCTCGCTGTGAAAACTGAAGTAAAAAAAGCATTGAGCACTTCAGCCTTTTCCTCATCCTTCATCACAAGGATACCTGCGCTAGTCAGTAAGGGACCTACACCAGCCCTGATCCTCTTCTTGTTATTGATATGCTTGTAGAACCCCTTCCTGTTATCCCTCACATCCCTTGCTAGACGCAACTCCAGTTGTCCTTTGGCCTTTCTGATTTTATCCCTGCAGTCCCAAGCAATATCTTTATATGCCTCCTTAGTCATCTGTCCAAGCTTCCACTTCCTGTAAGCTTCCTTTTTATGCTTTAGCTCAGTGCAGAGTTCTCTGTTAAGCCACACTGGGCGCCTTCCACATTTGTTGTACTTCCTGCTCATTGGAATGGTATCTTCCTGTGCCCTTAGCAGGGTTTCTTTAAAATGCAACCAGCTCTCTTGGACACCTTTCCCCTTCAGATCAGCCTCCCAAGGGATCCTGCCCATCAGTTCCCTGAGGGAGCCAAAATCTGTTTTTCTGAAGTCCAGGGTCTGCGTTTTGCTTCTTTACTTTTTTCCATTAATCAGCATCTTGAACTCTATCATCTCATGGTCACTGCTGCCCAGGTTGCCATTAACTTCTATGTCCCCAATCAATTCTTCTCTGTTTGTGAGCAGGAGGTCAAGAGGTGTAAGGCCCCTAGTTGGTTCCTCCAGCATTTGTACCAGGAAGTTGTCCTCAACACTCTCCAGAAACTTCCTGGATTGCATGTGCACTGCTGTATTGGCCTCCCAGCAGATGTCAGGGTAGTTGAAGTCCCCCATGAGAACCAGGGCCTGTGATCTGGAAACTTCTGCCAGTTGTCCATAGAATGCCTCATCCACCTCTTCCTTCTGGTCTGGAGGTCTATAGCAGACACCCACCACTACGTCCCCCTTGTTGCTCTCTCCTCTAAGCTTAACCCAGAGACTTTCAACTGGCTCAGTTCCACTTCCATAATGGAGCTCTGAGCAGTCACAGAGCTCTTTTACATACAGTGCTAATCCTCCCCCTCTTCTTCCCTGCCAGTCCTTCCTGAACCACTTATACCCATTCATGGCAGAGCTCCAGTCATGCAAGCTATCTCACCGTGTCTCTGTTATTCCAATTATATCATAGTTGCTTGTCTGTGCCAGTACAACCAATTCTTCCTGCTTGTTTCCCAGGCTCCTTGCATTCATGTACAGGCACCTGAGGCTGTATTCACACAGCACTTTTGTTTAGAAACAACCTCGTTGTTTCGAAACAAAAAAAAACATGTTCACATGATGCACTGTTGTTTCGAAACAAGGGGAAGCCCTTGTTTCAAAACAACTGTGTTGTTTCAAAACAAGTTAAACCCCACTTGGGGGCGAAACAACCTTGTTTCGGAACTCTTGTTTCGAAACAATGCGTGTGAACCTGTTGTTTCGGCACAAAGTGTTC
>ML681963.1:53913838-53941097 GCA_007922195.1 Podocnemis expansa | reverse complement strand
CCATGTTCACACGACGCACAGTTGTTTCGAAACAAGGGGAAGCCCTTGTTTCGAAACAACTGTGTTGTTTCGAAACAAGTTAAACCCCATTTGGGGACGAAACAACCTTGTTTCGAAACGCTTGTTTCGAAACAACGCATGTGAACATGTTGTTTCGGAACAATAGGTTCCGAAACAACATTTAAAGGGCTGCCGCCTCAGCACCCTGGCCAGGGAACACTCAGCACCTTGGCCAGAGTGCTGAGGGGTGTCCCCTGGCCAGCAGGCACCGGCGGGGGTCAGCGCTGCACAGCGCTGAATACCCCCGGTGCCTGCAGAGCCGGGCTGCGGGCATCGGCAGCGGGCTTCAGCGCAGCCCAGCGCTGCTTCCCGCCGGCTTTTTAAGCTCAGCCCGGCGCCCCCAACCCATGGGCGGGGTCCGGGGGCAGCTCTGGCAGGGGGGCTGAGCCACCCCGCAGCGGCTCACCCGCTGCTGGTGCCTGCAGCCCCCTTTCTGGGGCTGCAGGGTGAGCCAGCAGCGGCTCACCCCCAGGGGTAACGAAATAGCATGCTCACACAGTGAACTTGCTATTTCGTTTCCCGCTTTTTTTCTTATTTCGAATTAATATTTTGTTAATTCGGAATAAGATATTTCGAAATAAGGTGTTGTTTCGAAACAAGTTGTTTCGACACAACTTGTTTCGAAATAACCCTGTGCGTGTGAACACAGCCTAAGATACCAGGCTGATTGCCCTACTTTTCCAGGTCTATCTTCAGTTCTATTACATCTACCTCCTTGTATTTTCTCCTGGGATTGTCCTCCCGCACCTGCCTCAGGTATTAAAACTTCATTAGAACATGTAACATAATTATTTGATTCCCCCCCCCCCCATGTTCTAACTACCTTCTCTTTTATCCCTGGTGTTACTGTCCCTGTCCCCCCCAAGTTCCATCCCTTTCCCCAGGTCTCCCACATTGTCACTTACCTGTGGGCTTTGGTCTCCTTCTCCCTTCAAACCTAGGTTAAAGCCCTCCTCACCAGGTCAGCCAGTCGACATCCGAATATGCTCTTCCCCTTCCTTGACAGATGGAGTCCATCTCTGCCTAGCAGTCCTTCTTCCTGGAACAGCATTCCATGGTCAAGGAAGCCAAAGCCCTCCTGAGGCCACCATCTTTGCAGCCAGGCGTTCACCTCCAAGATGCGTCTGTCTCTACTCAGGCCCCTACCCTTGACCGGAAGGATCGAGGAGAACACCACCTGTGCTCTGAACTCCTTCACCCTCACTCCCAGAGGCCTGTAGTCTCCTTTGATCTGCCGAGGATCACCTCTCGCAGTATCATTGGTTCCCACATGGAAGAGAAGCATGGGGTAGTAGTGTGTGGGGGGGTGATTCTTGATAATCCCTCCGTAACATCTCGGATGGGGGCACCTGGCAGGAAGCATACCTCCCGCGAGGCCTTGTCAGGGCAACAGATGGGTGCTTCTGTCCCCCTCAGAAGTGAGTCCCCAACCACCACAACCCTACATTTCCTCCTAGCTGTGGTGGCTGTGATCCTCCCAGCCTCACGGGTGCATGGCATTTCCTGTTCTACCTCATGCATCGTTGCTAGCACTGTGTAACAGTTGTTCACCATAATGGAGGGAGGGATGGAGCACTGTCTGCTGCCAGAGGTAACCAGCTGCTAGTGTCCTCCCTCTGCCATAGGCATCCCATCCTTCTCCACTGGTGCAGCAGTAGTCTTCAGCACCTGGAGAGCTATGTTCCCTCTAAGCTGTGCACGTGTGCACACGCACAGAGGTTGTGAAACCCACGCACACAACAAAATAAAGTGCGCACAAAAAAAATTCAACAGTGCTAATATTTTTATGCTACTTTAAGAAGGTGATTTCAAGTAACATGTTTCAAACAAGGTTTTGTAATTTATAAAATCATTTCCATCACTAGATCAAAATAAAATTTAGATATTATTTGCATCATACTCACTTCATTGCACTCACAAGTTTGACCACACTCCCTGGAGTGTGTACAAATTTGGACATTAGCTCCAAAAATTTGCACAAAGGAAATTCTTTGCGCACATAGCCTATGAAAAATTAGAGGGGAACACTGCTGGAGAGTGTCATCCTCTTTGCATCTCTCCTCATGGATGCTATCAAGGAACTTCTCCAGGGCATGGATATTCCTTAGCCTAGACACCCTCCTCCTGTAACTCTGCTACCTGCCTCCTAAGAGATTCCATGAGAATAGAATAGAATCATAGAGTTAGAAGGGACCTCATGAGATCATCAAGGCCAACCCCCAGGGCTTGAACCCAGTACTTTCTGCATACAAAGCAGATAGGCTAGCTACTACACTATTTACAGGCAACAGTTATTATCTGGATTCATCTTCCCAGCCTGATCGTTGGAGACAGGGAACTGCAGGCTGCAGTCCCTGCAAGTCCACACTAGGATCTGGGTAGAGATATCCATGCTCAGGATGTCTGTTTTGGCTACAGGCACAGGTGGAGGACACAGAAGGGGTGCTGGCACAAGTAATGCTCCTCCTCTTCACCATTATGGCCTCACCAAGCTCCTTCTCAAACTCCCCTGTTAGCAGTCCCCCTGTTTGAAAGCTTGACAGATCTACTCTCCTCCCCTGCAACTGCTCTTTTCTCCTGGCCTAAATCAGAATAGTATTCAGGCTAGTCTATTGTGCACCAGCTTCTAAACAGCCCCTGAAGCAGATATGGCAGCCAGGTATCAGCAAGGGATAGCTGTGCCTGACCCTCAACCCCTTTCCGAGCTATGAGGATCAGGTTGGCTTAGGAGCTGCTATGCTAATTCCATTCCATGGAAGGATCCATTCACACTGCTATAGGAGACTGGTCCATGCTCCCTGGTGGGACCCTTTGCATTAGAGCTGTAGGACAAAAGAGTTGCAGGATGGCCCAAGGCCTGGACATAAGTCATTTGCACTAAACATGTTTGGAGTCAAGCCAGGACCTATTAGGTCTGTAGGCATCAGCTCTGTCAGGGAAAGCCAAAAAAGGAGCAAAGCCCATGTGAGCAGCATTAGACTTCCTGTCCTTCTTGGTACATCTTATTCCTGCTTCCACCACAGTTCTGACAAGAGAGCATCCATTGAGCATTTTGCTGAGACTGATTCATCCTTTGCCCAGAAGATATCTTAAGGAGCCAGAGTCCACCCAAGACATTGCCACCTGGCCACAAGCAGAGGCAGACATTACAGCAGAATTGCAGGGAATCCACACTGAAGGCAGCTCACTTTTCCAACAATGTGAGGGGGTGGAAAAGAGGCACTCATGTCTACCTCATTTAACAGAAGCCACATGGCACCAATATGCAGTTTAGTCGGCTCCTGAGCTGTGCTTTCCTCATGGCTGACCTGCTTGCTAGTGCAGAGTGAGAAATGTTGGTCTCCAGCGTGCTTGCAATTTAACTAAAACGAGCAAGGAGTCTTGTGGCACTTAAAGACTAATAAATTTATTTATTATGTATTTATTTATCCAGTTTAACTGTGGATCTAACAGGGCCAGAGAGGGAAGGAGACAAGGGCACTTGCATGTTTCATAAAAACAGAATGCACAGGTGGTGGTAGAAAATAGGAGACTGACTTTTCATCCTGAATCAAGATGGGAGAATTTGAGAAAACTCAAAAACTCTTGTAGGACAATAAACCCATTTTCTACCCAGCCCTGCACCTCACCCTTTGAGCAACCTAGTCTCCAGCAATTCTCTCTGTGTTCCATTTGTGTGCAGGCAGTGTGTATAGCAGCTGTACTGTGTGATTTGTGGGAGTGCCGAGTGGCTCCATGCAGAGATCATGTCATCTCCTACAGGGATCATTACATCATAGATTCCAGGAAAAAATGGTATCATTCAGCCCATGGTGAACAGAACTCTCCATCCTACCTAGGGAAATAAATGCAGGAACACACTGGTTTGGAGGGGTAGAACTAGTGTGAACAAAGGAATTTCAAATGCTGGATTAGAGACAGTCAGTCCCCAGTCTGTCTCCTCTTATCCTACATTAGAGGATACTGACTTTTTAGAGCTTAGTCTCAACTACTGGATGTGCTTAGCCCTTGTTTTCTGGCTGTCAGTGAGTTCTGGAATGGTACTAAAAATCACAGCTTCAGGAAGAGAGAGTCCTGAAATGAAAGAACGTCTATTTTTCTAGCTGCTCCCTTAGCAGTGACATGTATGTGTGCTAGCCAGGCAGAGACACACACAGAATTGTAAGCCAGTTGCAGGTGTGTATTTTTGATATTTTACCATCTTGGTGCATTGAGAAGCATCTTACATGCCACTCACCAACTAAGAAGTGGCCAGGTTGATTTATGTGGTCCAGCTGAGCAAGTATCTGGAAAGAGGCTGGGCTCTACTGCCACAGAGGAATATTTGTTTCAGACCTGGTTTTAAAGCAAACTAGAAGCCAATTTTTGTTGCACAAGCACCTAGGAACCCCAGTCACGGGCTAGGGCCCTATTGTGCTAGGCTCTGTATCAAGATGGCCCTTGCCCTAAAGGCCAGTATGTGGCCAAACACACACTGCTATGGGACATGTGTAACTGCTTTAGCCTGGAACATCTGTTCTTGAAGCACTGCTCACATCCATTCTGATATAGGTGTGTATGTGCTGTAGTGCATGGTCATTTGGAAAGTATTTTGGCCTTAGGCTGTCCCCCATAAGGTAAGCAGCCAATGCCCCCTCCAGTCCCTTGCTCTGGCTGTGGTATAATAAGTGGCACTGCCCCTGTCCCCGTCTTCAGTTCCTTCTCTCTGCCCAAGTGATGGTCTTGGAACGACTTTGCTTCTTCCATTTCTCAAGTGCCCGTTCTCTTTAGTTTTAACTACAGGCCTAAAGTAAAGAAGTTTAGTGCAACTGATAGTAAGCTTCAGCTGTGTAAAGGAAGGAGAGTTGGGAATGCAAGTGAGGAACAGTTAGATGAATGACATTATTCTTCAGTGCTTTACCTTTAAGCATCATCATGATTCATGAAAGCAAGAAGGAGCCCACTACCAAATTATTGGGGAGCCAGAATTTCTAGTTTCTGCCCCCAGCTCATTATCAAGCCCTGGGCTAGTCACTTTCCATTCCTGTTTCATTGTGTACAAAGTGGAGCCAATAATATTCTTCCACTTTTTAGTAGAGGGCTAGTGTTTGTGAACTGGCAACTGATCTTTAATGAAAACATGACAGAAGCCTTGTGCCTTCCTACGTTGTTACTGCTAACCCAGGGCCTTAACTCTACTACCACCCCTTCTCCCCCCTTGTGCTAGGACCATGGGCAAATGTGTTTTTTAAATGATGACTTCTGCTTGAGTTTTAAAGAAGGTGGTGGTGGGAGTGGAATGCACTAGGTGATTTAAAGATAATTCTACAACATTGATTCATTTAGTTAATGTCTTTCCCTACAACCTGGGGCATCTATTCTAGTGGTGCCCCACTGCATTTAGCAACCGAGAATTGCAGTTATGGATTTCGTTATGGGTGCTTGATCAGTGGCTTCAGCTTTTTGTTGGTCTCCTTGATGATTTCCAAAGGGATAGCCGTGTTAGTCTAGTCCAGCAAAAAAAACCCAAAAACAAAAACAAGGAGTCGTGCCACATGACTCCTTGATGTTCACTTTGGTCATTCCCCCTTTGTGTCCAAAGAGGCATTACTTGTGTATCAGCCCCTCTGACACACACATCATCAATATGGGTCCCAGGTGCAGCATGCATTAATGCTCAGCCTGTGTTACAAGGCTGTTGGGGGGCAGGGAATTGTATGAAGGGACAGAAACCTCCCTATCAGAGCTGTAACGCTCTGTTCTGGCACCCTTTGCAATTAGTGCTTGGGGCTAGTGGCGGGAAATGTGCCCTTTAATAGAGCAGCTCTAGTGAGCTGCTCGAGGGTACCCAGGGCAAAGCCCCATTTGCCCCGCTGCAGTTATGGCTCTGCTGCCTATTGCCATGCAGGTCAGAGCCAGGACAATCACAGGCAGAGGGCATTGTATGTATAGGAATGGTGTGCAGTCTACAAGCACATGAACCAGCTTGCATCATTGTGAAATGGTAGATAACATGCTCTCAAAGGGTATGTCCACACAGCCTTCTTATTTTGAAAAAACAGAGGTTGTTTCAAAATAAGAAGCGGCATGTCCACACGATGCACCATTATTTCAAAACCGTTAAACCTCGCATTTAATCGAAATAGCCATTGTTTCGAAACAACATGTCCAAACGGCCTTGTTTCAAAATAACCATTTCAAAACAACGGCTATTTCAAAAGCAGGCTTTCCCTTAAGTTGACTTAACAAACTGTTAATTCGAATTAACTTATTTTGAAATAAGGACTTTATTTCGAAATAACACATTTCGAAATGGGTTATTTCGAAATAATGATGTATGTGTGGACATAGCCAAAGATGCTACCCTGTCTAAACTTCTTCCTTAGGCTATGTCCACACATACATCATTATTTCAAAATAACCCATTTCGAAATGAATTATTTTGAAATAAAGTCCTTATAAGTTAATTCGAATTAACAGTTTGTTAATTCAAATTAAGGGAAAGCCTGCTTTTGAAATAGCCGTTGTTTCAAAATGGTTATTTTGAAACAAGGCCGTTTGGACATATAGATATGTCCACACAGGCTTCTTATTTCGAAACAACAGAGGTTGTTTCAAAATAAGAAGAGGCATGTCCACATGATGCACCGTTATTTCGAAACCGTTAAACCTCGCATCTAATCGAAATAGCTGTTTCGAAACATGCCCAAAAGGCCTTGTTTCGAAATAACCATTTCGAAACAACAGCTATTTCGAAAGCAGGCTTTCCTTTAATTCAAATTAACAAACTGTTAATTCAAATTAACTTATTTCGAAATAACTCATTTCAAAATGGGTTATTTCAAAACAATGACGTATGTGTGGACATAGCTGTTGTTTCGAAACAATGTGTCCGAACACCATTTCGAAACAACAGCTATTTCAATTAGATGCAAGGTTTAACGGTTTCGAAATAATGGCCATTATTTCAAAACAACAGGTCCTGTTGTTTCAAAATAACAGTGCGTTGTGTGGACATGCCGCTTCTTATTTCGAAACAACTTCTGTTGTTTCAAAATAAGAAGCCTGTGTGGACATACCCTTAATCATAGCTGGGAAAGCAGACCAAGATTTGAGAGTGATGAGTGATTTGAGGCAAGACACCTTCCGCAACGAAAAAGGAAAGAGGCTTAGCCTCTAACATGCAACTTCAAACTTCTGAGCAAGGGCTTTGAAGTCTTCATTGCATTCAACTACTACTGATTCACAGCCTTCCTGTAAATATCCAGCCAATTCATTATGCTCATCCCCATTCCAATGAATACTAAATTAAGCAATAATCACAGGACACTTAAGACCAAGTGTTTGCAGATTAGGAATCCTGTTTCCTCTATTGCTTTGAAGTACATTGGAAATTGTTCAGTTTGATGGACTACAGCTCTGAGTCATCCAGCCATTGGCAAGGTCTGCCTGTCAACCAGCTATCCATTCAGGGCAGAATTGACATATTGCAGCTACCTGCATGAGCACCAGATACTGGCGTTCCTGGGGGATTTCTAAAGAAGTCAGATGCTAGGGAAGCTTAACAAATGACATGTCTAGAGCTTTGACTCCTGAACATTGCAACAAGATTGTGAAAGCAAAGCATGGGTAACTGAGACGCAAACAAATGAGGAGTCTTGTGATACTTTAAGACTAACAAATTTATTTATTATGTGAGCTTTTATGGGAGAGATCCCACTTCAGACACTTAAATGGAAAAAAAGTGGGATCTCTCCATGAAAGTTCATTGAATAAATAGATTTGTTAGGCTAGAAAAGAACCACAAGATTCCTTGTTTGTTTTACTGAACGAGACTAACACAGCTGCCCCTTTGGAACTTGAAAAGCAAACTATATCACACCATTTTTCTAGCAGCAGGTCTGTCATCAATTTCAGACTCTAGAGTCAGCCAACACCTCTTACGGTATCAGGTCTTTCATTTTTTGAATCAGGGATGTGACAAAGCCAGATAAATTAACTTGGTCCCCCATCAGTATTAAAACTACAGCTACTTTTTCCCTTTTTGTTTAAAAAAGCATTCTTGTCTTTGCACCTCAAGCATCTTTATGTTAGACACCTGGATATTAGTGGTAATTAACCCTTGGCATAACTTACCCAGGGACTTGCTGGATTCTCCTTCACTTGCAGTCTTTAGAACGAGGTCTAGTCTCAACCCGAACAGACTAGCTGTATTTCTAATAAGTTACAGGCATGATGCAGAAGCCACGGGCCAGCGACTCTCACAGGTGTTGTGCAGAACATCACACTAGAGCAGTGGTTTTCACACTTTTTTCCTCAGGGCCCAGTTGAAAAAAAATCATTTATTCCCAGGACCCAAAAATTACTTCTTTGAGCAATGCTTTCCAGTCTTTTGCTGGTAGTAGCAGGGTGTGCCACAACCCAGTGCCTGAGGGTCTGCAACCCAGTACTGGGTCCCGACCCTAAGTTTGAAAACCAATGGATTAGAGGACCATGAAGGCCTTTGGATGATTCACAGACTTTAGCAGGCCCCAGAGAAGACAATAGTAATTCAGTCCAAGAAACTTGCCCCTAGCTCTCTTTGTAAGAGAAAGGAAGGGGACTGGGGCTCAGCAAATCCAAGTTCAACTTCTGGCTGTGCCACTCACTCTTTGTCTTTGTGCTTCAGTTTCCCACGCTTTCACCCCCAATGTCCAAAAGGGATAACAGCACTCCTTTTGCCAACCTTTGTTCAATTAGATTATGAGCTTTGAGGCAGGGACATTGTTGTATTATCTGCACCAGCAGCACTTAGCACAGTAGGACTCCGGTTTGAACTAGAGCTGTAGGTGGTTAAGAGGCTGCCATTGAAGGAACCAGCAAGTGAAAAAGTTCATGGCTGTGCTCAAAGGAAAGCAACCCCATTAGGAGGGTTGGGGGTGGGGGCCAATACTTCAACCTACTGGGGTTGAGGAAGGTCTGAAGGACAAAGGAGAGTTGCCCTGACAGAGCCCTGGTCAGCAGCACCAGGAACAGACAGTTACTTACTTGTAGGTGTCCTTCTTTGAGATGGGCTACTCACAATGTAGGTGTGTACGTGCTACAGTTCACAGACATTCAGAAAGCTTTCTGACCTTAGCCTCTGCCTGTAGGGTCAGTAGCTAACACTTCCTTGAGTCCCATACACAGGTTGCAGTATAATACGTGGTGCTGGCCCTGCCCCCCTTCAATCCCTTCTTTCTGCTAACTCCAGCGGAGAGAGGGTACGGAACATATGTGAGCAGCCCATCTTGAAGAAGAGGTAAGTAACCCTCTGTTCTTCTTCAAGCTGCTGCTCACATCCATTCAAATATAGGTGACTTACAAGCCTTATGTAGGATGGTGGGTGAGTTATGGTCTCTCCACCTGCAGTACAGCTATGCTGAAGCCTGTGTTATCCCTTGCCTGTTGAACAACGCCATAGTGTGATGCAAGTGTGTGCACTGACCAGCAGGTTGCAGCTCTGCAGATCTCCTGGACTGGCACTTGGGGTAGAAAGGCAGGCAATGAGGCTTGGGCCCTAGTCAAGTGTGCCCTGATGGAACTGGGAAAAGTACTTTGGCACAGTTGTACCTGGCTTTGGTACCGTTTGTGATCCATGATGAAATGCCCTGCAACATGACTAGAGAAAGAACTGAAGAAGGGGCAAAGTCAGCACCACCTCTTATACTGTGGCCTGTATGCAGGACTCAAGGGGGCATTGGCTGTTGGCTGGGGCGTCCCTGCCCCCCAAAACAGGTTTGGGGCCTGGGCCCCAGCCCCAGTCTGGGGCCTGATCCATCTGGTGGGGATTCAAATCCATCCCCAGGGTCCCCGCCCAGTGCTGGATTTGGCTTCTGCCATGGCCAGCCTTCAGCCCAGCCCTGAATCCCTGGTGGGGGCCGCATTGGACCAGTGGCCAGGCCCAAGATCCCAGGGCCCCAGCAGCATGGCTGTCATCAAGGGAGTGCAAGAGGGATAATTGCCCTGGGCCCAACGGGCCCCCAAAGCCAGACTGCCCCACCCCACTGTCTTTGGCATGGGGCTGAAGACTGCAGGGTGCATGCGGGGTGCAGAACCCAGCCTCCGCCCTAGGCCAGCCAGCCAGCCCAGGGGCAGAGCGGGCCAGCCCAAAGTCCGGGCTGTGCTCACCTGCCCCTCCTGTAGACCAGGTGCTCCACCTTGGGAGTAAGGAGGTACTGCCCAGAAGTGGGGCAGGAGAACGGAGCCCAGACCCCAGAATGGCCCGCTCTGCCAACCCTCCCGAGCCCAGGCAAGGGTGTGGGGGCACACCCAGGCCAATCGGCCTGGGGCCCCACAGCCACCTGTGACAGCCCTGCCTGGTGGCAGCCACCAGACGCTGGGCACCGGCATTGGGACTCAGGGCACAAGCCCCGTGTGCCCACCACAAGTGACATCACTGCTGCTGATCCAACGGGGGCAGGCTATGGGTAAAAAGCTTTCTGGATGACCATGCACTGTGGCATGTACACACTTACTTCAGAATGGATGTGAGCAGTGCTTGAAGAAGAACTGTTGTAACAGAGGAGGCTCTTAAGTCCAGATGTCCCCATGAACAGCCATTCCCCACCTTTAACACTTCATACACTTTTGGGCATGGAAGCAGGTGGCTCAGGCCTGAGGCCTCTGTATAGTGGCATGAAGAATTAGAATCATAATCCTTCAAATCCAGATTTAATGCTTTACATGGGGAATCTGCAAGACTGGGAGATAAACTCTGTTTACAAGAAGAACATCAGCTCCTTTAAGGCAAAGATATCTCACAAAGAGATTTCTGAGGATTGCACATTATGCTGGCAGCACTATAACTTTTGGGTCTCTCTATTTCTACAGAATTCAGGCATTTGAAGAAGGAAGCAAGTTCAGCCTTATTTCAGGAAGGGAAAACACTGAGATTCAAGTCATTTTATGAAGATGTAAAGACAATTAGATCTCTCATCTCATATGGGAATAGTGGGAGGATATTTAAAATCCTGCAAAGACTTGAAGCCTGAACCTCATCTGGAGTAAATCACCATAGTCCCATTGGCTCCAGTGGAGTTATGCCAGATTACGCCACTTCAGTTTCTGGTGCTTGTTTTATAAAAGACTTTGTTAAAGAGCAGCACACAGCCAACCATTGTTCAGAGGAATCCCAAAATACTGTTTCCCACCTGCACCTGAATTACAATGAGGGGCATTGGCTAATTTGTCTCAAAGGAAACCATTTAAAGATGAACGAGAAGTTAAGCGTAGACACACTGACGTTATTAAAATAGGAGGGGTACCATAAATTTGAGATACATGTTAAGGATTAGCTAGAAGAGCTTTGTAAGAGAGAAAAAAGTCAACTGGCTGTTGTGCTTCCAAGAGATGCACTGAGCCAGGTCCTCAGATGATGCCCATTACTGTAGCCCTTGGTCTTCAGGCTGTATTTCCTACAGATTCTGGCCTAGGGCCTTTTATTTTTTTAGTACAGTGGGTGGGTAAAATAAATAAGCCCATGAAGGCCCCAGGATTTTTTTTTTTTTTTTTTTTTGCTTGTACACACTCACCCCCATCTTCTCAAAAGGAGACAACAAAACTGAATCACTAAGTGGCATAAATAGCCTAAAAATCAGCCACTCAACAAAAATAAGCAGGAGAGGCAGGAATCAACCCAACAGATCAGCCATCTGTGTAAACTAGCACATCCTTCCCATTGTTCTTACCCTCACTTTCCTTCCTTGTTTGAGAAAAGCAACTTATGTAGCCCACAGCACAGCAATTAAAAATTGTTTCAGGGATGGCTAGTGACCATGTGGCTCTGAGCCACTGTTCCCTTGAAGCTGTGTGCTTGTGCGCAACAGGTCATGAAACCTGCGCACACAACAAAATAAAGCATGCACAAAAAAATTCAATAGGGCTAATATTGGTGCTCACAAAGAAATGTTTTTGCACACACAAAGAAAATGTTTGTGCACACAGTCTGTGGCCTCAGTTGTGAAGCTGGCTGTGTGACTACCCCTTTTCTCACCTGCAGGAGCTACCCACAGTGAGAAAGCCCTGTATGGTAAGGGGCACACCTGTCACTATTCTCTTCTACACAGGTGGACAGGGAGTAGGCATGCAAGGGAAAACAGTGGCTAGAGCTTGGCTCTTCCACCCAGCATGGAAACCAGTGCAGCTGAGCAAGTGCCCTATGCCAATGGTTGTCAAACTTTTTTTCCTCAGGTCCCAGTTGAAAAAAAAACATTTAGGCCCACAACCCAACAATTCCATCTTTGAGCAATATATTCCAGTCTTTTGGTGTTAGCATCAGGGGACGCCATGACTCAGTGCCTGAGGGGCCATGACCCAGTACTGGGTCCTGACCCTAAGTTTGAAAACCACTGCCCTATGATATAGAAAAGGTTGGCCCAGTTTCCTTCCTCAGGTGAGGGGAAGAAAGAGGCAGGAACCAGATGTGAAAAGCCAGAGTAACATTTCAGTCCCAATCTTGGTCATTGTGCACTGGCTTCATGTGCAGCCCCTTTCAAGGGCTGGGTTGCAAGAGGTCCATCCAGTTCCTAAAAATTGTCACAAGACATGGTCCAAAAATGCAATCTCAATTTCCTATTCCCAGAGAGGCAGGCTTGCAAACACAGCTTGGCTCTGAAAGTCCAAAAGTGAAGGACCATCTACAAAAGTTGATCTTGCCAACACCAAACCAAAGTACCCCTGAACTCTGCAGAAGATACAAAGAAGCCCTTTCAGCAGGTGCCATTAAACAGGAGACATGTTGTGCCAGCATGCTGGGAACATAAGGCCGCCAGCAGCTGGGCAAACTAATTTGTCGAGAGCCAGAACTTCTCTACTACCCTTTGTTCCAAGTTTAAGCTCAATCCAAAAGGACCCTTCCAGAGAGCACAACACAGAAACATAGGGCCTTTCCTAGTAAGTTACTCTCGACACTGGGGAGAGAAGAGTTTGCCATTCTGCTCTTCCCATTTGCAGGCCCTGAATGACTGATATGTTGCTGCATCATTATGGAAAGCTCTCCACCTGGATCCACTGCTGAGCACTGCACTCTGATCAATGCAGCCCACTTGTACAACCATCATGCATGTTGGTGAGTGCTTGTGCAGGGCAGCCCCCTTGGAGTACCCTGCTTTGCTTGTAAGATTAAATACTAACAAGGAGTCCTGTGGCACTTTTTAAAAGTGACAAATTAATTTATCGCATGAGCTTTCGAGGGAGAAAAATCCCACTTCAGATGTGTGAAGATGGGCAACTTCAGAATTTGAATTCATATGCAGGGCTGACACTGTTGCCTTAGGGTTAACTAGGGATTTTGAGTTTTTCTTATTACAAGAGGTGATTTTACTTCAGCTTCCTCTAATATGCTGCTCTCCACTGTTTGAATCTAAACAACTGACCTGATCAAGTCTGACCTGATCCTATGACTTACAGAATTGGATGAAAATAAATGCAAGGAAGTGTTAAGTGCCCCATCTTCAAGCATCTTATGAAGTGGGATTTTCCCCCATGAAAGCTCATGCAATGAATAAATGTGTTAGTCTTTAGAAGTGCCAGCAGACCCCTTGTTTGTTTTGCTGAACTACTGGTATTTCCAAAGGGATAGCTGTGTTAGTCTAGTCTAGCAAAAAAACCAAGGAGTTATGTGGCACTTAATCTGTTAGTCTTAAAGTGCCACACAATTCCTTGGTTTTTTTTTGCTGAACGAGACTGACACAGCTACCCCTTTGGAAAATGATTAAATACTAGTTACACAAGCAGGCCCCAACTCAAAGCACATCCTTAATCTTTTGTTTTCAGTGGGACTTTGACCTGTGCCTACATGCTTTGCTGAGCAAGGATGGACTTAAGAATGAGCTTTGCCTGAACTGTGGCCTCAGCATTTACCAGAATCTGATCACACTGGGCCAGATTCAGCTGGTATGAACTGCCACCAGGGCTGGATTAACTAACCCAGAGGCCCCAGGCTGCCCCCTGTCCTGCAAGGCCCCCCAACCACAGGCCCCTAGGCACTGGGACCCTCTCTGACATCCTCAGGGCTCCCCAATCACAGGCCACTCCCATCCCCAGAGCCCAGTGACCAAAGGACCTCCCATCCTTGGGGCTGGGGGTACTGGGGCCAGAGGCTGCTCCTGCCCTGGCCCCACTCTGGCCAGCCTGTGGGGGCTGGGGGGAGGGAAGGTGGCTGGCATGCAGTGGGACCTGGAAGGCTGCAGCAGTTTCCCCCCCACCCGCAGTGGAGCCAGGCCTTGATGTAGGTGGGGGGCCGGATTATTGCAGGGGGTTTAGGGGCTGGAGCCTAGGCAGAGACATAATGCTTGGTTTCAGTGCCCGGGGCACATTCCAGTTGGAACGTGCCCCTTGCAATTAGCAGTGCTTGGGGCTGGCACTGCAAAATGCTCCTTTTAATAGGGCGGTTCTACTGAGCCGCTCTGGCGCTTTCTGGGCAAAGCCCCATTCGCCCTGCCATAGTTATAGCTCTGAGCCTAGTGCCCCCTTTTCAGCTAGGGCCCAGGGCTTAATCCCCTAAAGCCCCTTTGATAATCCAGCCCTGACTACCCCAGTTCCATTTATATCTAAAGAGTTTCCATTTGTACATTCATCTTCTACTGAATCCCTGTTAGATTGGACCTGTCTTTCCCTGGCTGAAGCCTAGGGTGAGAAGCCTGTCTGTTACCTGCCTTCCCATAGAGAATATTCCTCCTCCAGAGAGCCTCACTTCACAGGGAGACAAGTCGGATCTCTAAGTTACCTCAGTTACTTTTGCCCACAATGTCCTTGCAGATCTGCGATAGTAAGTACTTCAGGTTAACTCCACCACCAGTGTAAACTGGCCTGGTCTTAGGCAAGACAATGAAACTAAGACGATTTATACCAGCTGGGATCTGGCTGCATTCAATGAAAATTGCTAAACTGTGTTACCCAAGACCTGGTCTACAAGGACTGGTACAGCACCTCATATACCCAGGAGAGTTAAGGGAAGAAAAACTGTGGGGAGAGGGGGAGAGAACCATCTCCCCCCCCACTTTAACAGCCTGGAGGATGTTGTTTCAACACTTATAGGCAGTGAAAACAGATTTGCAAGAGGAAATAAGAGATGCAACAAGTTGCCTGGAAACCAGGTTCTACAAGCACCTAGAAGTAATTATAAAACCCAGAAATCTGTTAAGCAGGTGGCTGGGAAATTGGAAATCCATTTCTGAGACACTGCTTGGTTTTTAAGAAGACAGATTACAATTCATTTTGGTTCTTAGCAGCCTCACACTCTTGCTCTTGACCCCAGCTAGCTATAAGTTAATAAGGACACAAAGAGAATGGCAGTTATGTTCACCCAACAGACCAGGGATTTCTGTGAGTCAGGGTAAGGATCCCATTTTTAAGATGCAGTTTCTCCACTCAAAGCAATAGGTTGCTAGGGCAACAAAGCTTGCTAGGAGATCCTCCTGAACAGTGCAACTCCCCGCCCACCCCTGTAGCTCCAAGCAGGGATAACCAGGCAGAAAGAAAAGATTTTATTAGAAGGAGACAGTCTTGAGGGCCAAAGTGCCCCTTTAAATTAACTAAGAAGGGTCAGGGTTCAGCTTTTAACTAGACCCGAATGGAAGTCTAAATTCTCCATCTTCAAAGCAGCTGACAAAGTGGGATTTTCTCCCATGAAAGCTCATGAGATAAATAAATTTGTTAGTCTTTAAAAATGCCATTGGACTCCTTGCTTGTTTAGCAGGCCTGGACTAACACAGCCAGGGCCATCCTGGGAGAGGGGGGCCTAGCCCTGCAATTCTGGGGGCCCCACGCTGTCCTGCCATGAGCAGGGGGCAGGAGTGTGGAGCCGGCCTTTGCTCTGGGCTGGCTCGCCCTGCCCCCAGGACAGGGAACAGCCGGCCCAGGGGCTGAACAGGCCAGCCCAGGGGCTGAGCAGGCCAGCCCAGAGGCTGGGCTTTGCTCTCTCACCCCTCCCCTGGGCCGGCTGCTCCTTCCTGGGGGCGGGGAGGGCCAGCAGAACCCAGTCCCTGGACCAGTCATCTCTGCCCCCCAGGGACAGAGTGGCTGGCTCAGGGGAGGGTGGGAGTGAGGGGCCAGCCTCTGCGCTGGGTGGGCACCGCGTGCTCCCTCCCTCCCTCTGTTGGCGGGACAAAGCAGAGGGGCCCAGCCTACCAGCCAGCCGTCGCTCCCAAAAGTGGCATGGGTACATCAAGACTTCAAAGAGAAACAGCTGAACTTGAATTAATATGCAAGCTAAATTCTGTGAAAGCAGGACTTAATCGAGACTATGGGTTCTTTTCCCATTACAAAAGGTAAATTGACTTCAGGCTTCCCATGGTTTGAGCCTGTAAACTGCTCTGATTTGCTGTTACTTTATGACCTGATCCTATGTTTTACACCCCCTTGCATTTAATTTCATTCCTTTCTGTAAGTTCACCCATCTTCGAAGCATCTGAGGAAGTGGGATCTTCTCCCACGAAAGCTCATGCAAAAAACAAACCTGTTAGTCTTAAAAGTGCCACACAACTCCTTGTTGTTTTTTCAACCTGAAAAAGCCATGGTTAGTCTGAACTAGCCTGAGATTAGTTTGGACTAGCAAGTCCAAACTAAAAAAGTATATGTAGACATAGCCACAGGTACCACTCTGCAAAGTGTATGATTTACCCAGATGGGATCTGACCCTGCAGCTGGTCCCCTGCTACTGGTCTGGGCCAGCAATAGTCACATTGAAGACCAGGCAAGCAGTCTTGTCATAGCCCTCTATCTCCATCCCACAACCACCAAGAGCAATTAGAATCTGGGAGACAGCAAGTGCTAGTGATCAGAGCAAGGCAATCACAAGATCTGGATTCTGGCACTGGCTTGCTATAGGGCCTTGCAGGAGTGTTATTGCTCCAGGGTAAGATCTGGGGCACAGGCATGGGCCCTGTCCCCTTTGCCGAGGGCCCTGCCCCCATGCCCCGATTCTGGGCCCAGGCCAGATCCTGCCTTTGGCTTCTGTTGCTGCAGGTGGCCAGGCCCTGGATCTCTGCCTGGGAATGGGGCTGGGAGCAGCGGCACCACCATAGATGGCCAGGCCCTGGATCTCCAGCCAGGAACAGCAGTGCCACTACTCCCGGCCGGGGATCTGGGGCCAGGCTGGCGGCCTGACACTCGGGGCATTGGCACCAGGACTTGGGGCACATGCTCTGTGTGCCAGGTGCAAGTGACGCCTCTGGGGCCTTGAAGAAGTCACTTTTCTTCCCACTGCTTCAGTTCACCCACTGGGCAAATGACCACACCTACCACCTTTGTAGAGCACAGAGCCTCAAGAGCAATGAAGATATGTCTATACCAATGGCAGCAAATTCACTGCCATCAGTTCACCCTTCCAGGAGCAGATCACAGTGAATATGAACTTGCTGTGCCGCTCCCGGAAGCTGACCCCGGAAGTCCTGGTGGTTGCAGGGATGTAGGGGAAAGCCAATCACAAGTGATTTGTGGTTGGCTTTTCCCTAATGTGAAAGAGCAGCTTAGAAAGTTGCTGCTGGTTACGCAAGGAAGTTTATGTTCCTTGCGCAACTGATGGTCAACTGCTGCCGAATGTCCCCCAAACGTAGATTAGGGCTGAGATTAGCATTTCACTATACCATGCCAGAGGCAGCCTTCACTATGCTCCAGAGTCTCCAGTTATAGGTCTAACATCTAGTCAGTCATCACTCTTTGCTTGCCAGGGATGGCGCAAACTAAAGCCAGCCCACTTATTCTATTTTGTGACCTAAAGCCCACTCCTCTATTCTCCATCCATCCAAATTAGCAAGTTGCTAGTCTCTCCAAATGGCCAGTTTACAGACTCCCCTTCCAACCCATCTCTAGTTAAGTGGCTCTGATTCCACCACACAAGACTGGCTGTGCTTGTTTCCTAGCCAATACTGTGTTTACAACTGCCCCGCAAATCCTCTCTGCAAGGTGGAGATGCAGAGGCCTCCTCGGAACCAGTTTCCCAGACAGTTTCACTACCTTGCATGGCTGCTACATGCTGCTAGCTGACTGAGCCAATGGGGCATTATGATGTCAAGGAAAGTAAGACTGGAAGGCACCATCAAGGAGAGGGATTTATACCACTTTTAAAAAATGGCAAGCTGGAGACACTGCTGGTGATTAAAGGGTACTGCCTTGGTACCAGCCAAAATCTGATTGCCATATTGAGGTCAGGAAGGAGTTTTCCTCCAGGGCAGGTTGGCAAAGGCTCTGGGGGGTTTTCACCTTCCTCTGAAGCATGGAACTTGACTCACTTGCTGGTGGATTCTGTGTACCTTACTCTTTAAACCATGGTTTGAGGACTTTAACTCAGGTATAGGTTTATTGCAAGAGGGGAGGGTCTTCTCTGGCCTGCCCTGTGCAGGAGGTCAGAAGAGATGATCACATTGGTCCCTTTTGACCTTAGAGTTTAAAGCAATGTGAAAGGGCAGATGACCTGAGCAGGGTCTGTAGAATCTAGATATGGACATAACCTCACACGCAGCTACCCCACAGTAATATTCTAACCTTCGCATAGCAGCCCTCACTGCCTGTGAGCTGGAAGGCATACAGAAAGCAAATATGTTCTGCCAGAACCTGCCCCACCTTTAGATGCTAAAGCAGGCGTATCAAGCCCTGGGATGATCTCCAGATGGCAGAGAACTGCCACCATGGGTCCTACACCAGTTTATATCCTGCCACCAACATAGGTTGCATACTGAGGCAGCCTTGTGCTGTGGTAATTGTCACATACTCCTTGACATGCCAGGCCCAGTTTGGACTGGCTAGATGTGATGAAGTAAGAAAACTTCTTGGGCTACTTTAGGATGTCAGGGGTGATGCCCAAGTGCTCTTGTTTTCTGCTCCTATACTTTGGTGATGGGACACGGATATTCTGGTGATGGGACATGGGGGTGTGATAACTATGGGAACCACTGGGGGAGAAGGGGCTTTAGACAGACCTAACCTGGACCCCCTGTGGGTGACACAGGTTGTGGCCGGTTTAGACTGGGGGCTGGCCTTGGAGGAGAACAAAGGGCTAAGAGAGGAGGAAGGTAGTAGGAAGATGGGGGGTCTGAGATGCAGGATCTCCAGGGCTCTTCCTGGTGGTTAGCTGCTATACCTCCTGGTTAATCTGAAAGCCAACTGTCCTAGCTGTTGTGCAAACTGGATTGCTAATAAACCCTCTGACGTCTATACTGGCTGAGCATCACTTCTGATTGGGCTGTCCAGGACACTCTTGGAGGGAGGCCCCACCCCAGTGAGACCAGACAGAGCAAGAGTCGGACTCTCTGAGCCTGGATTTGGGAGCTGGCTACAGGTAGCGTAGAGACCCAGGTGCTGGATGGGAGAAGGCTCCACTGTAGCAGAGTCCTGATTGGCTGTGAACAGAAGGGATCCAGTGACAAATATTTTTCAGCCATCAAAGCTGCTCAAGCAGAGTAGAGAGGACTAAAAAGCACAGTCAGAAGGATGTGCTCAAACTAACCTGCTAAAAAGGTTTCAGTGACTGAACCAGCTGACCCAGAGATAAAGTTTCTCTCCACCACAGTCTCCCTAAGATTTAAGGCAGAACACCTTACAAACCACTGAAGTCAGTACTGTAGCCTTGTTAGCAAGCAAGATGGAGAGCAGACAGGCATTTGGGGTAAGTATGTCCAGCTCACATTTACAGCAAAGTTTGGCCCAACCATTAGGCTGAAGGTCTCTAAGGGAAGAAGTGGTGCAAGCCAAGGCTTTGGGCATCACCAGAATTTTTCCAGGGGAGCCCAGGTCTTGAAGAAACTGAGAAAGCTGCAGGTCATGGTGAAGGGTATTGACAGAGCTGGGCTGGGAAGAGTACAGATGAGCATAACTGTGGGTCAGGCTTGTGGTACCATTACTAAGGAGCAAGAGGTAGCCCCATGGAATAGAAGGACAGCTATGGGTCGGGATTGAGGTGCATTGGCAAGGCAAGAGACATCATTTTTACAATTCCATGAAGATTAGAGACATACAAGATTCACTGGTGTCATAAGTGATTTCAGCTAGAAAAGGACATATCTGAGACAAATGAAAAGCCAGATGTTTATTTTCTGCATTAGGTTCTGGGGTCAAATATCTTAAAGCCTGTAAAAATTCACCCACCATGTTTCTATGCACAACATATCCAAAGTTATTTACAGAATGCAGGCAATTGCCTGGTCTGCGCAGCAAGCCCGTCACCTGGTCAAATGTCGCAGTTGTAATAAGGCATGTGGAAGCATTTTGAAAATCTTGGCCCTTGTTGGTGAGACATACTGGACCAAATCAAGTCACTTCATTCACTTCTAGTCCATGTGTGTTCCAGCATCACTAGAATGGTTTACCACCAGTTGCTTTCACGTCACAGCATGTCAATGGACTTTGTAGACATACATCCCACCTCACAAACACATAACTGCATGTTGCATACATGCTTAAATAGTTCCAGACTGGAGCTGGAGAGTGAGAAACACTGAGGTTAAAAAGCCATATAGCTTTTGAAAACCAATTTCCTCTCTATCTTACTAATATTACATCAGAGATTATTAAAATGGAAAGAATTTTGCCAATTCAATTTACTTCCTACCACTTATTTTTACTTTTTGCATTTCACTCAACAATAAAAAGTTAACTAGTCAATTTCACTTTGGTTTCCAGCCGGTTTCTCATCAATTTCAATTTTCTGTTCCCCTGCAATGAGATACTACAGGGAACATTTAGTGCCAAACAACGCAGCAGTCTCACAGCATGTGCACAAATCACTCCCTCTAATGCGGATCCCAGGTGCACAGCAGTTTGTAGAACCAGATCAAATTCTTAACGATTGTTTAAATATTGCTCACCCGACGAGGAGTGGGTGACGAGACACTAGCTAAAATGAAACCCATTCAGGTGCCATCAGATGGGGACTGTGGGGAGAATCTACACAACTGCCAGAGTGACAGGTATAATCAAAAAAAAAATAATTGTATATTAACAGGACCCCTCCACCAGCAGCTCTGAATCTCAGGTTCTTATGACTAAGTGGCCCCAAATTTAGACCACTAACTTGCTCTGATTATGCATAACAATGTTTGAGACAATTCAAGTTCACGTATGGATTTTAGGGTAGTATGCAGTGGGGATGGGGAACGGATGTTAAATCCTGAACAATACAGTCATCTCAACCCTAATTGTGGGTCAGCGAGGGCCCCCTAATAACATGACTGTTAACTTGAGCTAGGTTTCTTTACAGCTAAATGATCATGCAGCAGCTGATCTATTTTAGAGCCTTCTGAATCAAAACTACCAACAGTGGACAAGCCAATATACAAGAATCTCTCCACCACCATTAAACACAGCCACACCTGGTGTGGATGACAACAACTGTTAAATAGAGCATAGTATATAATGTTATGCACAATTCACCTATTCATTTTTCATTGCACTCATCAGTGTAAACTTATCGGGTTCAGTGGAATTGCACTGATTTACACCAGCATGACAGGCAAATAAGGCCCACTGCATTCAAGTGAAGCAGCAGAAGCAGTTGACATAGGCCAAATATATCTGACTAAATTGGGATTTTTAAAGGACACCAGAGCTAGTGCCCCTATTACAGGCACAAGATACTGCACTGAATCTGTACCTATGGGATCCTGGAGAGAGGGCTTTTGTTCCTCTAATTATTTTTATTTGGGCTGGGAGAGGACAAGTTAAACTAGAAGCAAATGAGACTCAACTGGAGAGAGAAAAAGCACATTTAGTTAAGATAATAGTTTCAAAGCTTTAGTAACCAATCAACAGAGAACTCCAGGAGAGCCAGCTCAGGGCTGGGCAATCTGAAGTAAAGGCTTGTTTTTTATCCAGCCAGTCAATAGATTCATTATGCAGACAACTTTTTTCTTCCCTTTTAACATTAAAATGTAAGGCACAAAAGAGGATTAGCAGCAGCAGCACTAGTGGGAAGTATCATCATGCAGGATAGGTACTGACAGAGACAGCACAAGGGGAGGGGAGAAAGAAAGAAGGATGAAAGGAAGAGATAATGGAATTTGCATGAGCTCCAAAGAACAGCAAGATGCTGTTTCAAAGACCAGATCAGATTAAAAGCCAGGATGAAGTGCCTAGCAGTGGTAATGGCTGCAAGGGCTGGGTGTTCTCTTTTTATTACTCCCATGATTCCCCTGCGCTAAACACAACTACTGAGTTTATCAGAAGAGATTAACTCATGGGCATAAGCAGAGCAAGAAGTAATTCCACTCCACACCCCACCAGATCAGTTCAGCAGTCAGTTACAGATGCAGAGAATGAATCCCCCAATGGCCAGTCATACCCCAAAGACAGACCTGCATCTAGCCTGTTAACATCTCCATCACACAGGCACACTCCATGGTGCTTGAGAGTTCCCTGGCACTGCTAGGGGGTGGCATGAATGCACAATAGTTACTCAGAATTACAAAATGAATCTTTGGCTATGTCTACATTACAAAGCTTAGTTCTGATTGCCTTAGTCCAACTAAGCAGTTTCCGGTTAGTTCGAACTAACCACGGGTTAGTTCGAACTAATTGGGAACTTTTTAGTTCAAACTAACCATGCATCTGTCAAATTAGGTTGCACAGTTAGTTCAAACTAATGGCTTCATTCAAACTAAGCCATAGTCCGTGTCTACATCACACTTAGGCTGTGTTCAGATGAGAGTTTTATTTTGAAAGAACAGCTGTTGTTTCAAAATAAAATTTCTTATGTCCATACAATGTTCCATTATTTTGAAACAACAGGCCCCATTGTTTCGAAATAATGGCCGTTATTTTGAAACAGTAAAACCTTGCTTGAAATCGAAATAGCAGTTGTTTCGAAATGGCTGTTATGAAACAACGGTATTCGGACACGTTGTTTCAAAACAACACCATTGTTTTGAAACAACTGTTTCAAAACAGCATGTCCGAACGGCCCTATTTCGAAATAACCTTTTTGAAATAACAGCCGTTTCGATAGCAGGCTTTCCCTTAATTTGAATTAACATTCTATTTCGACTTTATTTTGAAATAATTCATTTAGAAATAACTTATTTTGAAATAACAGTTTACGTGTGAACATAGCCTTAGTTCAAACTAAAGTTTGAACTACCGTATATCATTGCATATAAGCTGAGAATTTTGTGTCTGAAAATTGGCTTCAAAACAGGCTCTTGGCTTATACTTGCGAGAATACGATAGACAGCCCCAGCCAGCTGTTTCCCTGACCATGCAGCAGGCCGGAGCCCCAGTGTTGCCGGGCAGCCATCTTGGGCAGTCGGCTGGGGCTGGAGCTGGAGGGAGGAAGGGACCGCGGCATCTGGAGCGGCCAAGTAAGGGGGCCCTGGGGATAGGGGTCGGCCTGGACATTGATTCAGAGAGGCCAGGGAAGCGGTGGCAGGGACCGGGGGTTGGGGAGGGGGGTCTGGGAGTTGGGGAAAGGGATGGGATAGCCGGAAGGGTTTGGAGGAGGGTTCAGGGAGACCAGGGAAGAGGCGGCAGGGCTCTGGCATTTTAGGGGGGGGGGTTGAGGAGTCCAGGGAAAGCAGCAGGAGGACCCAGGGTTTTTGGGGAGCTCAGGGAAGCAGCAACAGGGACCGGGGATTTGGGAGGGCGCCTGGCAGGCTGGGAAGAGCCGCAGCAGGGGTAGAAAGGGTGACAGGGAAAGGGGTGGAAATGGTGATGGGGAACAGGGGAGCAACAGCAGGGAACTGAGAAGGGAGCAGGGGGGCAGCAGGAGGAGCAGAGGGGGGCAGCAGTGAGGGAAGAGGCAGAGCGGGGGGGGCAGCAGGTAGCAGTGAGGGAAGGGTGTAGTAAGGGGTGGCAGTGAGGAGGGGACAGTAGGAGGAGCAGAGAGCAGCCGTGAGAAAGGGGCAGAGCAGGGGGCAGCAGTGAGGGAAGGTCACAGCAGGGGGCAGCAGGAGGAGCAGAGGGCAGTAGCAGGAAACTGAGAAGTGAGCAGGGGGGTAGCAGTGAGGAAAGGGCAGAGCAGGGGGCAGCAGGGGTGATGGAAGTGAGGAAAGGGGAGAGCAGATGGGAGCAAGGGGGCAACAGTGAGGAAAGGGCGGAGCAAGGGGCAGCAGTGAGGTAAATGAGATGTGAGCAGGGGGCAGCAGTGGGGGGCATCAGGGGTGACAGCAGTGAGGAAAGGGCAGAGCAGGTGGGAGCAGGGGGGCAACAGTAAGGAAAGGGTGGTGCAGGGGGCAGCAGCAGGAAACTGAGAAGCGAGCAGGGGTGTAGCAGTGAGGAAAGGGCGGAGCAGGGGGCAGCAGGGGTGACGGAAGAGAGGAAAGGGCAGAGCAGGAGAGCAGGAGTGAGGAATGGAAAGCAGGGAGGGCAATGGAAAAGCAGCAGCAGAGATTTTGGGGTAGGGAAGCTGTCAGAAACTCCAGAGGAAGCCAGCAGAAGTGGGTGGATGGTTAGGGGCCAAGGCCAAAAGGGGACCTCAGCTTATACTTGGGTCACAAATTTTGGTTTCTTTTTTGGGCTCAGAATTGGGGGGTCAGCTTGTGCCTGGATCGGTTTATACCCGAGTATATACAGTAAGTGCTTAATCTGGACTAACCAGTTGTACCTGTTAGTTCGGGCTAAGCTTTGCCTAGTTCAAACTAAGAAATTTCTTAGTTCGGACTAGCCAAAGCTTCTTGTAGACATGGATTAATTGCCTAGTGTAGACATGGCGTTTGAGCAGCTCAGTTAACTCCTCCCGCTCTCTACACAGGTTTTAACCACATTTCCTGCCTGACAAGGAACAGAGACCCCACATTATCAGCAGTTCCAGGATGCAGTAGGTCCACTGCTAATGGAAAGGCTCAAAAGACAGCCCTTTGCCAGCCCAGGACTAAGCTGGTCTTGCTGCAGCTGTCCCAGTCTCCTCCCTATTGAGGCAGGGAGGGAAGGATGGGCCTCTCCCACCTCCACAGCCCTTGGCAGAGATCCCTAAATAAAAATGGGGTCACACACCAGGCCTCAAGGTTACTGCTTCTTTCAACCCAGCTCATGCCCTGCCCCCAACCTTAGGTCTAAAGGTTCGCCCTCTCTACAGCAGCCTAACTATAAACCATCTACCTGGCAAGGGTGCCTTCCTCTCCCATCTCTTCCCAGCACTCCTCCACTAGCTCTCTGTCTAGGGCTCCACATCAAGGAACTCATAGTACTGCTTCTTCCAACTTCAACTGCCCTGCACGAGCCTAGTTTGCACCTTATCTACCCAGGCACACTTTCCCAGCATACCTTGATATTTACAATGGCCAGAATGCCTCTGAAAACTACAGCTCCCATAATTTCTTTGTGCCATGATGAACCAGGATATCGGGCTCTGTGCAGCCTACAGCCAAGCCTTAAAGGGTCAGTGCCTTATTAAAGGGACACATGCATGCGCATGCATAAATATGTCATATACATGTGCAAAATGACTAGCTCAAGAAACTCCAGACATGGAGCAGTTTCTTTCTTTAGTGTAAATAGGTCTTTCTAGAGCTTGAGTTTCATGAGTCTGTGGTTTTGATGAAAATAAGTTTTGATAATAAAAGTGAGGTGACCTCAAGGGCCAGAACCTGCACTGGTATCAGGCAGTGGAGCCCTGTGGAAATATTTAGGGCTTTTCTGATTTCCACCAGTTAAAAGCTCTAGCTTCAATTGTGCAAGCAATGTGTGTCACTTTGGCCCAAATCCTCAAAGGTATTGGAAATCAATGGGAGTCTAAAAACTTTTAAGGATCATGGACCTTAGAACTAAAATGAGTGTTATGCCTTGAAACGGGTGGGATTTAAGTCACATGACAAGCAGACACACTGAACCTGATCGTGTAGAATTCCCTTAACTCCCTACTCCATTTTTCTTGCCTCTCTAATGCCAGGGCTGTCTCTATCTTTTGAAAGAAACCTACAGCTCCAGAGAATGAATCTCTAACCATTTATCACGACTTGCCTGGATATATTTCAAATACAAGGGCAAATTTCTCTTCCCTCCCATCCACTCCCAACTACAGAAACAAAAGTCATTTGAATGATTTTAGCAGAATCAGAACAAGTTTTTAGTGGTCTTTAAGGACCCACAAAACACTTCAGTAGTTTACTGTTTTATATCTGACTATCTTCTACATTAGCCATTTAAATTAAAACATTTATAATTAATTGAACAAATCATTTCCTTGCACCCCTCTTGGGGATGGGCACGTAGAAGTCTTTCAGTAAAATTTACTCTCTTAAGCAATGGGGTATCCATTTCTTTTACATAGATTTTCCTGCAGGGGATATATCAAGGACAGGCAGAGAGCAGCTTTAACGGCAAAATCAATTGATAGGGAAGACAAATTAATGCGTATTTTTCAAAAGTGGAAATGAAAAGAGAGAGCTTGTCATTAGGAACTCGCCCAACAGGCAGAAAATAAACCCCTGCTAGTCAGTGGAGATCACTGGGTGATTGGATAAAGGGGGAGCTGGTTGATGTGAAGTAGAGCTTCTCTGCACCTTTGCACCCATTGCAGTGTACAGCTCCACACAGTGCCACAACAGGGCTCCTGTTTCTTTCCCTTGTAGCCAGTGGGAATCTGTGTTGCTGAGTCCCAGAGCCACAGACTGAGAAGGAGAATGGGCTTGTGATTCAAGTGGTAAATTGGGGTGCAGGAGATATGGATTCAATTAGCTGAAAGGAAGCTATGTGTTAATGGGTCACACGCAGACCTGAGGTTCAGAAGAAGTGGGTTCTGTTTTTGCCTGTGCCACCAGTCTCAGTGACAGTAATTTCCTCTGTGTGCACCTCATTTTCCCTATCTATAAAATGGGGATAACAATGCTGGCCTCCTTTGTAAAGCACTTTGAAGTTTGTGGATGAAAAGCACAGACAAGAGTGTAAGGCAGGCTTAGAAGCTGTGCTTAACAGCTTCTGAACTGAAGGGGGGCAACTAATCTGCATGGGTTCTGTATTAGCATGGATACAAAGAGCACAATTAGCTGATTAGCATACTGGGTGCAGAGCATAGTGGGTAATGGTATTTGGGGTTAGTTTGCTCACAAATCTATCAATATCTGTAATTCTACTAAAGGGAAATATGAAATACTGTCCTTGTGTGAACTGCTACTCTCTGTTTGTTTCAAATCTGCCTGGGTTAGTTAAAGGGTAAAAACTACCCTCAATTAAAAAGAGGCTTGTAGGAAAGGTGAATACATGTTTTAGCCTGAAACAGTAAAACAGGAGGGTGTGGGTGTGGGTGTGGGTGTGGGTGTGGGTGTGGGTGTGGGTG
>ML681963.1:53805227-53913828 GCA_007922195.1 Podocnemis expansa | reverse complement strand
GGTGTGGGTGTGGGTGTGGGTGTGGGTGTGGGTGTGGGTGTGGGTGTTTCAAAGCTTTGAGCCTGTTGTCTCCCTTCCTATTGCTTGTCCTGTTCTTTATTATGGAAGTGGCTGATTAACAGCTGTTAAAGACTAAGAGAGCTAGGAATCACTGAGCTCAGGAGAGAGTTTTCTTTCTCCAAGCTGAAAAGCAGCAATGATGGGGTAACCAGCAACTGGAGCTAGTGGATGGTGAGAGCGGTGAGATGGGTGACACAAGGGACTGGACAGCAGTGCTGGCAGGCAGCAGGTGAAGCCAGCGGACAGTGAGAGCAGCCAGTGGTGAGCTGGGTGACATGAGGGACTGGAGGGCAGCACCTGGTGCCAGCAGACAGCAGGCAGAGCCAGCGGATGGCGAGAGCAGGCAGCATCGAGCTCGGTGGCATGAGTGACTGAAGGGTGGAGCGGAGCCAAGAAACCTGTTTTAGAGGATGGACTGAGTGACTGGTAGATGGCATCAGAAGACAGTTGGCATGAAAGACACTTCCTACATACCCTAGTGTTGGTTGGGAGCCTAGTTAGGACTGATTCTCCAGATCAGTGCTAGTTTTGCCATTGAGCATGTATGTTCTGTTATGCAGTGTGGGTTATTGGGAACTTCGCTCTATACTAAGTTCCCTAGATTAGTGCTGATCTCTGTTATTTGGCCTTTTTGCATTTTTGTTTTACTATTATTAAAAGTTCCATCTACAGCACTCAGACTCATGCTTGCAAGTGGGGAAGCCTTACCCCTTTGGGGTGCCCAGGGAGCAGTGCAGGATTCCCAAAAATCTGGGTGGGGGCTCAAGCCAGTGGTGGTGTTGTGTCATTGGGAAACCCCTAGATATAGAACCCGGCCCTTGTCCTGCCAGCCTGCCCTGGCAGAAGGGTTAGAAGAGTATCATTGCACTCTCTGATGCCTAGAGCAAGCCATTCAGTCTTCCTGGACATCCGTTCCCCATCTGGGGTATGGGGATAATACCCTAACCTGAGTCACTCATTGTGGTAATACTTAGGAGCCTTAGTCCTGGATCAGGATTCCAGTCTGCTAGGTGCTGGACCAACCGAACATAAAAAGCTGGTGTCTGCTCCCAAGAGTTTATTGTTTAAATGTAAGCATCCCAGGGCAGGGTGGGGGGGCTCTCACTGTATATGTGCATGTCCACATATGAACTGAGTTAGAAGCTTCTCAGCTGCCTAGGACTGTGTTGGCTGTACAGTCCTTCATATCAAATTTCCCTGTGGTGCTTTGTAGGGTGACAGAATCGTAACAAAGCAGCAAGGTATTAGTCAAAAGGCAAGACAAGCCATGTCTTTGAGCAGCATTCAACCCTCAAAGGAGGGTGGGAGAGAGAGCAGTTACACATACTTTTTGACTTGGCTTGGTTGCATGTTTCTCTCCAGCCAGCTCAGTGATCAATGCACCAGATGACACAAATGTTCCTTGTAGTCTGATCAGTTTACTGTACCAGGTGTCAATCCTTCAGTCAGCCAGCAGGAGGTGGGAAAGGTTTTTATTAACTTCATTCTTTTGAGGTGGGGGGGAGAGGTGTGCCTGGGCCACACTGTAGCCAGTCCAGGGCAACAGAAAAGCAGGACAGCATGAAAAAGCAAACAGCAGCAAAGCAAGAGAAGGATTCGGAGGTGAGGGTCGGGATTGGAATGAGGTGCAGTGCTGCCAACTTGCAGTGAGGCAGGGTGACTGTCCAAGGTCCTGGGAGATTCTTGAGAAAAGGGTCTCGTGCAAGCAATGCTGAGATAAAGGGAAAGAACAGAGGGCCCACTGAGGAAGGCAAGGTCCAAGGGGCAGACTAGGGTGAGTCTACAGAGAGCTTTTGAGGCAAGAAGGGACACAGAGATGAACCAAGAGTCAATGGAATCATTTGAGGATGGGATGGTGATGTGCCAGGAGATAGGCTTTCAATGCACATTAGGATCTGGAGGGCTGGGACATGGGGAAGCCATGGAGAAGGGACATTGATGTGCTTGGCTAGTCAGAGTGGAGTGAAGCCCACAGATTAAAGAAGAACCATACTAAGGGCTAATTCCTTCTCTTTTATTCTTGGATATGCAGCTCAACCCCAGGATTATCTTGGCTGCGTGGGTGTAGACGCTGCCTATGGCCAGCTGAGTAAGGCATGGGTGTTGCTGGGGCTATGAGGAGACCAGCTAGGGGCAAGGCCTGGACAAAAGAGCCTGCCTAAGGCAGTCTTACAATAGGTGCTAACCAGCGAGGGGGCTGAACCCAGTGGGACAGAGAGGCTTCATGAGCACTGAGAAGTGGGCTGGAGTTCAAGTCATGACAGGTAGGCACCCTCATGAAGAAGCAGGATAGAGGGTGTGAAAAGGGCACTGGCTAGTGCAGAAGAAGGGCAGAGGAAGAAGAGAGCTCTGTTAAATTGATGATGAAGTCCTAAGCTGTCATGAACCCACTGGGTTGGCCACTGTGGTCAGGACAGAGTCCCTCCCAGGATTTCCATCAAGCACCCCAGCACCAAGGGACCAGATAAATGATGATGGGATATGAGGCCAGAGCTGGTCCCCCAGTGAAATCAGTGGTGCAGGACAATGTCATGGGGCCCACTCACTCTCCATGTGGGAAGGTGAATTTTCAGCCAAAGGAGATTTTCCACAGAAAGTGTCTGTACTTTGTGGAAAACATCAACTTTTGGACAGAAAACCAAAAGCTTCTGCCTGAAAATTTTCAACTTTTGATCCAAAACCACTTCAGGTTTGGGGTGTTTGAGGTTTCTATGAAAACCTGGAATTTTCTGTGAAAATTTTTAACAATTGCCCTCCTCCTCCTTCCAATGCAATCACTCATGTTTTGTCCATATTTTCAAGGGAATCAAACTAACAAACCACTTTCCAATCAGCTCTAGTTTGCGATACACTAAGGGTGTGTATCTGCTGTATGCCCTTTCTTTCATTCTGCTATATCAAACCAGCTTCTCATCTTCCCATTGGAACTAACCCTGGAGGAAGGACTTGGCTTTGGACATTTTGGCTGTAGCACAAAACATAGTTTATTTTGGTGCTCTGCAAACCTCTTTGTCAGCAGATCTATCCTTTCCTTTCCTTTCTGCTTCTCTGTGAATTTATTTCTCCATCAGATCTGCACTTTAAAAGCGATTGTCTGGATAAGATTTATATAGTGCACATAAAAAAGGGTCTGCTGCTTTTAGGCAGTAGGGAGGATCCTGAAAGGAAGCCACCAGGCTGGGAATGAGATATGAGTTCAATTCGTAGTTCTGCTGCAATCTTTCTGTGTGACCTTGGACAAATCAGCCAAGGCTCTGGCCTAAGAGCAGCATATCATGCACTTAACTGTTAGCATGAGTATTCTGCTGACATTGATGAGATTACTCAGGTGCTTGAAGTTAAGCACATATGCAAGTACTCTGCTAACACAGGACTCTTCAACTTCAGTCTCTTCATCAGTATAATTATGGTCAGAGAACAGCTGCCTCCCAGGGTGGGTTGTGAGCATGATTTCATGAATATACACAAGATGCTCAGATACTGCAGGTTCCCAGCAGGTAGACCTGAGCTCCACTTTTGCGAGAAAACCCAAACTCTAGATCCAATCTGCTGAGGTCTCTAAACCATTAAGCTGAACCTGGCTGGGGTTTCAAGTTGCCATTGCTCTTCACGGACCCATGTGATGCTCTGTAACTTCATTCAATACCAAGCAAGGCAGGGCGCCTTCCCCTGTGGTTTGCTTTGAGCTTTTTGGTTCCTTTGACTGAGTGTGAGCTGCTGGAACCATTTGATATTGATTTAGTCCCTTCAGCTATGTCTGCATCTGCCCAAATTAGTTCAGACTTGTTAGTCTGAACTAAGAAGTTCGAGGTTAGTTTGAACTAACCGCAAGCCTGTTAGTTCAAACTAACTGCACGTTCTAGTTTGAACTAACGCTTAGTTCAAACTAAAATGAGTGGTTGTTTGAACTAACCGGCTTAATTTGAACTTCTTAAGTTCAAACTAAGCCTTAGTCCTGGTCTACATTGCACCTAGCTCAAACTAAAGTTCAAAGTAAGCACCTAAGTCCAGGCTAAGTGCTGGTACTTATTAGTTCAAACTAAGCTTTCCCTAGTTCAAACTAAGAAATTTCTTAGTTCGAACTACGGAAAGCCTAGTTCGGCCATGGTCTAAATTAGTCCAGACTAAGCCTCCTTAGTCTGGACTAATTTGCCAGTGTAGACAGAGCTTTAGTTTTTCTTATGTATTTGCTGGATGGTTCAGATGCAGATTTTCAGTTCCCAGGATGATCACTCTCTTTGTGAAGTCCATATTTATTGAAGGTGCAATTCACCACTGGCCAGATGGCACACAAGTCCTTAAATTTCACTTAAACCTTGTGTTGGCTCTCTGCACAGGACTGAATTTCAGCCAGTATTATTTAGTGCCTGGATGCTCCAGTAGAGATCAGGGCTCTGTTGCACTCAGCCCCAGCTCCATCAAAGAAGCGGCAGTTCCTGCTCGAAGAGCTTACCACAATCCAAACAGAGAGAGGATGAAGGGGAAAGAGAGGCATGAATGGAAAAATGGCATGCTGTATCTCACACAAAGAGGTGGATAGGCTGGGAATAGGACCCAGAGAACCAACCTCCCTGTTCAGTGTCCTAATATGGCCATTTCTGTAGGACACCCATAACAAACAGCACAACCTCATCAGTAGTAGCAAACAGCTTCATGCCTTCAGTCCCTTTCATTTTTACTTTTTTTACCATTCCACCAGCTCCTGCATGAATCTTGAGGAAACGAAACAGGCCAGGTTTGTGTGAAACATTGCCAAACACAGCCAGGGAGCCACTTTTGGTTTTTTTCATTTGTATGTCCAAACCTAGAGCTCCCATGCATCTCCTCACTCTGAGTCTCAATCCTCACTGGAAAACCCAAGCTCAATATGCTTTTTTTGTCTTGTAGAGTGTTTGCGACCTACTTACTTTTTTCTATTTAATGCATGTTGTTAGAGTTCAGGGGCCAAGTCCACTGAGCTCAAGGGAGTTTTGCCAGAGTAAAGATTGCGACTGATAATTTCATGGCCATATAACTATAAGAATCAAACAGCATTTCTGCAATGGTAGCTCAGTGTGTTTTACCAGTCCCCCCTTGTCAATTTCAAAAGGGATAGCCATGTTAGTCTAGTCCAGTAAAAAAACAACAAGCAGTTGTGTGGCACTTTAAGACTAACAGATTTATTTTTTGCATGAGCTTTTGTTGGAGAAGATCCCACTTCCTCAGATGCTTCGAAGATGGGTGAACTTACAGAAAGGAACGAAAATAAATGCAAGGGGGTGTAAAACATAGGATCAGGTCATACACTAACAGGAAATCAGAGCACTTTTCAGGTACAAACCATGGGAAGCCTGAAGTCAATTTACCTTTTGTAATGGGAAAAGAACCCACAGACTCGATTAAGTCCTGCTTTCACAGAATTTAGCTTGCATATTAATTCGAGTTCAGCTGTTTCTCTTTGAAGTCTTGATGTCCCAGCTACATCTCTAACGACAGTCATTAACAAATCAGTCATCGAGTGATTAGGAAGATGGAAGTGCTCAGCAACTGGTTTCTTTGTTCTTTGATTTCTGATATCAGTTCTGTGCTCATTTAGCCTCTTACGCAGCGATCTTCCTGTTTGTCCAACATATAAGGTGTTGGGGCATTTCTTGCACATAATGGCATAGACCACATTAGTAGATGAGCAGGTAAATGAGCCTTTGATGGAGTAGCAGGCTTGATTAGGGCCTATGATGGTATCTGTTGTGCAGATATGTGGGCAGACTTGGCAGTGTGGTTTGTTGCAGGGGTGTGTGCCTGGTTCAGTGTTTCTGTTGTTAGATCTGTAGTTGCTGGTGAGAATATGTTTAAGATTAGGGGGCTGCCTATAAGCAAGGAGCGGTCTGTCTCCTAACGCTTGAGAGAGAGAGGGGTCATCTTTTAGAATAGGCTGTAGGTCCTTAATGATCTGTTGCAGAGGTCTGACTTGAGGATTGTATGTGGTGACTAGTGGTGTTCTGTTGCATTCTTTCTTGGGTCTCTCCTGTAGTAGATGACTTCAAGGAACCCGTCTAGCTCTGTCAATCTGTTTTCTTACTTCCCCAGGTGGGTACTGTAGTTTCAAGAATGCTTGATAGAGATCCTCAAGATGTCTGTCTCTGTCTGAGGGATCAGAGCAGCTGCGGTTATATCTTAGGGCTTGGCTGTAGACAATGGATCGTGTGGTGTGTTTAGGATGGAAGCTCGAAGGATGTAGGTAACTATACCGATCAGTAGGTTTTCGGTAGAGGGTGGTGGTGATGCGTCTATCCCTGATTTGTACTGTAGTGAAAGTGGATCTCCTGTGTGGAGTGTTCCAGGTTCAATTTGATGGTGGAGTGGAAATTATTGAAATCTCTGTGAAAATCTTCAAGAGCATCCCTGCCATGTGTCCAGATGATAAAGATGTCATCAATGTAGCACAGGTAAAAAAGAGGTGTTTTGTCCCCCCTCGACACTTGCCACAAAGAGAAAATGCATCTGTTATAGCCTCCATCTAGAGAGACTGACTCTTCAGCTCTGAATTCCCTGGTGTCTTGCTCAAGATGGTGGTTGTCTCATTTTCTCCTGCAGGACCCTATCCATTTAAATATTTATGCACTTTCCATTCCCAAGGGGGGAAAGAAGGATAGCAACGCAAGAGGTGGGGCTCACTCTTAGCTTTTCCAAGCTATATTCCTTTCAAATTAATGATAATGAATTTATATTTCCATAGGGCTTTTCCTCCAGAGAGATCCCAAAGCATTTTGCCAGCTTTTAACAGCAGGTAATGAACACTCACATTCACATGCAGAGAGCTCTGGAGTAGAGCTCGGCAGTTTTTGTTTAAGGTCTTGGCAACAGTTTAGGACAGGAAGTGAAAAGGAATACTACATCCAACTGAAGTGGGAGTTGACGTTGAATGTATTTACCCGAGTTAAGGCTTGAGATAATATCTTTCATTGAGTCATCTTCTGTTGGTGGAAGGCACAAGCTTTTGAGCCACATAATCTTCTCCGGATTTGGGGAAGGAAACACCCAGGATCCAACCTACTTTGAAGGCTCCACAAGTTCAGCTTTTAACTTTGGAAGCATTAGCCTGCATGTGGGTTGTGCTATGTAAATTACTACTTAATAGTAACAGGAGGAGCATGCTTGACTAACCTAGCACATTGATGAAACATTGACTAACCTAGCATTACACCTTTGCTGATATAGTTAGCAGTAAGATGATGATGGGGACAGAGCAGGTAGCAGCTTGCATTGAAATAAACAGTCAGTGGCTTGAAGCCTATGGTAAATGGCAGAATCATACTTTCATTATGATCAATATAATTTTGTTATCCCCAAGCCCGGCAGCATTTCTATATGTAACAGGCTGATGAAGCATATACCATGTCCCCTAGAGAATGACAGCCTACTGCTTCTGCTAACTCATGGGTTTGCTTCTTTAGATTATTACTATTTGGATTATAATAGCACCTACCTGACCCTACCAAGATCAGAGCGCTGTTGTGGTATCAATGTAGTAAGGGCAATTACTAATAGTGTTGAAAGTGTAAAGAGAAAAAATTATCTCTGTTTTACAGAGACACAAAACAATTACATGATTTGCTCATGATCACACCAGAAGCTTCAGAAACAGCAGGGAATTTTTTATCCAGATCTCAAAAGTCCAAAATTAGTGCTTTAGACCTTCCAATCCTCCTTGGCTGGTGGAGGTTGGTGCTGAAGGTGCAGGGTTCAGCTTCCTTTGGGGCATTATTGCACCTGCTCTCCAGCAATGATCTGCTGTGAGATTTTGAGGTGCTAATTTGTACGTCCCCATGAACTCTCCCTGGGTGACAGGTTCCACTTTCAACATTTCTCATTTCTCCATCAGGGAAAAGTTTTGCAATTGCTTAGTTGCGATTAATTAAAAACTTGTTGGAAAGGTTAAGAGCAAAAGGGAAAGGGGAGGGGGGGGCGTAGAATAATGCTTAGTAGAGAGCATATAAAAGGCAGCACCTCTGGCGTTTTCACTCAAGTGTTAAATGGAATATGCTGTAATGGAAGCAAGGCTGAAAAAATAAAACACTCAGCAGCAAATGCCTGGGGTTACAAAGTTTCTTTTTTACTCTAAAATTTAACTAAAATGGGACGGATACAAGCTCAAGTTCAGTTTTTTAATAAATAACAAGCACTCATCAGTACAGCTGTCTGTTTGTCTAACCACATATCTATCACTTGTGACCTCTTGCACCCCTCAGCTTCTGGTCTCCCCGGTCAATTGTTCTTTCAGGCAGGGGATTTATTGCTAATGGATTATCTGTGAAGGGCTGGTTTCACTCCTGGAAGGCTGGTCTTGTGGTTAATGCACTGAATTGGAACTGGGGAAAACAAGTCATGGCTCTGCAATAGATTCCTTGCGTGACATTGGTGAGTCTTTGGCTATGGCTACACTAGCAAATTAGTTCAGATCAAGGAGGTGTAATCCAGACTAATTTGATCCCTCGCTACACTAGGCCAGTGGTTCCCCACCTTTTCTCTGCCATGGCACACCTTGATACCTTCAAATTTTTCGAGGCACACCACCATTAAAAAACTCATGGATATTCAAATTTACTTAAATTACTTTGAATATTCATGAACCATGCACAGTGTTCCAGAAATGCTGCTATGTGGGGTAGTAGGGGTAGCAGAGCAGGGGTGGCAGAACACAGGTGGTCAGGAGTCGTGTGCAGTGGCAGGAGTGCGTGTGGGGAACACAGCAGGGCAGGGGTGGCAAAAGAGGACAAGGGCAGCTATGTGGGGAACAGCACATGGGTGGCAAGAGAGGAGAGACAAAGGGAGAATAAGAGTGGCTTTGTGGGGGGTCGGGGGAACCTCGGGAGTGGGAAGGTAGGGCAGGGTAGCATGGCACAGCACCCATGTCCCCCTTCTCCACAGTGGCTCCCTGCCACCCAGGGCAAATCCTCACCCCACTGCTGCTCCCTCCCACCCCAGTGGGTCCTGGCTTCCCTCCCCCAGCCCCCTGTTGCCTGTGATGGACCCTCCCATCACTGCAGAGGCCAGAATCAGGACGCCAGCCCCCAGCTACACCCCCCCACACACAACCACCCCAACCCCCAGCTACACCCCCCCCAACCAAACAGCCACTCCTGAACCGCAGCCACAACCCCAGCTACATATCCTCTGCTGCACATCCACTCCCACCCACCTCTGCTTCGCACACACACCTTCTCCACACAACCCCCAGCAGCCCTCCCTCTCAAAGCCCTTGCCTCTGCTGTTTGCTGACTGGCTGAACTGCTGGGAGCTGCTCCACCCTGCAGGGGGAGATTCACACCCCTCCCACCCCTCTCTGCTGGCTGGGCCTAAGGTGGAGCCACCAAAACACTGCGTTCAGGCTGCTCCTGCTATTTTTAGGGGGACCCCTGGACCTCCACATTCCAGTGCCGCCTTCTGTTTTTAGGGGGGCCAGAAGGCTGCCTGCCTAAAAATAGGGGGCCCCGAAACTGTGTTCCGGTGCCTTCCCCCTTACTTTAAACCCCACCTTTTCCCAGCCCTGCGCAGCCCCTGTGGCTGGGCTGAGCAGGGAGGAAACTTTAACTCCAGCTCTCAGGGATGCCCGCAGAACACTTTGGGTGTTGCCATGGCACACCAGTGTGCCCCGGCATACTGGTTGGGAACCACTGCACTAGGCTTTGCCCAGTTCGAACTAAAACTAAGCAAAGCTTAGTTCAACACAGTTAGTTTGAGTGGTTAGTTTGAACGAACCGCTTACTTCAAACTTAGTAAGAACTAAATAAGTTCAAACTAAGCAGTTCTTTCGAACTAACTGTGTTTTTGTAGTTCGAACTAAAAAGTTAGTTCGAACTAAAAAAACATGGTTAGTTTGAACTAAAATGTTTTGGTTCATTTGAACGAACCTGCGGTTAGCTCGAATAACTCAAAACTGCTTAGTTCAGACTAAGCAAGTCTGAACTGAGCAGTCAGATGTAGACATAGCCTTTTAGACTCTGTTGCAAGCCAGAAATCTGGCATGTGCTTTATGACCCATTGACTTCAGTGGAGGTTAGGTATCTATGTGAAGGTGAGCACATAGTTAAGAGCTATCATGATTAGGGATCAGGACCTTCATGTTCCTGACTGAAAATTTTGGAAGTGGCTAGTGATGTTGGGTGTCCCAGTGGTGCCTGTCAAAGGGGGCTGCTTTTCAGAGAGCAGGGGTACAGCTGCTTTCTGAAGATCAGGCCCCTTTATGATGTCTCAGACTGGACACCCAAAATCACTAGCCACTTTTGCTAAGTTTGGTCTCCATGTCTGTGCAAAATAAGCTGACTAATACTCCCCTAGCTCACAGGAGCGTTATCAGGATAAATTTCTTGGTGTTTGTGGGCAAGCCTGTGAGAAGGACTACAGATATATTAAAATAATAAATAACAATAATAATCCATTCAGGCATTTATACCTTGCTAATTACCATGGCAACCATACTCCACTAACGATGCAGCCTCGCTGCTTTCAAGCATCTCCTTGGGACAGACGTGAATTGCTCTAATGTGGCTCTGGTGAAGCATTTTGTCACAGCTGCATGGCATTCTCCTCCCCTCACTGCCATCTGAATGCCAGCTTCTACCTCCTTTGGGTAGACAGGAAGCTTACACAAAGAGGAAACAAGGCAAACTGGGGGTTTTTGCATAACAGAATTCCTGGTTGCCTCTGGGCACAGATTTTGTATGCTGGAGTGTATGCCAGATAGTCATCCAGGGAAATGAAAAAGACTGGGCATTTCGAGACAGGGAGAGGGATGTTTGCTACAATGCATTAGACTTGATGGGGCATAACACTTTAATCACACATTGAGCATTGTTATTTGCCCTAGGTGGAAAAGGAGCAATGGCTGTGCACGGCTGAAGAGACTGGTACAGAAACATTGGAAACCATAAAGGGGCCAGCTGAGCCCGTTGGAGTCTCACTTCTCTGACCTTAATGTCTGGGGGAGGAAAAATCCTGGAGAACAATAGCAGGGCTGCCCCCTCGCTTTTGGGCTATGTCTAGTCTAGTGGTTAGAGCTGTTGACTGGTAATTGATTCTTAGGGTGTTCTTTAAGCTCTGCCATAGAGTCTGAAAGTGTAAGACCAGAAGGGACCCAAATTTTCTAGTCTGGCTTTTGACATCACAGAGACCCACCAACATGAGTTGCTCACTAAACCCGGCAACTGAAATTAGACCAGCTAGCATAGATCTCCAGGAGACTAGACTGTTATGTGCCACAGACAGAGAAAAGGAAGGGCCCAGCAGATCCAGTGCCAGAGGCCCCCAAAATGGCTGGGAAATGATGAAGTGAGATATATGCAGGTAAACCTGCCAAGTGATCCACACCCACACATTGCAGAAGGCAACCCCTCACCCCCTGAAAATCCACAACCAGTCTGACCTGGAGGAACAGTCCTTCCCGACTCTACATGTGACTAGGCATGTAAGCAGCCAGCTAAGTACCTGAGAGGGAGAATGTAGAACCTTGTGTGCTCTGCTCGGTGTCCAGTTTCCAGCTGTGGCCATCCCAGATGCTTTAGAGGAAGGTTAAAAAAAAACAGAATTCATTAATAGGGGTTAGAGGGGAAGGAATGGGGAGGGAGAGGAAATCCCTTGCTGACTGCTGCAGGTAGCCTGCTGAAGCCCTGAAGCGTGAGCTTTAGGAACATAAAACAGAAACTGGAAGTGAGCTTCAAGAGCTAATTAGGGGATACAGCTGGGAGGGCATCAGGTCTTTGAAAAGCATTTTTGTGGTGAAGGAAGTACTTTTAGTAGCCTTCTGTACTCTCCTCTTTCTTGCAAGGAGCACTGATAACATTATCTAGCACTTAGCATCAGTAGACATCAAAGAATTTTACAAAGAAGGTGGGTATCATTATCCCCATTTTTACAGAGAGAAACTGAGGCACAGAATGGTACAATATCTTGCCCAAGATCACCCAGCAAGCCACTGACAGATCCAAGAATAGCTCCAAGATCTTCTGAGTCCCAGTCCAGTGTTCTGTCCCCAGAGAGCACAAGGACATGCCAGGCCTGACTGAGCTCCAGCAGAGAGGAAGCCAAAGACATCCAATTAGCACCAGGGGAAGTGAACATGGGCATGAGCCAGGTCTCCAAGGAAGGCAGCCTCCAGCACTAGCAATGCTGCCTGGCTTCTTGCAAAGCACAAAGAGATTCATCTAGACCATTAAAATCTCTGGTGCACAGAACAAAGGAAAAGTCTTCATCTTTTTTGTCTCCGCTGTTGGCATATAACTAAAGTGGAAAGCAGCATCCTTGCTGAAGAAAGCCGCCACTTAACCCTTATTGCCAGGTGCTATAGAGTGGGTAATACTATTGATTTTTTCCCCCCTTCCCTTTAAAAGAACCTTCCAAAGGGGCCTGCTGGATAATAATGGTGGGGATGATTCACAGCTCCAAGATGAAAGGAACTTTCTTCCTCTAATGCTGGCAGGATAAGAAGCCAGGCATGGCACTGAGTGCAGAGAAGCTGGCACCTTTTATCTCCACTCCTTTCTTTCACTTGCTTTCTGATGGCCTGGACTGGCCAAAAGCTTGCTCTCACTGTACAACAAGGGGTCTCAAACTCAAATCATCATGAAGGCCGCATGAGGACTAGTACAGGGCTGCACAAGGACTGGTACATTAGCCTGAGGACCCTATCACTGGAACCTTTTCATACAATGATACTGCAAATATCTGTAAGAATAGTGCTGTTGTGGGCTGCAGGAAATAGCTTTAGGGGCCACATGTGGCCCATGGGCCGTGTGTTTGAGACCCCTGATGTACAGGCTACCACTAACTCCACTTGCTAAAAACATGATCAGGTAGATGAGCCGGCTCTGGTCAGTGTTCAAGTAACTTGGGGCAGGGCCTGTGGGTTGTAGTGTGCCTTGCAGCATGGAGCCTGAAGCTGACTGAGGTCTCCAGGGGCTACCACCATATGATTAACATCCCTACTGGGAACGGAGCTTTGTATTTTTCCACAGGTAAAGAGCACCCATGAACATCCAGATCTCGAGTGACAGTTGCAGATGAGAATGGCATGGGTAGGAACCCCCACAAAAAGAACCAGAGTCTCCAGGCCAGAGCACAGGATGTGCATCAATGCAACATGTTGCAGTGGCTTGAAGAACAAATCAGATGCTGTCCTTACACTCAGAGGGCTTATAAATGTAGCAGTGCAGTGCACAAAAAAAACAAAAAAACCACAACCCTAAGGCACAGCTATGTGGGAGCAGGTCATGCAGGGGTCTCAGAGAACTCGAATGAGAGAAACAGCTGGTTGGAATGGAGGCACAAGTCAAATATAAAGAGAGAAGGACATTGCAACTGAGGGGTGGGTTAGAAATACCTATGACAAAGTGAGTGGGTAGATATGGACACTTTGCTAACACATTGTTGCTCATCGTCTCCCTAGTGGATAGCCCACATGTCGAAGTTTAGGAGTGCTCCCACCTTCACCCTTAACTCAAAGAGGAGTGGTTTATGATTTTAGGTCAAGATAGTTCCAGTTCTATCCCCCTAGTCAACTCATTATAGACAGATATTGCAGATAGATAGCCTTTCCCTGCTATGGATAACTCATTGCTCTGAAACAAAAGCACTCACTGGAACGATATTCCTCTTCCCAGTGCTGTCACTCTTCCTGACAAGGGCAGGTGAATAATTGCCGTAGTTTTGGGGAGAAAGCCAACAGAGTGACAATGTTCCTTGGCAGATAGACAAAGTATTTCTGCAGAAAAGAAACACCATAAAAAGGTGTGTTGGAACAGACTTTGCAAGGCCACTGACAGCTGTCAACTTCTTTCTGTTAATTTAATCAAGCTATTTTATATCAGTTTAATACTGCTTTCAAAGAGCCTGTTTGCTTAGGAGCGGCTGGAGAGTGCAGTATGAAGCCCTAGATGAGATAGCCTTAGGAAGCACAGCAGAGAAGGTAGGCTTCTTACAAATGATTAATAGAGTACAAGCTTTTGTGGGCAGAGTGCACCTTTTCGCTCTATTACTGTACAGCACCTAGCACGATGTGATTCTGGTCCATGACTGGGGCTGAGAGGTGCTATTGCAATACAAATAATAATAGAAATAATAGCGCTCAGGATTTCATTTTCTGGAAAGATCAGTAGAGCAGAGGAGCTGGGCATTAGAGAGTGGAAGTGCTGTTGGGAAGAATGCAGGATTTGCAAGAGCAGATGCTTTTGTTTTCTGTGCCCGGGGCTTGATTCTTCATTGCCCAGTACCTTGCAAAATCATTTCCATTTACACCCATATCAAACTGTGCTGTGCTGATTTGCAAATAATATCTACTCTGCCATGGCATAAATGATGTGCAAGGTGTCTGATGACTGATAATCAGGCCCTCAACTGGATATCAGCCATCCTGTCCTCATTCTTGCTGCAGAGCACCTCTCTTCCAAAGCAGGCTTGTGTCCTATGGCACATTGCCTAATGTTGTGCTCTGGCTAGTTGCAAAGGTACCTTTCTGGATGAGGCTATTTCACAGCCTAAATAGCTTCCAGATATTCTGCCTGCAATTTCCACTGCTTACTTCCATCCTATCCCACCCCGCCTGAATGGCTTTCCTCACTCCTGCCCCCTGTATCATTCTCAGTAATTTTTGCCTGCCTTTGGCATTTGCACACTTTCCATATCCCATGTCACCTCTTTGCCCCTATTAATTTCATTGCCCTCTTCATTTATTAATGGATCTGCTTTCTCCCTAGTATTTCTTGGGCCCCTAAAATAATTGTAAAAGCCATTACTTATTCTCCGTAGATCAAAACCCAAAGTCAGTGGGAATTTTGACTGAGTGAGAACAGAGCAAAAGAGTCAAGCTTTTGGCCCAATGAGAAGTAAAATTCTTTCTTTCACTAAACATACTGTTCTCCTTCTCTCTCACTCAGCGAAGCCCTCTAGCTGGAGATCTATTTGCCTCCACCTCCTCTAAGATGCAGCCAGCACCTGTGTACACACTAAAGCGAAGTCAAAGTGGAGGTGTTTTCACCTTGGGGGCAAGTGGACTGACTCCTGAACTACTATGAGCTCCCAGACCCTCTAATTCTCTGGGCATTACTCACAGCCTCTTCTGGAAGGCTGAGTTAGCAGTGGGTTGGTTGGCCTGACTGAACTAGAATCATGTGAACTTGGGTGACTAGAGATCAGTGTCAACAAGGCAATTAGGCTGTTGCCTTACCCTGCAAAAGCAGGCTTCCAGTTCACCGGTCTTAGCCCACATTGCTCCAGGAGGAAGGTCAAGAGAAAGAATAACCACGCAGGCAACTGTGGAGCTACAGCAAGGCAGTTGAGAGGTTTTGGGGTGGCACTCGCTGTCTGCTCACTGCAGAAGAAAGCCACAATCTCTCTAAAATGCAATGACTGTCCTCTATCTGGACACATGAAGAGAAAAAGAACCCCAGGCTGATATTGAAACACATAGACAACTGTGGCCAGATGCCATGCTGGAGCCGCTGCTGCCAAGTGGCAGAGGTGATCATGGCCTGTGGAGATGGATAAGTATGACAGGGCTGGAAACAAATCTTGACACATTGGTCCGGGAGTCACACATGCTGCCATTTCATGCATATATGTATATATGGAGGGTGGATAAAACAAGAAGGGGGCATATTTGGACAGCCAAGACTTGAATGTCTGAACAACTTCAGTCTGTTCCAATGAGTGTGGCATGACACATGAAAATGTGACATTCCTTGGCAGTGAGGTTTTTAAGGCAGAGTGGCAGAATAAATTAGCACCAGCGAGGAGCCAGCACGTTTCTTTTCATTATCAGCAAAGGTTCTGAGGCATCAGAGCCTGTTAATTCTTGCTGAGGGAAAGGCATTTGTCATGGCTTCCATCTCAGATACTCTGTTTACTCAGAGCAAGCCAGCCAGAAATCAAACACATGAAAAAGGGAAAAAAAAGCCAAAATAACCATTACTCTCTACCCCAGCCCCGGTTAACTTGTCAGGCTGATGGTGATGACACTCTGACAATGACAAAGTTATCAGTGGGCTCGAGAGGAACTGGCCTGCCTGCAAAGAGCAATAAAAGAACATTTCAGCATGCACCAGTGTGAGGGAGTGAGTCTCAGTCTGTCACTCGACAGCAGCTAGACAGAGCTGGAACATAGGAATTTCCACAGTGAATCAGACCTAAGGTCCATGTACTATCCTGTCTCTGACAGGGGCAAGTCTCACCTGCTTCAGATGAAGGCACAAGAAACCCTACAGTTAGGGGATAACCTGCCCCCATGATACAATTCTTCCTGACCCTCATTAATTAGAAATTGATTTATGTTATGAAGCATGAGGATTTATATCCCTGTCAAAGCTGAACTGGTATAAGGCACCATAGCTTCATTATTTAATAGTGTAAAGGGGAAACGTGGCTGCCCCCAGGCAAGGCAACATGGCCACTGGACACCTGTCCATCAAAGCAGAGCTCAAGGGGGGCAGGGCAGGAAGTATAAAAGCAATGCCAGGGAGCTCAGGCCAGCCTTGGCTGCTGAAGAGGAAGGATGGGTCTCCTCTGGTTCCTCAGCCCCAGCCATCCCTCCAGCAGAGTGAACACTCGCCTACCTGCTGGTCTCCACCCCAGTACCAGGATGGCTGGCTTGGGCCTCCCATGGCAGGTGCCCTGAGAAGGGGCCAACTTTGCTTGAGGATGGTGGGCTGGTAGGAGAGCCGGAGTCCGGGAACCCCGACTTTTCCCTGTAAGGCCCAGACTACCATGACCCAGCCCCGCCACTGTCCTCCTGTGATTTGGAGGAACTGCCGCTTATTATGCAGGAAGCTAACCTCCCTGCAGGACAAGACGTGGAAGAGCTGCCCCTCGCACCAGACCAAGTGGAGCTTCCAGAGTTACCCCCACTAGAGGAGATGGAGGTCACACCAGAGTTTCTTGATCTACCCCTGCCAGATAAAATGGAGGGCTTCTGCTCCTTGCCCCTAAGCGACTACTCAGAGAATGTTGCTGAAGGGGCTGAACAGGTACTGCTGGGAGAGGGGGAAGGCAGTAGCCCAGGGAAGGTACACTTCACATCGGGGTCAGCATGTTGCAGCTGGATCCCTGCTGAACCCATGGTCGAATACCCGGCCTCTGTCAGGGCCCTGGCCTGGGACACAGTGGAGTAGGGTGGCCTTGTGTCCCCCTCCTCGTCTCCCCTTTCCCTAGATGGCGCTACCTGCAGGAGGTAAACCCCAGCTCTTAAAACCTATCTGACCACTGGACTTGTTTACCCCCTTACCTAAAGATGTGTTGATTGTGTGCCCTGCTTAAAGGGCTCAGGACTATTATTGAACTGCCCCAACCCAGGGCTATTGGTTTGCCCCCTCCAAAGGGCTGAGATGTACTTTTTCCCCCTCTGCTCTTTCTGGAAGGGACCAAGCGAACACTTACCTCTGCCCACTCACCCAGCCTGGTGGGAGTTGAATGGGTGCCAGGACCCCGGTCCTGGGATGTTGACGGCTTGAAGGTCAGAACCCAAGAAGGGGTGCACTACCGGACAGCTTGAGCTATAATCCCCCCCAACTCCACCACGAGGCACCCTCCAGGTGGGTCAAGCACAGGACTTGCTTAAAAATAGATCTGTGCCAGTTTACACCATAGTTTTATTTTTTAACCCACACAGTTTTTTATTTTGAATGTCCTAGAGAAACATCTAATCCTTGCTTGACTCTGGGTTGTAATAAAGGCTGTGGAGGTCTTTAACACAAGACTTCTATGTTGTGTGAAGGTGTAGAGACCTGGAAGAATGCAGGTCTGGGAAAAAAATATAGAGAGGGAACTTAAGCCAAATACTAACACGTTACTAGGCTCAGGTTGTTTGTAAAGTTATTGTATTATGGGAAATGGAAATGGGCCAGTGACATGGTCACTACACTATGTTATATCTGTGTCGGGCAAGTGCACTCTATTGCCATCACTGACGTTAGCTCAGTAATGAATTTGGCCCCATGTGTTTTCCTATGATCTCTTCATGCACAGGTGTCAAATTTGTATTAGAAATTAAGAGTATGTTTGTTCTATTTATGTTCCAATATTGGATTCTAAGGCAATTCCAGACTGGATGTCTGCAAAACCATTGTCCTCTTAATGGCCCATTAAGGGAGCTCACAGCTATGGTAGACCTTGGAAGAGACCTGTTTGAGTCACCCAGACTGACCATGTGACTCAACTCCATTTTGATTTGGCAAGGACTCTGAGAGCAAGGACTGCTGAGAGAAGGACTGCTAGGCAGAGATGGACTCCATCTTTCGAGGAAGGGGAAGAGCGTATTTGGACGCAGACTGGCTGACCTAGTGAGGAGGGCTTTAAACTAGGTCTGAAGGGGGAAGGAGACCAAAGCCCACAGGTAAGTGACTATGTGGGAGACCAGGGGGATGGGATGGAACTTGGGGGGTGCCGGGACTGTAACTACAGGGATAGAAGAGAGGATAATTGGAACATGCGGGGGGAATCAAATAACTTTCTTAGATGCTCTAATGAAGCCCTAATGCCTGAGGCAGGTGGGGGAGGTCAACACCAAAAGAAAATCCAGGGAGGTAGATACAATAGAATTGAATGTCAAAATGGGAAAGTAGGGCAATCAGCTGGGTATCTTAGGTGCCTATACACAAATGCAAGGAGCCTGGGAAACAAGCAGGAGGAATTGGTAGCACTAGCGCAGACAAAGAACTATGACATGATTGGGATAACAGAGACGTGGTGGAATAGTTTGCATGACTGGAGCTCTGCAATAGATGGGTATAGACTGTTCAGGAAGGACAGGCAGGGAAGGAAAGGGGGAGGAGTAGCACTATATGTAAAGGAGCTCTATGACTGCTCAGAGCTCCATTATGAAAGTGGAAACAAGCCAGTTGAAAGTCTGTGGGTTAAGTTTAGAGGGGAGAGCAACAAGGGGGATGTTGTGGTAGGTGTCTGCTACAGACCACCAGATCAGAAGGAGGAAGTGGATGAGGCATTCTGTGTACAACTAACAGAAGTTTCTAGAGCACAGGTCCTGGTTCTCATGGGGGACTTCAATTACCCTGACATCTGCTGGGAGGCCAATACAGCAGTGCACAGGCAATCCAGGAAGTTTCTGGAGAGTGTTGAGGACAACTTCCTGGTACAAATGCTGGAGCAACCAACGAGGGGCCTTGCGCCTCTCGATCTGCTGCTCACAAATAGAGAAGAATTTATCAGGGAAGTAGAGGTCAATGGCAGCCTGGGTAGCAGTGACCATGAAATGATTGAGTTCAAGTTGATGATTAAAGGAAAGAAGGAAAGAAGCAAAACACAGACCCTGGACTTCAGAAAAGCAGATTTTGTCTCCCTCAGGGAACTGATGGGCAGGATCCCTTGGGAGGCTGATCTGAAGGGGAAAGGTGTCCAAGAGAGTTGGGTGCATTTTAAAGAAACCCTGCTAAGGGCACAGGAAGATACAATTCCGATAAGGAGAAAGCACAGCAAATGTGGAAGGCGCCCACTGTGGCTTAACAGAGAGCTCTGCACTGAGCTGAAGCATAAAAAGGACGCTTACAGGAAGTGGAAGCTAGGACAGATGACTAAGGAAGCATATAAAGACATTGCTCGGGACTGCAGGGATAAAATTAGAAAGGCCAAAGGACAAATGGAGTTGCGACTAGCAAGGGATGTGAAGGATAACAGGAAGGGGTTCTACAAGTATATCAATAACAAGAAGAGGATCAGGGATGGTGTAGGTCCCTTACTGAATGGGGCAGGCATCCTCGTGACAGAGGATGAGGAAAAAGCTGAAGTGCTCAATGCTTTTTTTACTTCAGTTTTCACAAGCAAGGTCAGCTCCCAGCCCACTACACTAGGTACGGGGGACTGGGGAGAAGCAGAGAGGCCCTTGGTGACAGAAGGTCAGGTTAGGGACTGCTTAAAGAAACTAGATGTGCACAAGTCCATGGGGCCGGATGAACTGCATCCGAGGGTGCTGAGGGAGCTGGCTGATGAGATAGCAGTACCGTTGGCCATTATCTTTGAAAACTCGTGGCGAACGGGGGAGGTGCCAGAGGACTGGAAAAAAGCAAATATAGTACCTATCTTCAAGAAAGGCAAAAAGGAGGATCCAGGGAATTACAGACCTGTCAGCCTCACCTCAATCCCTGGAAAAATCATGGAGCAGCTTCTCAAAGAATCCATCCTGAAACACTTGGAGGAACGTAGAGTAATCAGGAACAGTCAGCATGGATTTACCAAGGGTAAATCATGCCTGACCAACCTCATCGCCTTCTATGATGAGATGACTGGATTTGTGGATGCGGGAAGAGCCGTTGATGTCATATACCTTGACTTTAGCAAGGCTTTTGATACGGTTTCCCACAGCATTCTCATTGGCAAATTAAGGAAGTATGGGTTAGATGCATGGACTGTAAGGTGGATAGAAAACTGGCTAGAACAACGGTTTCAGCGTGTAGGAATCAATGGCTCCATGTCAAGTTGGCAGGCAGTAACAAGTGGTGTGCCCCAGGGGTCGGTCCTGGGGCCAGTTCTGTTCAATGTTTTCATTAATGATCTGGATGATGGGATAGATTGCACACTTAGTAAGTTTGCAGATGATACCAAACTGGGGGGAACGGTAGACACCCTAGAGGGCAGAGACAGGATTCAGGGAGACCTAGACAAACTGGAGCAGTGGGCCAAGAGGAATCTCATGAGGTTCAACAAGGATAAGTGTAAAATCCTGCACTTGGGATGAAAAAACCCCATGTACTGCTACAGGCTGGGGAGTGATCAGCTAAATAGCAGCACTGGAGAAAAGGACCTGGGAGTCATGGTGGATGGGAAGCTGGATATGAGTCAGCAGTGTGCTCTTGCTGCCAAAAAGGCCAATGGCATACTGGGCTGCATCAGAAGAAATGTTACCAGCAGATCAAGGGATGTGATCATTCCCCTCTGTTCTGCACTAGTGAGGCCACATCTGGAATACTGTGTCCAGTTTTGGGCTCCCCACTACAAAAAGGACATGGACAAATTAGAGAGAGTCCAGAGGAGGGCAACCAAAATGATCAAAGGGCTGGAGCACAAGCCCTATGAAGATAGACTGAAGGAACTAGGCTTATTTAGCCTGCAGAAGAGAAGACTGAGGGGGGATTTGATAGCAACCTTCAACTACTTGAAGGGTTGCTCCAAGGAGGAGGGAGCTCGACTGTTCTCGGTAGTAACAGAGGACAGAACGAGAAGCAATGGCTTCAAGTTACAGCTGGGGCGGTCCAGGCTGGATATTAGGAAAAACTTCCTTACTAGGCGAGTGGTGAAGCATTGGAATAAGTTGCCTAGGGAGGTGGTGGAATCTCCATCTCTGGAGGTGTTCAAGTCCCAGCTGGACAAAACCCTGACTGGGATGATCTAATGGGAGTGGTCCTGCTTTTTTTGGCAGGGGGTTGGACTAGATGACCTCGTGGGGTCCCTTCCAAACCTATGATTCTATGATTCTATGGGGAAAGCCAAAGATGATAAAAGGCAGTGGCCCCATCTCCATTTTGTCTTCAGTCTTTCTGCAACTAACACCTTCCTCTGGACCTATTTTTCCAGGACTGAACAAAGGACAAAGACCCACCCCATGCTGGGTACATACCAGAGGAATTGGACTAAACTGCAAACTGCAAATTCTTCAAGGACTTGCTTCCTATGGACTCTAAATCATTTGTATGTATGTGATTCACTTTGACCCTTTAACATCTCTCATATTTTGTTTTTCTTTTTATATTAAACCTTTAGTTGTAGTTACTAGAGGACTGGCTTGCAGCATGATATTTTGGGTAAGATCCACGCCTATACTGTTCTGAGTGATGTGGCTGACCCTTTGGGATCAGGAGAACCTATTTCTTTAAGAGACCCAGTGACTAGGTGGAGACCAGAGGAACTGATGTGAAATAAAGCAGGCTGTTTCTATTTTGTTATGCTTGGTAATGACCAGAGTGGGGAATCAGAAGCATGTTTTGTTTCTGACTGGGAGACTGGTTTAAGTACCACCCATCAGTGGTTTGGGGATTTTGCCCCTGGTTTTGCAGCTTGCCCTGATTTTGGCACACTCAGAAGGTTATCCCAGGAGACCTGGGTCACAGATGTTTCAGCCAGATGTAGCTTATAAGGACTCTAGCCAAGAAGGGAATATGCTGAGGGAAAGAATCCACCAGTAGAGTTAGAACAGGACTTTTTACCAGCAAATTATAGACTTCTGCCACTTGAGTGACTTTATTAGCTGGGAGCAATAGTAGGCTCTTAACCTCTATCTAGCAGACCAGCCCCTGAATAGGGGATATAGTACACTCCATGCCAGGGTTATATAGAGTCAGACATACTGAAATAGAAGAAAATTTAGTTCATTCCATTTCCTTCCCATTTATGAAGGTATCAGTGAGCTTAACAGAATAGGCTCAGCTCTGACCTAGTAAATGGATGCAGCTGTTCCCATGAACATTAGGTCCAGCCCCAGGAGTTAATCTAACTGATAGCTGAGGTGAAATTGTCCCCCAGGCCAGAACAGTCAGAGGACATTGTCTCTGACCACATTTTCTATTTCCTCCCACCCTCAGGACTCTGAGAGGATCCCCATATCATAGGGCCATTCCATCAGTTGTACACCATTGGAGATCATCCTGGGGCACTTCTCAGTTGGGAGATCTAAGTGGTTTCCAGCTCCTCAACTCTGCTGAGGGCCTAGGATACAGGCCTGAAAGTTGAGAACCCACATGCCGAGTGCTGAAAAATGAATCAAGTTTATTAAAAAAAAAAAAGTAAGTAGTAGTCAATATTAAGGCAGGGACCCTTCCCCCAGGCTCTCCCCTCACTCTGTTTGATTCTTAAAGAGTAAATGCCTGTGACATAAGGATTATAGTCCTGTCTATAAACCCTGTTTTGCCTAGGGTGCAGGGAGAGAAGAGTGATTAAAAGAAATAGATCAGAAGTGGCACAACTCATTATTAGGAGACGAATGAGAGTTGAGGATCACAAGGACAGATTTAATAGAAAATGTATCCAACCCACCATGGTAACTTTAATTGTGGCTATTAATGAAGCCTGTGTAGAATGTATTATACATCTGGCACTTTAGATGCAGGCCTCAATTCATCTTCTATGTCAGATGTCTGGTTGCATCAGATCCAGAGTTAGATAGAAGGCTCCCCGGTCCACCAACCCCCACTTCCTCTGGAACAATTGGGGTCAAAAACCAAACATGTTTAATCAATCAAATATAGGTAGACCAGCAATTAGCTGGAATTCCAGAGCATTCCATGAATACGATGTGTTTCCCTGGCCATGGATAGGATCCAGAAAATATGGACAGAGAGGGAGCTTGGAAAAAAAAGTCCCTTGCTACATGTAACTTTAGATTGTCTGATGCAGAAGAAGCTACTTGTATTGTACTGAGACTGTGCTTTTCTCCTATAGACATGAAAGGGTTTTGCAAAGGCAGGTGAAGCATTATCCCCATTTTACAAGTGGGGAAACGGAGGTAGAAAGCAAAGCAGTGATGTGCCCAAGGTCACACATGACTCAGTCTCATATGGAAACAATAATCAAACATTTCCTCTTGAAAACATGAATGGAAAACGTCATTTTTTGTGCCCCCCCCATGCACAATGCAGCAAAATGGATAGAGATTTTTTAAAATGCTTTGTGTCATCAAATCTGCATTTTCACTCTTTGCCGCCCCCCCCCTCCAAAATTTTCTGGCTGAAAAATCTCACCCAGCTCCTCTGAGGACACTGAGTCGTACAATTACTATTTGCACAGTGCTCCAGACAGCTACTCCCCTGATGCTTGTGAATAGGGATGGAAGCATACGTGCTGGACCCCCCTCTCTGAAAACCAGGCTCTAGAGGTACCTGTCTGAGAGACCGCTAAAGGGGTTGAAAAATAAAAGCATTTCAGCTGATTAGCACAATGTGTTAAACAGATGAATTGATACCCCTTTTGCTGAAAGGAGGCACCCACTCCTCTAGAGATGAGAGCTGTGATGTTCAGATTCTGGCCTCAAAGCTTCTCCACTGTTCATGCCTCTAACATGATAACTCCATTTCTGGAGCTATCGCACCTGGCACATATAAAATCTCAAGGTCTTGCTCTGAAATTTGATAGGGAGCGAGCTTTGCTTCCTAGGTTACAGCACACAGCTTGCTTCCTTTTTGTTTCAATCAGCCCAACACAGTCTGAGGGAAAAGGCCTACCTTTGAGCTGGTGGGTGATACTCTGGGAGCCTGATGGATTCGCTAGTGGTAGATAGAGGCCACAGCTAAGCATTCTGGAAGAGTGTGAGCCTTTGAGTAAACAAACTGGGATTAAAAAGAAACAAGGAAAGGTCTCTGGTGCTGGAAACAAGTATTTTGATGGAATGGTGTGGAGAAGTGGGAACCCTCCGCTAGGTTAATAAGGGAAGACATGGGTGTTGACCCTCTTTCTTTTCTATTCGGGTGATGGAACACAGGTGGGTGATATGAGGTAGAGCCACTAGGGGGCAGGAGGGTAGTGTTTAGGGAAAAAAACAACAAGCAGTTGTGTGGCACTTTAAGACTAACAGATTTATTTTTTGCATGAGCTTTCGTGGGAGAAGATCCCACTTCCTCAGATGCTTCGAAGATGGGTGAACTTACAGAAAGGAATGAAACTAAATGCAAGAGGGTGTAAAACATAGGATCAGGTCATAAAGTAACAGCAAATCAGAGCAGTTTATAGGCTTACCTGGGACCCCCCCCGCCCCCGCTGGTCACACTGGATTCATCTGGTTGCACCAGGAGGCGGCGAGGTGGGCAGAGCGAGGAGGGGAACAAGGGACCAAGGGGAAGGAGGGTAGGAGGGAAATGGAGTGTCCAAGAGACAGGACCCTGCCCTGGGGTGTAACCCTAATCCCCTGGGGGTTTCACTTCTGGTTGTTCTGAGGATGCTGATACCAACTGTCCTTGTTATTGCTAATAAACCCTCTGATTGCCACACTGGCTGAGAGTCGCTGATGATTGGGATGGCTGGGACTCTCCTGGAGAGAGGAAACCCCCTCCAAGGGAGACTGGGACAGAGCAAGGATCGGACCCTCTGAGCCTGGAGTTGGGAGCTGGCTGCACGGAGCGAGGAGACCCGGGGGCTGGACGGGAAGAGACTCCACCGTAGCGGAGTCCTGACTGGCTGTGGACAGAGGGGATCCAAGAGGCTTTTCTGGGGTCTCCATCACAAATGGTCCATGAGGTGATGGCGTGATGGTAAAGCCAAAGGTAAGGGCCCATGTGCTAGCTGGCTGGCTGCAGTAAAGCGAGGCTCCTTACATGCTGAGTGTAAAGGAAGGATGGTCTTTGTGTTTAAGACACCATGAAGTGGGAGGAGGGAGATTTGGAAGATCTGGACCCACTTTTTCAGCTTACTTCAGACTTATGTGTGTGACGTTGGGTAGTCATGTCATCTCTCAGTACCAAAGCACTTCTCTGTCACTGGGAAATGCCATGACTTATTTTCCTCTGTCAAAGGGGTGTGAGAATGAATCCTCTGTGAACAGTGTTTGAACCTATCAAATGCTAAAGGTACTTTGAGTTGTCATGGTTTCCCTTCTCCAGTCAGGAAGCAGAAAGAATACCATGTGACTGAGGTGATCACTTGCACATCTACTCCTTCCTACCATGCCTGGCGAAAAGCATCTTCAGCTCCATTTGGCTACAGTGGATCTTGCCGGGTTAAGGATGGTTTAGAGCAGTGATTCCCAAACCTTCTCAGGCTGGGGACCCGTTTTTAACAAAAACAAACCAAAAAAAGAATCTCTGTGGCCCCTGTGGCTGATTATGTAATCTGGGCCGCACAGGCAGACTCTGACCTTCACCACTCTGTTGGTGCCACTGGGACAGCTGGCGAGCAGCGCTGCTGCCACCATGGCCTATGCTGCTGGGGAGCCAAGCCATGGCAGCTATAGCCCCCTGCCCCTGCTCCTGCCAGGGAGCTGCTGCGGCCCCATCCTTCTTCCAGGATCCGGTGGGGAGCATCAGGGCTGTAGCTGGATTCCAGCCCCTGTAAGGAGAGACTCTGTGGATCTCCTGCAACGTGTCTGCGGACCCCTGGTATTCTAGAAAAAATTAATCTGCCAAATTATTTTAATTCAAAAGATTGTTCGGATAAGGAGACTGTGATAGTGAAACACCCCTTGAGTGTCTGTCAGCTCAATATTACGTCGTTAGCCCAGCACTGTGATAACTAGACAGAGAGCAGAGTTTCCAACAAACAAACTCACTTTATTAAACAAGACAGGGACCAACCCTACCCCAAGGACAGAGTACAACAGGTAAGTAAATAAGCAAGTAAAACAAGCCCCAAACCAAGCACCACCCATGCTAATGCCCAGCCAGTGACCAAACCTAAGGAAAGGGAAACTAAGGACCTGGACACCTATTTCCCTGGGTTCCTCATTATATTTACAGTCTGACGCTCACAGGGTGATGCCTCTCACACAAGGTCTTCGAGTCTCAAGGCACAGGCCAAGCTCAATACCGTGAGGAACCATGCAGGATTCAACTCCAGCAGTGGCTCCCAGGCTGCACCGAGTCCCTAATCCACTGGCCATCCTCTTCTAGTTCCAGGTCCGGTGTCCTCCAAGCTTGATTCATCTGCTTCTGGACCGCTTCTGGTCACGCCCTACAACCAGTGTCCTTTCACCCCTTGACAAAGTCCCGGATACCGATCCACTAGGGGTCTCTCCACGAGGCTATCTGCACGCAGGGCCTCCCAGTGCCTGAGCCAGAGTCCTTAAGCAGAAACCAAGCTTGGGAATGTCCTTGCACACCTCACTCAGCCAGCAAGTCCCTAATTTCTACTTAGCTAGAGCCTCGCAGTGCATGCTCTGGATCCCTCTAATCCTAGGTGTCTTCAGGCTCTTCCAGCCCTAATCCCAAGCAGAGTGACCTTCACCCAGACATAACCACCAGGAGGGAACCTCTAACTGCTCCGAACACAACCTAAAAAACCCTACAGACATTCCAATGAACCAATAGGGGCAATCCACCACGTGATTCACCCAATCCCTGAGCAAAGCGCACAGAACATTCCAGCACTAAACAACCTTCCCTCCCCCAATCAGACGGAAGATTCTCACAGCATCCAAGCCTTCTCCAGTCAAATGACAGCCCTGAGAGCAGGTTCTGGTGCTACCAGGCAGACTCTGACTCTTGACAGCCTGCCAGCGTAATGCAACTGTTGCAAGCTGGAAGCCTAACTCTGCTGGTAACATAATCAGACTCTCTACTGCTGGTTAGGTGCACGTTGTAGTTTCAACTTACTATTATAACAGACCCAACCATTCCCATTTAGCAAAAATTCTCCAAACACTGGGGCTCCTCAGACCACAGGTTGGGAACCACTGGTTTAGAGACTTGGGAGTGAAAGTCAGAGTCAATATCCCTTTAAAAGCAAGGGAGAGTCATGCATTCCTCACCTCCTGCTTCCCCATAAATCTCACTGGACTATTTCTAGCCACAATGGTTTCCTGGACAGCAAGATAATGAAAAAGAATGCTTGTGAGGCTGAGTGTTTTGGGGCAATTCCCTCAGTCCCTGGTCTGAAGTCTATTTGAACAACTTCTTGGTGTGTCCCCCCCCCCAATATATTTTTTAGGCAATGCATTTGGAACTAAGCAAAAATTGTAATTACTTTCTATACTAAAAAAGGCTTCTGAGGAAAAAGCCTGTGATAGATTTCAAATTTTATCAAAGCTGACAAGGAGCATTACTTGGACTGCATTAGAACCGGCACTTTGTCAAACAATGAGGTCTACCGCGATCATCCCCTGGGATGAATGACGCAGGGCTTTGTTCTTTTTAAACCTAGAAATTAGGTAATCATGCAGTTGGGGTTGTTCTGATTAGCTCGCGAGTGATGAGACAGGGTCTGACAAGTGGTATGCTGTCCCCACACTCACCTGGGCCCGACACATTGTTGTATCTCATGAGCTGAACAGGGACAGGCCTGGCCAGTACGTGGATGGTGGGAACACCAAGAAACACCTGAGGTTCTGGAAGGAGCCCTGACGTTTGCTCAGTTGGCAGCACACCCCTTGGAGAGTCATGATAGCAGAAGTGGACCTGAAGTGCCAACTCTTGGATGATTTGTGAAGACTTCAAATGAGTTACTCTGCTTTATGGCAGTCAGAGACCTTGTCATTTGGCTTGTCATCCAACTATAACATGGCTCCCCAGTATCCCTCCCTGACCACTGCACCACGATGGGGTTTTGGGTTCCACATCAATGCTGCAACATTGATAAACACTGGGTGCGGGGAGGGAGGAGAGACAGAACAACCAGTCCACTCTCCCCCTGCCAGCCCACTGCTCTTCTCACCAACCAGTACTCAACTGCTGAGTTTTCTTCTTTTTAAGTTCCATATTCTATGCTGGTCTTGCAAGGTGGAACTAATTGTATAATGTTGGGTGGCTCAGTGCTTCCAAAAAAGTTTTTGATTGGCTTGTCCCTTTATGTGGTTGCATCTCCACTTGCAATACTCATTCTCCCAGTGATCTATATGAAGTCCATACTGATTCACACAGGACTTAACTTTTCTCTGGCGAGTGTTTTATGCATGAACCCCTTCAAGTCATCTGTGGACTATGTTTATTATTTTCTTGGCATGAAGGAGTGTGCTCATGACACCCTTGGTTATGGCCCCTGTGCTTCATAGACCCTGCTTGTTGAAGCATGTCCAGGGTTGCTCCCACGTTACTGGGCATGACAAGGGCTGTCTCCTCATTTCATAGTTCTTTGTATTAAAAGAGCAGGCAAAGGGACAAAGAGGTTTTGTTTCCAGATGACCTTTCTGAAAGCACACAGGTTTTACAACTTTAGGGCATAACAGAATACCAATTAAAGCCAGTCATTGGCAATGGGATTTGGACAGGACTCTAACATCAGCCAATTAAAGGAATATTCCTTGTCAATGCTGTGAAGGAAGCGCAACTGGTGATTTGCAATAAATCACATACCCAGCAGATTGAACTGCCTTCTGCTTGTGGGATGGAATCATAGAACTGGAAGGGAACATGAAGGGTCAGAGAGTCCAGTCCCCTGCATACATGGCAGGACCAAGTACCCTCTTAAACCATCCCTGACAGGTGTTTGTCTAATCTCTAAAAAACTTCCAATGATGGAGATTTCATAACCTGCCGAGGCAACTTATTCCAGTGGTTAATCTCCCTGACAGTTAAGAAGTTTTCCTAACGTCCAACCTAAACTTCATTGCTGTAATTTAAGCCTATTGATTCTTGTCCTATCATCGGTGCTTAAGGAAAATAATTTTTCTCCATCCTCCTTCTAACAACCTTTTAAATAATTGAAACATGCTATGTCCCCTCTCAGTCTCCTCTTTTTCAGACTATACAAACCCAGTTCTTTCACTCTTCCCTCATAAATCAAGAGTGCCAGACCTTACTATTCTTGTTGTTCATCTTGGAACTTTTTCTAATATCTCTGAACAGATCACAGTTTATGTAAGAAGAGGCATATTGGGTCAAACCCACTGTCCATTTAGCTCCCTGTCCTGTCTCTGACCATGGTTTGTACCAGAGCTCTGGGGGAATGTACAGAACAGGGCAATTTTGGAGAGATCCACTTCTATCTCCCTGTCTGAGCTTCTGAGAGTCTTAGAATCAGAGGGTTGGAAGGGACCTCATGAGGTCAGAGGAGGGCAACCAAAATGATTAAAGGGCTAGAGCACAAGCCCTATGAGGAAAGACTGGAAGCATTAGGCTTATTTAGTCTGCAGAAGAGAAGATTGAGGGGGGATTTGATAGCAACCTTCAACTACTTGAAGGGATGCTCTAAGGAAGATGGAGCTCGACTGTTCTCGGTAGCAACGGAGGACAGAACGAGGAGCAATGGTCTCAAGTTGCGGTTAGGGAGGTCTAGGCTGGATATTAGAAAAAACTTTTTTACCAGGAGAGTGGTGAAGTCTTGGAATGAGCTGCCAAGGGAGGTGGTGGCGTCTCCATCTTTGGAGGTGTTTAAGGCCCAGCTGGACAAAACCCTGACTGGGATGGTTTAAGTGGGAGTGGTCCTGCCTCTGGCAGGGGGTTGGACTAGATGACCTATGAGGTCCCTTCCAACCCTATGATTCTATGATCTAGCCCAACCCCTCTGCTAAAAGCAGGACCACTCCCACTAAATCATCCCAGCAAGTGGTTTGTCTAACCAGGCCTTAAATGTTACCAACGATGGAGATTCCACCCCCCCCCCCAGTAACCCATTCCAATACTTCACCACCCTCCTAGTGAGAGAGTTTTTCCCAATATCCAACCATGACTGCCCCACCAGCAGCTTGAAACCATTGCTCCTTGTTCTGTCCTCTTTTACTACTGAGAACAGCCTAGCTCCCTCTTCTTTGAAGCATCCCTTCAAGCAGTTGAAGGTTGCTATCAAATTCACCCTCAGTCTTCTCCTCTGCAGACTAAATGAGCCCAGTTTCCTCAGTCTATCTTTGTAAGTTGTGCCCCTAATCATTCTGGTTGCCTTCTACTGGACTCTTTTTAATTTGACCACATCCTTTCTGTAGTGTGGAGCCCAAAACTGGACACAGTATTACAGATGTGGCCTCACTGATGCTGAAGAGGGGAATAATCACATCCCTTGATCTGCTGGCAACATGTCTATTGATGCAGCCCAGTATGGCTAGTGGCTCTGCAATCACATTGGCCAACTCCCTCAGCACCCTCAGATGCAGTTCATCTGGCCCCATAGACTTTTGCACATCCAACTTCTCTAAGCAGTCCCTAACTGGACCTTCCACCACTAAAGGCCACTCTCCTTGTCTCCATTTTGTGTTACCCAGTGTAGTAGCCTGGGACCTGACCCTGCCTGTGAAGACTGAGGTAAAAAAAGCATTGAGTACTTCAGCCTTTTCTGCATCATCTGCCACAAGGATTCCTGCTCCATTCAGTAAGGGACCGACAGTCAGAGGGTTAGGGTTACCCCAAGGACAGGATTGCATCCTTGAACATCTTGTCTAATAGCCAGTAATGGACTAGTCCTCCATGAGTTTCTAGCTCTTTTTTTTTCCAACCCAGTCATACTTTTGAGCATAATAACATCCCCTGGCAATGAGTTCAAGAGGTTAACTGCATGTTGTGTGAAGAAGTATTTCCTCTTTTTTATATTAAACCTGTTAATTTAATCAGGTGTCCCCTTGCTTTTGTATTGTGGGAAAGGATAAATAACATGCCTGTTCACTTTTCCCACACCATTCATGATTATAATTTGTTTTCTAAGATGAACTGCTCTAATCTTTTTAATCTCTCCTCATGTGGAAGCCACTCCATACCCTTGAATCCACCGTACCATTTTTGAAACCGGACAACCAGAACCGGACACAGCGTTCTTGGCAGGTGTTAAAGTTAGCCACAACATGGGGGAATGCTGTTCCAGGGCCCACTAATTTCAGGGGTTCAGCATTCCAGGCAGCCTAAAATAGAAAATGGAGTTGAAACGCTGCATTCCGCGGCCCACCATTTAAAAATAGGAGGCCCCAGAATGCAGCATTACAGCTCCTTTTTCTATTTTTAGGGGCCAGAATGCTGAGCCCCTAAAAATAATAAGCCCTGGGAAGGGGCAAGCATTAGGCAGGGCAGGGAGTTCTAAAAACTCCACCCCCCCCAGCTTCGTCTCACTGAGCATGCTCAGAAGCTCTGAGCATGCTTAGTGAGACCAGGCTCTAGGCTGAAGTCTCAGCCTGGGCTGGGGCCCCTCCCCATGGTGGCCCAGTAAGTGAGAGGTAGGTGTGTGGGGGCAGTAGCTGGGATGTGTGAGGGGGCCTGCACTGGTACAAGGGGGGCTTGACCAGTGTGAGGTGGTCCCTGCCAATTTAGGAGTGTTTCGGGACCCACCAAATTATACTTTAACCCCTGGTTCTAGATGTGGGTGCACCATTGATGTATCCATTACTATTATTCATAGAATTAATGTTCTAGACTGATCACAGTTTCTTTTTAGTATAACTCACCCTTGTGCAGAGAGGCAGCACAGAATCCTTTGTACCATATGATCCCTGCTCAGGAGCTAAAAACACAGATGAAACTGAATGCAAATGCTGCATTCTCCTAGACCCTGTATACTGGGGATTTTTGTCCTTTTTGGAATCTCCATATGTCTATTTGGCAGAACAAGCCTCATGAATTCAAAGCGTAGGAAATAAACAGCCATATGTTTTCTATTGTTCCCATTTCTCCCAGCCTACATTCCTTCTCCAATTTCCACAAAAAAACTTTGAAATTTTTCAATGTCTTACACACACTTAAAGTAAAAATGTTTCTATATTTGGCTTTTTAGCCCCCCTTTCACTTTTCTCTTCCTCCCTTTCCCCCTTATCTGTGTAACCCCTTTGGGGTCTTAAGGAGCATGGTTCCTTTAAATCTTTGCCCTGTGGGACAGGGACTGATTGGTCTGGAAGGAGGGTGTGGAGCTGAAGGGGAAGGGGGCTGCAGCCAGAGAGAAGCAACAGAGAGAGAGACCCTGCCTGAAGCCAGGGAGGACAGAGCGGCTGACCTGGGACGCCCCAGACAGTACTCACAAGAGGACACTGTGCTGGGGAGAGTCGTCCAAGGACAGAGCTGGACCCATGTGACTGGCCACCCGGAGCTGTGGGGCCGTGATTACAGGGCTTGGGACTTGGCCTGGGACTAAGGGGGAGGCTGTAGTTAGGTTAGTGGGGAGGGTGTTGCTGTATGGTTGCAGAGAGCAGCAGAAGAGGCATCAGAGGGTTTTTGCTGGGAACGTTGCTGGCACCGAAGATGACTGGGAGCTGCTGGACTGAACACTGGACTAGAGCTGTACTGGGACTCCTGAACTCAGGGTGCAGAGACAGAGCTCACTATCTGCTTTCAGCCTGCTGCACTGCTGGGCCTGCAGGGCCCTGTGTTAGCTGTTACTCTGTGGCTACGTTCACACCCAGGGGGTTATTTCGATACAAGTTGTTTCGAAACAACTTGTATCGAAATAATGCCTTATTTCGAAATAAGTTAATTTGAATTAACAGTTTGTTAATTCGAATTAAGGAGAAAAGCAGGAATCGAAATAGCATGTTCGGACAACAGTTATTTCGAAACGAGTTACCATTGTTTCGAAACTAGATGTTCTGACGGGATTGTTTCGTCACCAAATGGGGTTTAAGTTGTTTCAAAACAACGCCATTGTTTCGAAACAATGGAACCCATTGTTTCAAAACAACGGTACATCGTGTGAACGTGGTGTTTCTTATTTCGAAACAACCTCTGTTGTTTCAAAATAAGAATGCTGTGTGAACACACCCTGTCTTACTGCTGCCCCGTCTACCCTGCTGGTTTCTCCTTCGCCCCTCTGCAAATAAACCTTCCCCATTCCCATTATCTCTGTGCTATCCCACTGTGTGTGTGGTCATTCTGGCGATTTGGAACAGTTGCACCTAGGGTAAAGGGGCTCTCCTTGCTGCGTCCCTGTGCACATTCTTCCTTGGCCAGAGCTGCCTGCATGGCAGACTCTATCTTGGCCATAAGAGTGTTACATCTGGTTTCACCCATCCCTTTCTTGTTCCTTTTCCATTTTGCCATGGTGAAAGGGAGGAAAGATAGGAGTAATGCTGCCCCGCAAAACAAAACAAAAAAAAAGTTTAATTTTTCATTAATGAAACAGAAAAAAACCAGAAAAATTTCAATTAGGTGGGGTTGGTCTCTTTGGTAAACTGGCATTTTTCTTAAAAAAAAGTTATGAGCAAAAACCACATTTCAGCCAACTTTAATTCTGCATGTGACAACCAGATCTGCCCACCAGTTTAAACCACATTCTGCAAGTACTGACAGAGAGGAGAAAAAGTTCCTATTAAAATACCCATTATTTGTATTACAGTAGCACGTAGAGGTACCCCATTGTGCTAGGTGCCGTACATGCACATAGCATGAGACAAGGCAAGGAATTCCCAAGCTAATGAAGCTGACTATACTGCCACATCCATTTTATAGCAGGAAATGGAGCAGAGAAAGTGTTAGTGACTCATGCTAGGTCATGCAGGTATTTTTGTGCTTCAGTTCTTCACCTGTAATGGGGGGATGAAAGCGCATCACAAAGTTGTTGCCAGGATAAGTAGATAAAAGCTGAGATGCTCAGTTACAATTGTAATGGACAGTATCTTATATACTGTAGCTCTATCTATCACATCCACAATACTGTAATCGTCTATCAGCCCTGAGTGTGTCCCTCTGAAGAACCTTGTTTCACTGGAAAAACAGGTTAGAGAAGGAAAAGAAAATGATGGTGGTAGAAAATAATTAAAGAAAATTAAAATTAAAGAAAAGAAAAATGATGTAAAGAAATTAGTTCTCATCCAGAAGGCTATTTTATAATGGGCCTTTAAAGCAGCGTTTCTTAACCTTCAGTGGGCTAGGGAATCCCTAAATGTATTAATTACATGGAACACCCAATGAAAACATTTTCAAAAAAGCTGGTAACAGTGGTGAGAGATTTAAAATGCCTCAGTCACAGCAAACCTTGCAGATGTGCATCAACATCAACATCAACTGCTGCATGCCTGGAAGCTTTGCTGCGGTTGAGGCATTAAATTGCTCCTTCATCTCTCCCCACTAGGTCCCTGTGACGGGGAGGGGTTGGGGTGGGTCACAGAACATCTATACTATGTCTGAGGAGCATCATTGTTCCATGGAACACCGGTTGAGAGTCACTGCTTTAAAGCATTCCATTCGCTAAAACTAACACTTATTTAAAGTGTTAAGAGGAACCTTCAATTAGAGAACTTCATTTCACATTCTAATGAATTCAACTGACCTTTGTATAGCAGGGAAACAGTGCCTAAAAGTGGTGGGAGCAGATGGCTTGTTTGAAACACCATTTTATCTGCTGAGCACCTGCCTGCTAAATGCTGACTAATTCTTTGGGGTAAACTATGGCAGGCCTCCCAGATCAGTACATAAAAATGGATGTCCCATTCACAATTCACAGTCTTCTAGTAATGGGTTCTTTAAGCCAGAGCAATTAACTAAGGGAAGGAGGGTTCTTTGGGACAGGAAATAAGAGAAAACTTGGCCTAATGAAAGAAATACAGATATTGACAATAGCAATTGGTGAACCAGCTCAGATAAATTAACTCTCCCTCAGCTGTCACAAAGCATGAATAAAACATTTTTCTGAGATCTGAACAATTTTACTCTTTGTACCCAGTTTCTCTCATCAGATCATGTTCTCATGAAATTCCCAGCTCAATTTCACAGCGCCAAGATGGTCAAAGAAGCATTAAAACAGCATGGGACCTTTTCTAAAATATGCCTGAATTCTAAAAACTTTTAGGTGTTCACCCATGTGCAATGCCCAGCACACTGGTATATTGGTCTATGACTGAGTTCATAGACACTGTGATCACATCCGGTCTTACCATAGAGGTGACCTAGGGCACCAAAGGCACTCCCCAAAAGCAGGCCCATCCTTTGAGAGGATGGGGGCGAGAGGGGTGATTGCCTCTGGCCCTGTGGTTCATGGGTCCCACGCTGTCCTGTCATGCCCCCTCCCAGCACTGCTGCCCCCCACATCCATGTTGTCTCCTGCCCACTCCTTGCTGCTTTTGGTGGGGAGCCAAAGGCAGCGGGAAGGGAGGGGCTGTAGCACACAGCTGACCTGTGCTCTCCTGCCCCTCCCCGGGCCAGCAGTTCTGCCGTGGGGTGGGGTGGGCTGGCCCAGAGGTTGGGCGGGAGAGCAGAGCCTAGCCCCTGGACTGGTCCACTCCACACCCCGGTTCAGGGGAGGGTGGGAATGCAGGGCCAGCCTCTGACCAGCCTGCGCACCCCTCCCAGCACTGGGGGGGGGGTGGCACTGGGGGTGGATCTGCACAGGCCAATTGCCTCAGGCACCGCACTCCCCTTGAGGGGTGCCAAAATCACAGGTGCCTAGGGTGCCAGAAAACCTTGGGCCAGCCGCACCGTGAAACACAAATAGATAATTCTTCAGTGAAACCCCCAGAGTTCCAATTCAATGTCTTAATCACTAGACCATGCCTTGATGCTTTGAGGTATGTTTATACTGCAGTTTAGAGCTGGAAGATGGTATCCTTCATGCAGCCCACTCTGTTAAGTGAGAATTCATGATGAATGCTAACAATTCAGTGACAGAACATCACTCAGCAATCTCCTAGTCATCAGAGCAGCAACTCGATAAATCCTAAAGTTCTTTCTCATGGCCAAGAAAAGTGCCAAATAGACCCTGGAACGAGAATTCTGCAATTTAATGTCAAAGGACTCATTGGCAAAAGGCAAATACCTTGAAAACCTACTAAAGACACACAACTGCCATCCTTTTGTGGCAAGAGACTTATGTGAGCAACAAGCAACAGACTAAGCATTACTGTATCTATAGATACAACCTAATGATGAGCTGTTATCATCGAAAATATGGCTTGGCAGTATACATCAGGGACACCACCGCAGCTTTTAATATTATTCCACCAACCAAAGAGAGCACATTTACCACAATCATCCAAGTAGGGGATGTCTACATCAATGTCTAAGTGCTCTTAGTACAAGACGGCCAAAACCAGAGCTACCTAGCACCCTAATTCCAGGCACGTATGTAGGCGATTTAATAGTCACAATACTAAGGGGGGGCTATAAAACAAAGTGAAGATCTCATGGATTTAATATCTGTTCAAGACTTACAATTAAGTTATGAACTAAAATGATCAATGTTCCATTCAAGTTGTCTGCAATATCTGTACAATCCAGACTTCATATTTGTGTCTAAACACAAAAAGGGAAACACTCATTGAACCACATAAAATACTACCAGCATTCCCAAATAGACAACACAGGCTCATAATGATCTAGTGTAGCATCTCTCATCCTGTCATCTGCATATGACACTGTATGGATGAAGGGCCTGATGTTGAAACTGACAAAAATTAACCCAGCTATCAAACACTCCACTGTTGCGGACTGTGCTGAGTAATCAATGCCTTCAGGTGTATCTGGGAAATAAGACTAGCTCACTCAGACACCCTGAACAACAGTGTACCACATGCTCTCACACCAACCCTTTTTAATATTTACATAAGTAACATGCTTCCAACTCAGTCATGAAAATTTGCAGATGATCTTTCTGTGACAATCTAAATACCAAACTCCCATGACACAGAGGAAGCATTAATAAAGTAACTCTGAATTACAGAATCATACATCCAGAAATGGAGGCTCAAACCAAATCTTGGAAGAGTAATAGTACGCACATTCCACCTTGATAAGAAGAGTGCCAAAAACACCTTGAAAGCAGCTTTCTTTAGTAAGTGTGCAATGCTTGCACCCCATCCTCACCCTGAATGAAACTTGACCAAATCCTTGCCTTCCATGATCATCGTGAGAAGGTATCTGCAAAAATAAAAATGAGAGACAACACAATTTAGAAACTAGCAGGTACAATCTGGGGTGCAACACCTCCTCCCAAGCCTTAAAAATCCCACAAGTCTTTCAGGGAATATTCATTTAGCCTCATGAAATCAGACTATGAGCAGTGGGGGGAGGGGGGGTAGAAAACAGATTGGACTAAACAAAACTTAAAAATAAGCACCTCATGCCAGGTCCCACATAGGCTATGTTCACACACAAAGAGCTTGTTTCGAAACAATGTGTTATTTCAAAACACCTTATTTCGAAAGACAAAAAAGCGTCTTCGAAATAAGGGAAACGAAATAGCATGTCCACACTGTGGACATGCTAATTCACTTCGGGGGGGCTGCAGACCTCCGCACGGTGAGAGGAGCCGGCGCCTCACCCCACAGGGGTCTGCAGAGGGCTGCAGACCCCAGCGGAGTGAGTGCAGCCCAGAGCCTCACCCCGCCAGGGTCTGCAGGGGACTGCAGACCCCGGTGGGGTGAGGGTCCGGGCTGCACTCACCCTGTGGGGGTCTGCAGCCCTCTGTAGACCCCTGTGGGGTGAGCCTGCCTGCCGGCTATGGCTTACCCCGGGGGGGTCTGCAGTCCCCCTCTGCCGGCCAGGGGCACCCCTCAGCACCCGGGCCAGGGTGCTGAGGGGGTGGCCCTTCCTCCCAGGGTGCTAAGCACCCTGGGAGCAAGGTCAAATGTTGTTTTGGAACAGTTTGTTCCAAAACAACATGTCCCCACGGGGTTGTTTCGAAACCACTGGTTTCAAAACAACCTTGTTTCGAAACAGAAGGATGTTTAAGCCATTTCGAAACACGCTTCCCATTTCGAAACAAGGGAACCCCTTGTTTCCAAATGGGAGTACGTCGTGTGGACATGCTGTTTCTTATTTTGAAACAACCTCTGTTGTTTCGAAATAAGCCTGTGTGAACACACCCATAGACTCATAGAACTGGAAGGGACCATGTGAGATCATTGAGTCCAGTCCCCAGCATTCATGGCAGTACCAAATACCCTCTTAAACTATCCCTGATGGGTGCTTGTCTAATCTCGCTTAAATACTTCCATTGATGGAGATTCCACACAGAAAGTTGTTGAAGGGAGAGAGACTGACTAAAGTCCTCAAGCAGGAGGTTTACTAACTATTAGGGGTTAGGATGAGACCTTTATGGGGGCAGCTTTTCCCCATAGCTATCTGCTTCAGGATTTCTTGCACCCCTCTCAAGCATCTGGGGCTGACCATTAGAGACTGGATAATAGGCCAGATGGATCACAGATCTGATCTGATCTGTCTCAGCTACTTAGTTGGTAAGCCCTTTGGGACAGGAACTCACTTTGACTAGGTTTTTAGAGAGTAACTTGCCTAATAGGGCCTTGATCTCAGCTGGAGCCTTTAGGTCCTACTGTGATACAGCAACAATGCCTGCACAGCCTATGCCCAGACCAACCACAGTACCTCAGCCTGTACTGGGGAATCAGCTAGGATAAGGAGACAGGCTCTGTATCAGTTCCCTTTCACCTCTAGGCCACTGACTTGCAGCAGGTCAGTGGTAATCATTTGGGGAGAGATTTTTAAAGGAATGCAGGTGCCTCAAAACCTTTAAAAATCTAGAGCCTCATAAGTGAGGCTTATGTAAAATGAAGTCCTAGAAAGCAAGTGTCCACAACTGAGAATCATGCTGGTCCTCCAGCTAAACAAAGCAATTCCTCCCTTCCCCCAATGCAGTACACAGTTACCTTATATGTATTATATACATGTATTATATAGGTATATAGTACATTGCTGAAATAGACTAACACGGCTGCCTCTGGAACTTGTCACATAGCTACCTGTCACTGCTTGCCTGCCTTCCCATTCCCCACCTGTATGCAGAGCACATGCATGGGGCTAGCCAAGGAGAGAATGTGACATCTGGAGACATCAAGAACTTTCTGCTTTCCTCGGTTTGTATTTCTTCTGCAAATTCACTCAGAGCGAATGAACCAAAAAGACCCCCCCCCCCCCCCCAAAAAACCAAAAAGCCCCCCCCCCCAAAAAAAACTGCTGAAGTTGAGTCTTTGTTCCAAAGCAATTATCATCAGTTAATGTGAGCTGGGAATCTCCTTCCTTTCCTTTCACATACTGAAGTCACATTTTGTCTCCTCACATGGTAAATGGAAGGGGATTTGAAATTAAATCTGTGGCTCAAGTTCTCCATCTCTTAGTGTCTAAGCAGGATCACAGACATAAATGGAAAATAGGAAATGGAGCCAGGGGCATAATTGCCTCTTAAGCCTGTTGCCTCCGTGTTCCTGCAAGGACAGTCAGCAGGGAGGATGGGCTAGGAAAGAAGGGAAAACAGGGAATAAGAGGGTTAGGCAGGCCTGAGAAAGCGTAGCATTTGAACAGAGCCTTCCTGCCTCCCCTTAACCTGCCAATGTGGAGTCACATGGTCATACAGAGATCTGACAGCACCTTGCAAAGGAATTATAATGCTAACTTTAGAACTGCAGAAACCAACACACAAGGCTAGGAGGCAATCATTTCAAACCATCTCAACCAAGTCTCTTAAGTCTATGTATAGGTGCTCCAGGTGGGCTGTAGCTCAATCCACCCTCTGGAGCGGCAATCCTGGCACTCTCTCTTCCTGCCCTCCTGGAGTCTGGGAACATTCAGATCTGCATTCCTGATGCTCAGGTTCCACCCTGAGCGCCCAGAATCTGGGACCCTCCCCTGCCACAAAGTCTCAGCTTCAGGGCTTCAACTCATAACCATCCATCTGCATTGCCCTCCTATTGCCCCCACAGCTGGAGCAGCATGAGCCTCAGTCAGCTAACCCAGGCCAGCCATAGGGGCTTTGTTGCATTGCAGACACCTTCAAAGGCCTGGTTACAGCAGCAGGTTCAGCTTCAGCTACCAATGTGTCAGTCACTGCTGCTAGCTCTGCACACCCGGGAGCCCTACTCCAAGCTGAAAAAGGTCCCCAGGGTGGATCTCTCAGCATGGGTCCCCTGCTGCCTCAGCAGGGCTTTGGAAATTGTATGCATTCATCCTTGCAGCAGCTTTCCACATTTCCTCCTTAAAAAAGCCAGAATTCTTCTGCTCAACTCTTAATTACATCCCCCACCCACCCTCTCTCTGAGTTATCGCCTAGATAGACAATGCAGTGCTTGCAAATAATAAGAGGTAGTAAAATACACTCACAGACAGAGAAAAGGCATTTACTACTGAGTGAAAAAGCCCTTTAATTGCACCAGAGATAATTAACATTTACAAGAAGCATACTCATAAACATATATTAACCTTTGAAGCATATATAACTGAAAACTATATCTATTGTGATAGCAGAAACAAACATCGAATGCCAGATTTTATTACTGCAAATGAGAAGATTGAGTCTCCTTGGGTGAATTTTACAAGCACTTTTCCAAAGTCATTTCAGCTTTTCCTAGTCCCGTGTTTGAGAGTCAGGTTCCCAAAAGGTCATTGGTTATAATTATTTATACTACAGTAGAACCTTAAGGCACCTGGGTTTCACTGAATTAGGTGTTGTACAAATACACAGGGAGAGGCTAGATCTGCCCCAATAGACCTTACAACTCAAATAGGCTGAGGCTGGGAGAAGGAATATTCTATCTCCATTTTAGAGCCGGGAAACAGATACTCCCTTAAAACCTGTGACACAGAACTAGGATTTGAACTCATTACTCTGGAGTTATGGTCTGGTACCTTAACCACAAACCCTGATTTCACTCTAGCACCCTGGCCAGATGGCAGCTATAGGATAGTGTTGCTTCTTCAGACTTTACTCCCACTCAGATTGGCAGCTACAGAGCAGTTCTTTGGCTTTAGGGCAGGATTCCAGATCCCATATGCTGGCTTCTTTAATATTTGGACTAGGGTAAAGACCAGTTTTTAAGTTCATTCCCTGTAGCTTTAATGGGCCATCTCTGCACACCTGCTAAACAATAGTCTGCTCCAAAGTCCAATGAAATCAGCAGAAAGACTCCGGTTGACTTCTAAGAGCTTGGGACCACACCCTAAGATCCCAACTTTACACAACCAGGCACCTTCAACTCCCTTGGACTTCACTGGAGGTTGAAGGGTCTATCACCTCTCCAGTCACGCTCCTGAGCTTTCCAGGAGAGCTCAGCATGGTCATTGGGCTCAGAGACAGCAGGTCAACACCACAGAAAAAGCACCTGTGTCAGCTGACTCCAGCTCAGTGCTACCAAATTGTTACATAGGCTGTTCAGGGCCTGAGCCCGTGCCCCCTGACAGGACAGTCACAGGTATTTTACTGAAGTGTAGACATATCCAGAATGCCTATCCAGGCCCCAACTCAACAGGGGAGGCCTTGCCTGGCTCAGGGTGCTAAACATTGTAAGAAGAGCTAATAAACCCCCTTTTTTTTTTAAACCAAAGCTATTTGGGAAAACCCCACATACAAAGAAAAACAAACCAACCAAAATATGTGGGGTATTTGTATGTTTGCGGTGTCCCCGAATCTTCATATTTCACCAAGAATGATTTTATATGAAAAATTTCACCCCTGTCTAATAAACAATCACAGTTACTTTATTTAGGTGTCAGCCAGCCCTACAGCCTTTACCTGTGCTCAGTGGAAAGACAGGTCAGGACCTCTGACTTTTGGAATGTAGATATCTCTTCATAGTCTGATTTATTACCAACCTCTTTCCTGCCTCTTTCCCTGTGTAAGCATACTGGTGATTTTTTGAGAAGGTCACATATTAAAGTCCTCTATTCAACAATCCTTTATTTATGGGCATTTATTCCATGGCAACATGGGAGAATTTTTCAACTCCCCAATCAGTAAGTGTGGCTCCCCAACAGAGTCTATGAAAATTGTTTGCTCTGCTTTTGAGGCTATTGCTTTCTCAAACACCATTCATTCCTCTTTTAGATATTCCCAGTACAAAATCCCTCCCAGAAACTGCTATCAGTTTTCATCACTAGCTACACAAAAGACCCAGGCGGAGAAGGGGAGGGGATCTTATCCAAGATTTAAATTAAAAATAGCAATCAATATTGTTTCTGAATGCAGAGAGAAGGGAAGCAATGACATTAAAACATCCTTAGAAATTCTAGTCAGCAAAGTCTTTTGCTACATTAGTTCCCAGTCAGTCACTTTCTTTTTTTAATGGGAAGACTGTAAAAAAGTACCAGGTGTCCTCAAGGAAAGTGGAAGAGATAAAGTGTGAAGGACATTTGGGCAGTGCTTAAGTAAAGCTAGGATGGAGTTCTTAGCTCTGCATGGCAGCAGGAAAAGAATTTCTTCATCTTTCTTACTCACTCATTTCCTCACCAGGCAGGTAAATTGTCAATGTCACACCTCATTTAACAAGAAACTAATAAAGATCAATAATGGTCCTTTAGTCTAGTCTTGTCTCTGCTTTATTACCGGCACTGGCACCCTTCCCACATTTGATCATTAACACAAATGCATGGCAAGGCCAAGCTGATGAACGGCCATTCACGTTTAAAAGACAACTCCAGATTGCAGAAACCTAATGTTAGCCTTTGGGACGCAAGGCCTAGTCAGGGTTCAGTGAATGAATAGTGTGTAGGTATGGATACACGCACAATGTCTTCGTCTACTAGCAAATTTATCATTGGATACTACTGCAGTTTTCTTGAGACCCCAGTCTAAATCCGTATAACAAATTAAATTGACTTACAACCTTTTCCAAACTGGGGCTACTCAGATCTTTCTATACAGATCAGAAGGATCTGGAACTCCCTCCATACTTCAAAATGGTGAAGAACAGATTGGCTGCAACATCTCTTTGGATCCCTGCTAGTTGAACCCCACCCAAGAATAAATCTTCTTGATTGGGAGATATTCTCTTTACTTTCTACCTCCCCCCTTGCTCTCAAACCAAACAAGTCACCTTTGTTTTAATGCCACGTAGATCATTAGTCCATGGGACATTAGAGTTTCCCTGTCAGGGCATTCAAAACCATGCACTGTCCATGGAGAACAAACAAGGAGTCTAGTTCCAAAGGGGCAGCCATGTTAGTCTAGTTCAGTAAAGCAAACAAGGAATCCTGTGACAATTAAAGACTTACATATTCATTTATTGCATGAGCTTTCATGGGAGAAAAATCCCACCTCATCAGACACAAGTGGGATTTTCTCCCACAAAAGCTCTGCAAAAAATAAAGTTGTTAGTCTTTATGTGCCACAGGCCTCCCTGTTTGTTTTAAGAAGTGTAGTGACACTAAAAACTAACAAATGTGTTTATTGCATGAGCGTTCATGGGAGAAAATCCCACTTTATCAGATGCTTGAAGATGCAGAAGTACAGATGAATGGCAGGAAAATAAATGCAGGAAAATGTACACTTACACAGTTGCTCCTTACTAAGTATCTGAGCACCTTTCATGTGACACTGATAGCCCAGTGAAGTCTCTATCACTGAGCATGCCATTCTGGGCCACATTTTTATGTTTTAAAGATTGGCCTTTTGGCACCTTGAAAGCATTCTGTTGTTATTTTGCAGCCCTCACATTTGTTGTGGGGTTAAATCTCAGTGCTTGCTCCTCTGCTTGCCTCACTGGGGTTCCTGCACCTAGACGGTTTAAAGGTGCCCATAACATACTGGATTTATACTTATCCTTACAGTTAATTGCATAAGTGCTGAGAAGCAGCATGGTCTCATGACAAAGGCACCAGTGTAGCAGTCAGGAGATTCATGTAGGAAGGAGAGTACCTGTGATGGAGTTAGCCACATTACTCCCTGATGTACAGTACAGTGCCTGCTAAAAAAGGAATGGGGCACAGGCATCAGCTCTGATGTAGAGGGGACACTGCCCTCTGAGGGCTAATCTTTACTTATGGCAGAAAATTTGCTACCATCAGTTCAAACTTCCTGGTTTGACTGAGGGGTCTGTAAAGACCAACTCAGTTGATTGGGAAGCTGATCTATAACCACCACCCTTGCAACTGGGGTAGCAGTGAAGTGAATGGAGGCCTCTCTCTTTGACTCAGCGCAGTAGATGAGCATTTGTTAGGAAGTTGAACTCAGATACACTTCCTGTCATGTTTGGCAGCAGTTGAACAGAGATTCACAAGTTACTTAAAATAACCTGTGAATCTCTGTTCAACTGCCGCCAAACATGGCAGGACGTGTATACCTACCATGAGTCACCCAGACCTTTTTCTGTACCTCCATAGACTTTTCAGGGAGATTTTTCCAGCTCAGAGCTACTTAGCTAGCTGATGATATCATGTCTTGACAGGGTTTGGCCATATTCCATAAAGGAGTTAACTATTATGTTACTTTTTCAACTGTCATGGTCCTCAGAATGAAGGCATGGGATTGCACCTTACTTTATTGAGGGAAGTGAGGAAGACCAAAGAGATGTATGCATCCCAAATGCTAATTTTCTGTTGGTTGAAAAAAATTGGATAGAAAAATTTTGACCAGTGGTAACTGAACTGAGGTAAAATCCTAACTATCACATAGAGCATTTCATCTCCTGAGCAAATCCAGTGTGGTCCAGTCAAGACCTCAAGACCTTGGCATCCTGTGTGTAATGAGTTTGGAAGGTTGTAATCTACTAACGAGGGTACAGGTGGCCCCATAATGTATGAACTGCAACATACGTAGTATTAACTAACACAGTTGTGGATGGAGTATTTGGACCCGAGTCTCTGAGTTGTGGAGAAGCCATTTCTCTGCTCTTCCATTGCTAAAGATGGTTTTTCCAGCTGAAGGTTACTTCAGTGACATAGCTACAGGAAAGAAGCTTGCCCTGCCATTCAATAAATAAAGAGAGCTCTCAGTGGGCAGCTTTTAGCAGCGCTAGAGTCACTGCTGAAACCAGCAAACCCTGAGGAGATGATTGTTTCAAAAAGCTTCTCCCTGTTGTGGAGGAGAAGGGAAATGATCAGAGAAGGACATGCTCACTCTCTCAGCTCTCCTGTTCAGCTGTAGCACAGTATGTTCTGCCCTGGTGTAGGAAGTTTATAAAAACTTATTTACAGGAGGGCTTCAACATTTAATTGAGCTGCAACTGTCTGTTCCCATGGAACATTTTGCTTCTCTCCATTCCAGTGTCTCCTTCTTCCCCAACATTTTAAACTCACATTCCCCTTGTTTCTGGCTGAGTGAGGCACTCACTAAAATGCCCGAGTTCTGTGCTCCTCCATCATACTGCCCCCCATTCTGTGTTACTAGACTTTCTTCTCTTCCTGCCTATCGCTTCACCATCTCTCCAGCAGGCTGTTCTATTCTTTAACACAGGCATTTAATCTAGAGGCAGCAGTTGCTTCCAGAACACTTAAATCTGAAAACATCAGATTTCAGAGAGAAATACGCCCAAACCCTTCAGGTTTGGAGCAGCCCTAGGATCTAATGAGGCACCTTGCAGGATTGGCTGAAGCTCTAAAAAGAAGCAGGCATGCTCTCTTCCATGTCTCCTTTGGGATCCCCTTATACTCAGGAGAAGCTGCAGTGGGACATAGAGCACATAGTTCCCGGGTAGATGATCTCAGCCCAACAGTGGGCAGAACTTATTACCATCTGATGGTTGGCTCTTCAGTCCTGTACGAAACCAGTGTTCAGATCCACTCCATTGTCATGGCAGCAACTGCAGCTATAGGTCTTCCTGGGCTGTCTCAGCAGAGAAGCCATGGAACCCCAAACCTAGGAGCCAAGGATGGGGACTGCAGAGGGTGACCTTATCCTCCCTGCCATTGTCCACATGGTGCTTGAGCAATGAATCTCACCAGCTAACATCCCTCTCCTGCCTCCTTGGGAATGATCTCCCCACCAGCAGGGTACCACTTCCCTTGAAATAAATGGGTGAAGCTGAATGTAGAGCATGAACCCAGGTGAATACATAAGAAAACATGAAATAGGACAAGGAGCTCCTCATGCACCAGCCCAGAAGTAGGGGAGATGTTTACCCATGCCGAAGAAGGGAGAGTCCCCCACCTTTGGAAGAGGTGAATATACACTGCACCCCAAGGACAACCCCTCCCCCTCAACATAAGCACCCGACTCAGCAGAGCGTAGGGTGGAAGGCAGAGTCACTGGCAGCACTGAGGCTGCCACTGCATTACGCAGCTGTGCTTCAGTGCAGGAGCTGCGGCTGGCCTAGCCCGGGTCCACTGACTCAACTGATGCTCCAGCTTGAGGAGTTTAACCTCTGCTTCTGCTCATCAGAGGGTTACAGCCTGAGGCTCCCCCCACCCCCCGCCGACCTCTAATTCTCCCTTTGTGTTCCTCCTAACAGTTCATCTGTCCACTAAAAGGGAAGGCATCAGAGGCAGAACTGGGGACTTCCATTTACTCAGCAAATCAAGGAACTCTGGATATTGGGTGATACACAATGCCCCCCAACATTCCCAGAGTCATCAAATGGCACAGTTGTTTAACTCCACACTAATATGGGGGTAGGGGGGAAGGGGAGAGAGAAAGAGAGCAAAGACTTTTCAGAGGCAACAATGTAGAGCAATTATGCTTATCTTGACCATTTGGGTGAAATTCTGCAATTCTGCAGCCTGGGTGCCAGTAATCACAGTTAATTTCACAAGGGCTTGATGCCCTACTGGAAAGATTTGGATGTTTAATTACACTAAACATGGGGGCAGGAAGCAGCGGCAGAAGATGCACAATGTTCCCAAGTAGCTATTAAGGAAATACAATCAAGGACAGCGAGCTTGCAAGCTCTCTGCAAAAATACAGCTGGGTGAACCCTTTATTGCCTTGTCTGTCTGATCTGAACAGGCTTTGGGGCCTCCAGGCTTTGGGTGGGATTTATATTCAGGATCCCAGGAAGGAGGAGTGAAGTGGGATGACTGGATAGGAACCCAAGTGAAGTCCAGCCAACTCTTAAAGCAAACTTGCTGTTAACAGGCTTATGGTAGCACCTATGGTTCACAGCTTAGATCAAGGCCCCATTGTGCTGCGTATGGAACGTACAATACAAATAGTCCTTGTCCCACAGAGCTTACAGTCCATTTAGGCTGGTAAGGGACACAGATGAATCACGTATCAAACAGAAAATGGGTGGCTGCTGGACTAAGCCAGGGATAAAACCAATTTCCTCATTGTGTGTCCTAGCCACTAGACAACGCTCCCTTCCTTATATTTAAGCACATCCCATCAACCACTATAGTCAATAGGATAAAATTTTGGTTTCTTGATCTGGCAGCCAGGCTGAGGTAGCTTTGATAAACTCATCAAGAATTATAGCAGAGTCAGACATCAGCTCATTTCACTGAGAGGATGCTAGTGGTATTTTGTCAGGCGTTTACTCAGAGCTTCTGACTAAGAAGCTATTGTCCAGGCACATTAATTACACCCCACAACTCAGTGTGGAGTCACTGGCTGCTCCAGCTTTTTCGGTGAGTTGTGGTGGAGTTCGCTTAGTTGCTTTGAGATGCAATCATATCTGTGAACCTAGCAGACTGGCTTTTTGTGTATGAGAATGAGATGTCACACTCTAGAGGGGCCAGACCTGCAGAAGAGATTAAGGACCTAATACTACAAATAGTTGTGAGGCATCTCCTTGGCACAAGTGGCACAGATCTGAGTTCTGAAAGCTGGGACAGGTATGACATCTAGTAATTGGATCTGGTCACCACATACACACATTTAATGCTTTAGGGGTTGTGATGAAGTAAGAAAATCTCTTGGGTTCTTGTGGTTCTTCTTTTTCCTGTTCTTGGGTGATGGTATTCTGGTGATGGGACACAGGAGTGTGATAACTATAGGTACCACTAGGGGGGAAGAGGCTTTAGTGCGACCTTACCTGGACCCCCTGTGGGTGACAGGTTGTGGCCAGTTTAGACCAGGGGCAGGGCAGCTGGAGAGAGAGAAGAACAAAGGAGAGAGAGAGAGAGAGAGAGGAAGGAAGATGGAGGTCGGAGGGGCAGGACCTCCGGGGCTTGTCCTGGGGGTTTACTATCTACCCTCCTAGGTGATCTGAGAGCCAACTGTCCTAGCTGCTGTGCAAAGTGGATTGCTAATAAACCCTCTGACTGCTACACTGGCTGAGTGTCACTGCTGATTGGGACGGCTGGGACCCTCGTAGGGGGAGGAACCCCCCCCCCCAAGGGAGACCAGACAGAGCAAGGATCGGACCCTCTAGGCCTGGATTTGGGAAGCTGGCTACAGGTAGCATGGAGACCCTGGTGAATGGGAGAAAGCTCCACCATAGCAGAGTCCTGGTGGGCTGTGAACAGAGGGGATCCAAGAGGCTTTTCTGGGTTCTCCGTGACAGGGGTTTGGGAAAAAAAGAAGGCTATGCAATCCGCTGTTCTGCACAGACTATATTTTCAGTCTCCCCACAGTGGCACATATCTGGCTCCTTTTATCTCCCCAGACAATGGGTATATCCACTCTACAGCCAAATTCCAGCTCAAGGAGCTCTGACTAAGCTAGTATGTTAAAAATAAAAGCATGGTCCAGGCAACACAAGTGACAGGAAGGATTAGCTGCTCTGAGTAGAAACTGGCCAGCACCCTGTGAGTATGGGCTTGTTAACCTCCAGATAAGGGATAAGGTAATTTATTAGGCCAGGGCACCCTATCTCATCCCAGGTATTCTTCAACACCCATACCCATCTGTCAGAGTTGAGTTATCCATTTATCAGAAGGAGGCTGATTAAGAGTTAATAACAATGATTTATTTTGACAACAAGGGATTGATTAACAGAAACAGGATGATGGATGGCTAATTGCACACCCAGTGGTTCCTCCCAGGTTCCCAGCAGGTCCAGTTAACTATGTTTCTTCACCCTTAAATGGGCGCAGTCATCTACCATCCAGGCAATGTCACAAGAACAGCAGGCAGGATCCCAGAGCAGTATTAGTGTTCACTCACAGAACCCTCTGTGCAGATGATCTCTCAGGCAGCTACTACTGGATCGATGGCATGTACCACACAGTCTGGTAACCAAGAGTAGACGGACCTGTGCTACGCTGCCTCCTGAACGGACAGCATGAGACAGCAGGTGAGCTGGGGATTTGTAAGCTTCTTTCCTGCCATTAGTTGGTGATTGACAGGTACCTTTTGCACACAGCCCTCAGGGCATGCACTCAGCACTCTAGTTGTGCATCCAGCACCCTTTTTGCACTAGACACCCAGATTTATGCACATGGCACCAAGATTTTATGCACACGGCACCAAACCAACAGGGCATCTTTGACTGACAGCAGCTGACACTGTGTTGCCCCCTATAAGTTTAATAGTTATGATATTCCTCTTGCAGGCAAGTGGTCAACCCATGCAACACTTACATACCCAATAAAACAATCTCAAGTTCCCCAATGGGCTTTTGGGGGAGTGTGAGAAGCTGCTGCTCATCACTGTTCTTGGTACTGAAAAACAAACACGGAGTCTTGTTGCCAAGTTCCAAAAGGGCAGCCACATTAGTCTATTTCAGCAAAATAAGCAAGATGTCCTGTGGCACTTAAAAACTAACAAATGTTATTGCACGAGTTTTCATGGGAGAAAATCCCACTTTGTCAGATGCTTTGAAGATGGGGGAACTTAAAAAATTGGAGGAAATAAATGCATGGAAGTGTAAGTAATGGGATCAGGTCATACTGTAACAGCAAATCAAAGTTATTAAGATTCAAACAGTGGGGAACAGCATACAGACGAAGATGAGGTCAAATCACCTGTTGTAATGAGAAAAAATCCAAAGTCCCTATTGACGACACTGACAAAGGAGGTGCTGTTGTAACCTGCTAGAGTGGGCTCAAATTCATTTATTTGCCCCTCTCCAGTGCCTCCCAGAGAAACCCTTGCAGAAAGCAGCTGGAGAACCAGGATCCAGTCTGCAAAGGGACTTCACAGTGGAAGACTGCTCGGAGTTCCCATCCCACATTAAACTACTACTCAGCATAAACATAACAATTAACTTTATTAACTAACTCAACAAACCTTATCCTAAGAAACCATAATAAATTTAAACAAAACAGTAAGAAACCCAGAAGTCCCAAAGTTCAGGTGGAGTCACCCTTATCTCAGTTGTAGTCTTTTAAGTCTTTGAGGCTTGAATGCAGAACAAGAGCAATCCTCATCCTCTCTAGCTGCAGGCAGGGCCGGCGCTAGGCAGTAAGCAGCCCCTGTGCTGCAGCGGAGTGCCGGCATTTGAGGTGCACCAAAAGGGGACAGCGCTGTTGCACTCCCCTGATGACATCACTCAGATGCACCGGCGTCACTCTGCTGCAGGGATGCGCCACAATCCCCAGCACCGTTCCTGGCTGCAGGAATCTTCAGGCAAATGCCATGCAGTCCTTTCTTCCTCCTGTGTAGCCAGCACCACACAATCAGGTCACTGGCCATCCAGCTCTCAGTTCTGTTGCAGGCAACTCCCCTGCAAAACTGTCCAAAGCAGGGAGAAAACACCCTGCAGTCCACTCTCATGCTGCTCCTTTCACTCAGTCTCTGAGCACATGGACTCTGCAGCTCTCTGTTTGTTCCTCTCCAGGATGCTCCTCTCAGGCTTCTCCCTGGGCACGCAACTCCAACACAATAAAACTTGTGGAGCATGCTCAATGTGCTCCCACACCCTCTTACCAGAAAGTTCTGGTTTCTGGGCTGCAAAATCTGCCCAGCAACATAACCCAGCCATAAGGGATCCCTGAAAGAGATTATTATTCCCTTTTAGGCACATGGGTTACACTGTTGTCATCACGAATAAATCAGATTATGATCAGGAGGCTTATAAACAACGCTCTGACACAACGTTCTAAAAACCACTTTTCTCTGACCCCACTGAGGAACACCAAAGGAACTACACCACTTACTTAAGAAACTACCCAAGGCTGCAAAGGAACAAATACAGACAGACACACCACCAGAACCTCAACTACGGATATTCTATCTACTACCAAAAGTGCATAAGAAAGGAAAGCCCAGATGCCCCATTAGCTCAGGTACTGGCACTTTTGCAGCAGGCTTATCTGGCTATATGGACTCCCTCCTCAGACCCCATGCTGTCAACACTCCTAGCTATTTTTGAGACACCATGGACTTCCTGAGAAAACTCCAGTCCATTGGTGAGCTTCCAGAAAACACCATCCTGGCCACGATGGATGTAGATGCTCTTTACACCAACATCCCACACAAAGATGGATTACAAGCAGTGGTTAAAATAAGGAGAAATGCACCACAGTTCTGGGGCCCCCTATTTTTAGGCAGGCAGCATTCCAGGGCCCCTAAAAATAGCACAAGCAACTGGAACACAGAGATCTGGTGGCTCCACCTTAAGCCCTGCTCCTCCTTAAGCCCAGCCAGCAGAGAGCTGTGGCAGGCTGGGAGTTTGTGAATCTCCACCCTGTAGGCCAGAGCAGCTTGAGGCTGGAATCAATCAATCAATCAATCAAATCATAGGGCTGGAAGGGACCTCATGAGATCATCAAGTCCAACCCCCTGGGAATTGAACCCAGGACCTTCTGCATGTTAAGCAGAGGTGTTAGCCACTACACTATTTAGCATGCAAACAGCTGAAGTAAGGGCTTTGGGGAAGGCTGCTGAGGGTTTTGTGTGTATGTATGCATGTGTGTCTGGGGGTGGGTTTTGGGGCAGGAGATGGGTTCTGGGGACAGGTATTGGGGGGCTCAACCATGCCAGAGGGGGGCCTACCTGTGCGGGAGAGTTCTGGTGACCACCAAATTATACTTTAACCCCTGATTACAAGCTATTTGAAGAACCATCGCAGATGATGCCATAGCACACCATGTGGCTGACCTTTGAGAGTTCATGCTTACCCAGAACCATTTGAGATTTGAGGAAAATTTATACCTTCAACTCAGTGACACTTCTATGGGAACATGCATGGCCCCACAGTATGCCAACATTTTTATGGCTGACTTAAAATAGCATTTCCTCAAGTCTCATCCCAAAGCAACTCTCCTCTACTTACGCTATATTGATGACATCTTCATCATCTGGACCCATGTTAGGGATGCTCTTGAAGATTTCCACAGAGATTTCAATAATTTCCAAATCCACAATTAAACTGAGCGTGGAACACTCCACGCAGGAGATTCACTTTCTGGACACTACAGTGCAAATTAGGAATGGACACATAAGCATCATCCTATGCCAAAGATCTACTTATTGGTATACATCTCTCGACCTTTCATCCAAAACACAGCAAACCATCTATTGTTTACAGCGAAGCCCTAAGATATAACCACATTTGGTCCAATCCCTCAGATGGAGACTGACACTTTCAGGATCTCTATCAAGCATTCTTAAAATTACAGTATCCATCTGTGGAAATGAAGAAACAGATTGACAGAGCCAGGCAGATACCCCAAAGTCAACCACTACAGGAGACGCCCAAGCAAGAAAACAACAGAATGCCATTAGTCATCACCTACAAGCCCCAAGTCAGACCTCCACAGCACATCATCAGGGAGCTACGGCCTATTTTACAAGATGATCCTTCACTTCCTCAAGCCTTGGGAGACAGACCTCTCCTTGCTTACAGAAAGCCCACCCAGCCTTAAGCAGATATTCACCAGCAACTACAGACCTAACAACAGAACCACTAAAGCAGGCACAAATCCCTGCAACAAACTGCCCTGCCAACTTTGCCCACCTATCTGCACAAAAGACACTATTACAGGGCCTAATAAAACCAGCTACTCCATCAAAGGCTCATTCACCTGTTCATCCACCAATGTGATTTATGCCATTATGCACCAGAAATGCCCCTCTGCCTTATATATTGGACAAACAGGACAGTCTCTGTGCAAAAGAATAAATGGGCACAAAGCTGATATCAGAAATAACATTCTAAAACCAGTGGGTCAGCATTTCAATCTTCCTGATTGCTCCATGGACAATTTACTAATTGCTGTGCTCAGATAGATGAATACCAGATCAAGATTTCAAAGAAAAGTTGCATAGCTTGAATTTATTTGCAAATTTGACTGCATTTCTTCAGTGCTTAATAGGGACTTTGGATTTTTTTCTCATTACAACAAGTGATTTGACCTCATCTTCTTGTATGCTGTTCCCAGTGTGTGAATCTTAACAACTGTTTTGATTTGCTGTTGCAGTGCGACTTGATCCCATGCCTTACACTTCCCTTCATTTATTTCCTTCCATTCTGTAAGGTCCCCCATCTTCAAAGTGTCTGACGAAGTGGCATTTTCTCCCACAAAAGCTCATGTGAGTGTAACCCCCCTGGGGTTTTAAGAAGCGTGGTTCCTTTAAATCTTTGCCCTGTGGGAGAGGGTTTGTGGAGCTGGGGAGTGGGGCTGCAGCCAGAGGCCTGGAAAGGAAGCAGAGGGAGAGGCCCTGCCTGAAGCGAGGGAAGACAAAGCGGCTGACCTGGGATGCCAGGCCAGCACCCACAGAAGGACACTGTGCTGGGGAGAGTCACCCAAGGACAGAGCAGAATCTGGTGACTGGCCATCTGGAGCCGTGGAGCCGTGAGTACAGGACCTGGAACTCAGGGGAGGTTTTAGTTAGTTAAGTGGGGAGGGGGCTGCTCTGGGCTTGCAGAGAGCAGCAGAAGAGGCATCAGAGGGTTTTCTTTTGCTGGGAAAGTGCTGGCGCCGAAGACTAGGAGTCACTGGACTGAACACTGGACCGAAACTGTGCTGGGACTCCTGAACTCATGGTGCAGAGCTCACGCTTGCCTCCAGCCTGCTGCATTGTTGGGCCTTACAGGGCCCTGTGTTAGCTGTTACTCTGTGTTACTGCTGCCCCATCTCCCCTGTTGGGTTCCCCTTTGCACCTCTGTAAATAAACCCTCCCCATTCCCATAATCCCTGCACTATCCCAGTGTGTGTGTGGTCACTCCGGGGGTTTGGAACAGGTGCCCCTGGGGCCAGGGGCGTCACTGGCACTGGACACGCCAGGGCACGTGCCCCAGGTCCCAATGGCAGTGCCCTGGATCTCCAGCCCAATCAGGCCAGGGATCCAGGGCTCAATCCCCGGCTGGCCGCAGCTGCAGTGGCCCTGTCCCCGTCGCCAACCAGGGATCCAGGGCCCGGCTGGCCACCCGGCAGGCCCCGCCCCTGGCCAGGAATAGGGCCAGGGGGAGGCTGCGCCACCACAGGCAGCTAGGGCATGGTGGGGCCGGGCCAGAAGTGGCTGCTGGAGGCCGGGCCCATTCCCGTGGCTGCAGGCGGCCAGGCCCCCGATCTCTGGCTGGGGACGGGGCCCGGCTGGCTGCCCGTGGCGGTCCCATCCCCCACCGAGGATCCAGGGCCTGGCTGCTGGTGGCTGCGGCAGCCCCGACCCCGGCCGGAGATCGGGGGCCTGGCCACCTGCAGTCGCGGGCTCAGGCCCGGCCTCCAGCAACCACTTCTGGCCAGGCTGTGCTGCGGCCTAGCTGCCCATGGCGGCGCGCCCCCCGGCCCTATCCCATGCCAGAGGGCGGGGCCTTCTTGCTGGGGGTGGGGCCTGCCCACTGGGGGCAAGGGATAGGCCCATGCCCCAGGTCCCTCCCCACCCCAGCACCGCCTCTGCCTGGGGCAAAGGGACTCTCCTTGCTGTGTCCCCTTGCACAGCCTTTGCTGGCCAGAGCCGCCTGCAAGGCAGACTATCTGGCCACATGGGTGTTTACACAATAAATTAATTTGTTAGTCTAAGTGCCACAGGACTCCTTGCTGGTTTTACAGAGTCTTGTGGCACTTTTAAAGACTAATAAATTTATTTTTCATATGAGCTTTCATGGGAGAAAATCCCATTTCATCAGATGCTTGAAGATGGGGGAATCTACAGAATGGAAGTAAAATAAATGCAGGGGAGTATATTGTAGGATCAGGTCAGACTGTTACAGCAAATCAAAGCAGTTGTTTAAATTCAAAGAGTGGAGACAGGGAGGTGAGGTAAAAAAAAAAAGGCAAAAATCACCTCTGTTGTAATAAGAAATAAAACCCCAATCCCTGTTTAACTCTAAGGCACGGGTATCAAATTTGCATATGAATTCCAATTCTGCTGTTTCTCCTTGATGCTTTGATTTGTTATCCATTTGCCTACACTACACTTTTTAGTTCACTTTCTCAATCAGAGCTGGCATAAGTCTGTCTGCTTGGGCTGGGACTCACATCCATAGCTCCACATGCAGACATATCCACACACTAAGGGTATCTGCCTAACCTAGGCAATGTGCAGCAAGGTTCTCCACTCACTATCCCTCACCAGATTATTTCCCCTCACTCACTGCTGAAACTTTGACACTACTTCCAAACCTGTGTCATAGCTGACATCTTAGCCAACGCACTGGACCTTCAGAGCTCAATGAGCCTTGTGTCTTGAGCTCGAGCTGTACCAGTTCTCCAGCAACAGACTCATGCCTTCTGTGGATGGGATACACTAGTGGACCCATAACATACTATCACCATTAGGTAGCACCTGCACTTTTGATTTGCCCTATGTTCTCTTAACACCACTTCTTCCCACCCTGGCTCCCTTCTCTATGGGTGGGCAGGCAGGCAGCCACTGTGGTTAGGCCAGTGCATCGAAGGCCTGCTCCCTTCACCCACAATAAATCCACACCACAATCTTCCACAGCCAAGCCACAAGCTTTATTCAACTGCCCCACTCGTGTTTGGTTCTGAGTCAGTCCTGAGTCTCCTCAGCTGCCAACAACATCTTTGGCTATGTCTACATCAGCCAAAACTTAGTTCGGACTTGCGAGTTCGAACTAACCTCACGCTTCTAAGTTCGAACTATCTGCGCGTTCAATTTCAAAATAACGCTTAGTTCAAACTAGAACACGCGGTTAGTCCGAACTAATTGGCTTAAAAAGGCTTAATAGGTTAGTTTGAACTAATAGGCTTAAAAAGTTCAAACTAAGTTCAAACTAATTGCTGAAGTCTGGACTCACCAGGGGTACTAACTAGTTCAAACTAAGCATTCCTGATTTCTAACTAAGAGATTTCTTTGTTCGAACTAGAGAAAGCCCAGTGTGGCCATGGGCTAAATTAGTTGAGACTAAGGCTCCTTAGTCTGGACTAATTTGCTGATGTAGACATATGCCCTTCTGGGATGTTTATTCTCTGCTCCAAAGCAGCTGCTCATGGCCTACTACTACTTCCCAATGACCCAGAGAGCAAAAAAAAACAAAAAAAAAAACACCCAACTGCATCCCCACAGCAATGTCATTAAACACCAGGTGGAAGCATTCAGTTGCCTGTTCAGAGCTTTGTTCCAGATGGAATTTCTGATTTAATCAAAACCTTTTTCTTCCAACCAGCCTGAAGCCCATTTAGAGACTTGACGGAAGACTAGAAAACTGCTAATAGGAAACCTATTCCTCACCCCAGCCCTTTCTTGCATCTGTTGGTAGCAAGACCCTTTCAGATGATTACATGACAAAGGACTGAAACCTGTGTAAATGAATAGGAACTCTGGCTTGCTAGTGGAATGCAGTGATTACAGCCCTGTCAGATGAGTAAGCCTCTGCTAAATGGTTGTCTCTGCTGGGATCCTATAACAAAGCTTCTCCCCTGGGGAATCTGAGGTAGGGAGCCTGTTAAGGGAGCATGTGAGGAAGCCACATGGGATGAGTCTGGGGGTGCTGATCTTTACAGCTGCTTCTTCAAAGGTTTCACAGCAAAGGGTGTGTGCAGGAAGTGGCAGTGACCAGGGCAGGGAATTGAGAGTTGAGGGTCTTGCTCCACTCCTGGCTTTAAGCAAATGCTTTGTCTATATGTATATAGAGGGGCAGTCCCCATGTTGAAGAATTTACAGTCTGCACAGAGTCTAGACAAAGGAATTACTACAAATAGGAACTGAGGTGCAAAGAGACTCACTGATTTTTCCCAGAGTCACACAAGGAATGTGTGGCGGAGCTGGGGCTCTAGTCCCTGTCTCCTGAGTCCTGAGTGACAGTTCTGTGCTGCATGTCCAGCCTTCCCCTCTGGTTTGTGTTTGGAAAGTGCAAAGGTATAGCACTGATACAAGCTGGTAAGTGCACAAATAAGTATGTGATATGACGAAGGTAAGCAGAGCTATTACTATTCTGCATGGATGGATATAAGTGACGGATTAATTCCATGTGACTTTCAAGCCTCCAAAAGAGTCACCCACCACAAATGCCATCAGTGCAAATGTAGAAGTCAGAGTTTGCTTAGATACTGAATCCCCTAAATAACTTTCCTTCTGGATGTCACTCTTTAAGAAGTATCCTTCTCAACTTCAGTTAGAAAAAGAAAGCGCCTCTTCAAACACATGGCCACTGACCAACTTTTAACTATCTAACAAGCAAAACATGTCCCATTTCTCAACTATTCCTCTCATCGTCTCACTAAAGTTGGGTGATTTGATCTGACAGATAGCCTGAAACAAGGTCACACAATGGAGCTTTGCATTCACGATCCAGGAAAATAATGGTTGGTTACTTACCAGTAACTGTCCTTCTTCGAGATGGGCTGCTCACATACATTCAGTTACAGGTGTCTACGTGCCACAGCGCATGGTAGCTTGAAAAGTCTTTAGCATTAGCCTGACAGGTCAGGGCGCATGGCCAATGCCCCCTCCATGCCGCGACCTCGGCTATATAGGTGACTGTGACCCTGACCCTCCCACTCCCATATACCTTTGCCAACTCCATTAGCGGGGACAGTGGGAGGAACCTGAATGTATGTGAGCAGCCCATCTCGAAGAAGGACAGTTACTGGTAAGTAACGAACCGTTCTCCTTCGAGCGCTGCTCACATCTTTCAGTTACAGGTGACTGCTAGCTGTACCCAAGGATGGTGGGAGGAGTTACAGTCTACCCACACTGAGTACAGCTCTGCCCAAGGCGGCATCATCTCTAGCCTGTCAGGCAATAGCATAGTGCGTTGTGAAAGTATGTATCGACGACCACGTAGTGGCCCTGCAGATCTCCTGGATCGGGACTTTGGTGAGGAAGCCCGTGGAGGACGCCTGAGCTCTGGTAGAGTGGGCTTTCACAGTCTCCAGGAGAGGCGTGTTTGACCTTCTGTAGCAGTCTTTAATGCAGTTCATAATCCATTTGGAGATGCACTGAGAGGATACTGGGGAGCCTCTCACGCGTTCAGTGACCACTGTGTGTGCTCAATATAGATTAGGAGTGCTCTCCTCACATCCAGTGTGTGCCACCATCTCTGGTTTTCTGTCACTTGAGGGTTGGGATAGAAAACCGGCAAGCAAATTTCTTGATTCATGTGGAAGGGGGTGGCAACCTTGGGCAAGAACAAGAGGTGGTGACGAAGGACCACCTTGTCTGGGTAGAAAACCGTATATGGGGGTTCAGAGGACAGGGCTCGTAACTCTGAGACCCTTCTGGCTGAGGTGATCGCTACCAGGAAAGCCACCTTCCAGGACAGTACAAGTAAACTGGCTGAGTCCAACGGTTCATAGGGCTGTTCTGTTAAAGCCCGTAGCACAACGTTCAAATCCCACTGAGGGGTGGGTTTATGAGGGTGGGGAAACAGCTTTTCCACCCCTTTCAGGAACTTATGAGAGATGGGGTGTGAAAAGAGTGGAGCCCCATCAACTCTTTGGTGAAAGGCCGAAATTGCCACCAAGTCGACTTTTAATGAGGACAGGGATAGACCTTTCTCTCTTAAATCAAGCAGGTAGTCTAAAGTTGCCTGAATCAGTGCAGAGGTAGGGTCTATACCTTTGTCACGGCACCAGGTGGAAAAATCATTCCATTTTGCCATGTAGGTGGACCTGGTGGAGGGTTTTCTGCTGCCAACCAGGACCTTCTTAACCCTATTCGAGCAGCGCCTCTCTTGCTCACTGAGCTAGAGAGCATCCAGGCTCTCAGGTGCAGGAGGCCCGGGTTTGGGTGCCAGAGGTGGCCTGAGTCCTGTGTTAGGAGGTCCGCCCACTATGGGAGGCGGAGCGGGGTCCTCACAGACATATCCTGAAGGAGTGGAAGCCAGTGTTGCCTGGGCCAGTCCAGGCCTATCAAAATGATGTGTGCCCCATCTGCGAGGACCTTCAATAGCACACTGTGGATCAAGGGTATTGGTGGAAAGGCATACGTTAGGGGCCCCCGACCAATTGAGGAGGAAGGCATTGCTGAGAGAACCCTCCACCTGACCCCGAAGGGACCAGAATCGGAGACATTTGCGATTTTGCTCCATGGTGAACAGGTCCACCTGTGGGGATCCCCATCTATTTATCAGCAGGGAAAAAACCTCGTTGTGGAGGGACCACTCGTGATTCGCAAGGGGTTTCCTGCTGAGTGAGTCCTCTAGGTCATTGTCTACCCCGGGCAGGTGGGAGGCAGTCTGTGTGAAGTGATGATCTATTGCTAATTGCCAAAGCTTGGTCACCTCCTCACATAGAGCCGAGTAGCGGACCCCCCCTTGACAGTTCGCGTAAAACAAGGTCACTGTATTGTCTGTGAGGACCTGGACAACCCTACCTCAGATCTGGTCGAGGAAGGTCATGCAGGCCAACCTGATAGCCTGGAGCTCCTTCACATTTATGTAGAGGAGTCTGTCCTCGGGGTTTCAAACACCCTGCATGGAGAGGCCCCTGGACAGGTGGGCTCCCTAGCCTGAGTCCGACACATCCATTATCAGGGTCACTGAGGGCTTGGACTCCCTGAATGAGACTCCCCCCCATCACGAAGTCAGAAGCTTGTGGCGACCCAGAGTTGGAATGGTCTCATCTGCAGGCAGGCTGTTCGGATTACTGAGGTGGCTGCTGCCATGTGTCCCAAGAGCTGCATGCACTGGTGCACTGTGGTCAACCTGGGCACTTGCAGTTCCGTGATGATGGTGCAAATGGACCGAAATCTTGACAGGGGCAAGGCTGTCCAGACTGCAAGATGCTGAGCTTCCCCACTTTACCTGATCAGCTCTTGTTTTTGACCAGGTCCCCAAGATACCATTGGGGAAACTGGAGGGATCTCAGAAACTGGGTCTGCAGTTGCAGCTGCTGTTTTAGTTGCTGTAACTGTTGCTGGAGCTGTTGATGCAATCTCGAGGAGTGCTTAATGGGTTGGGGGGTGTAAATTCTGAGGGATCAGAGCAGGGCCCTCAAGTCCTTTATATCGTGCAGCTTTGTGCCTGTGAAAGATGCAAAGAGGTCAGGACCCTCAAAGGGGAGGTCCTGAATAATCTGCTGCATCTGCGTGGAGAGGCTGAAGTTTTGGACCCAGGCCAACCGGCACACAACAACCACAGATGCCATCGTGCAGGCCACTGCATCCACTGCGTCCCAGGTTGCTGTGAGTGCATCCCTGGATGCTTTTTCTCCTTTGTCCAGCATTGCCTCGAAGTCTCTCAGGTGCTCCTCAGAGACAGCCGTGCGAGTGTTTCGCATGGCCTCCCACAAGTTGAAGATATAGCGCGTCATTAGGGCTGAGTGGTTTGAGATATGCAGCTGGAGGGTGGCAGAGGAGTAAACCTTCCTGCCCAGAAGGTCGAGCTTCCTTGCCTCTCTATTCTTGGGCGTGAAGCTTGGCTAGCCCTGTCTCTCCCTTTGGTTTATCGCTTCGACCACCAGGGATCCTGGGGTGGGATGGTGGAACAGGAAGGGGAATCCTTCCAAGCAGACAATATTTCTTGTCCGCCACTTTGGACACTGGTGGCATCGAAGAAGGTGTTTGCCAGAGTTCTTGGACAATGCGAAACACCCCACAGTGCAGGGGAATCGTGACCTTAGCTGGAGGGGCTCTACAGCACACATCGAAGAGGGAATCATCTTCCTCTTGGATCACCCCCAGCTTCAGCTTTAGATTTGCCGCCATGCGGCAGAGGAGGTCCTGCTTGACGTGGGAATCTCCTTCACAGTCAGCGGACATGTCAATTAGGCACTCATCGGGTGATGAGGATGATTGGGCCCTTGATCTGCTACACTGTGTAGAATCAGGGTCTCGCTCATCATCGGAGAAATCCGAGGACTCTGGCAATGGCGATCGAGCATAACGAGAGGAGGCATCATCTGCCATTGCGCTCAGCCATTCGAGGGTCCACTCATTGTGTGGTGACCTTGCTGGTGGCATAGGAGCCATGGGGGAGCAGAGACTTCTCCCGGTGGCCGTGGTCTCCTCGAGCTTGGTGATACAGAGCTCTTTCGAAGCCACTTTCTCAGGTGCTCCTCCTGGGGGGGAAGGAAGGGGCCTTTGGAATATGATCTGCACGACCTCCCCCCCGACATCCGGTAGTCTGGTACCAAGAGCTCTTCGGAGGAGCGATGGAGCGGAGCTGCAGCATGTGGACCCACTGTCGGGCTAGCTGACAGTACCGGGATGGAGAAGGAGGGTGCCAATACTGGCGTGGTGGTTGCTGGTGCCGTGTCCGACGGTACCAGAAGTGACAGCACTGGAAGCAGTGGTGCCGGCGACGGTGCCAGGTCCAATGGTGCTGGGCTTGATGGTGGTACCAGGCTTGTCGGCGGTACCATGCCCTGTGGTGCCGAAGAGGACGGCGCCACTTTGATCCGCTTCTTCACCTTCTGCGCTGAAGCTGGGTTTGAATGCCCTTGATAGGTTGGCGGGGATGCCTGTGCCGGTGCCCTACTCGGAGCGTCTGAGAGGCTACCTGGTGACTGGCGAGGTCGGTGCTGACGCAGTACTGTAGTGGGTCAAGATTTCGAGCCTGGTACTGGTGATCAGCAGGGATCTTGAGCCTGGGCCGATTGAGGGTCCAATGGAACGTTGGTGGCTCGGTCACCTTTGGGCGGAACGGCTCAGCTCCCCGAAATCGAGAGGAGATGGTGCTCTCTTTCCAGCCGAGCCCTTCACTTGAAAGATTGGCAAATGGAACACTCTGCCACGAGGTGGGACTCACCCAGGCAAGCGAGACATTTCTTGTGCAGGTTGTCCATCAGAAAAGCCTTGCAGCATCCTAAGCACTGCTTCAAACCTGGCATTTCGAGTTTCATGCGAAAGACAGGCGCTTGCGTTTAGCAAGATAACACTGATCCAAACCAACGCTGATGGCGGAAAAAGGAACTGGGCAGGTCAGGGTCATGGTCACCTATATAGCTGAGGTCGTGGCATGGAGGGGGCATTGGCCTTGCACCCTGACCTGACAGGCTAATGCTAAAGACTTTCCGAGCTACTGTGCGCTGCGGCACATAGACACCTGTAACTGAATGATGTGAGCAGCGCTCGAAGGAGAACTAGAGTTCCATAAGTAAAGGGGGGCAGGGGAGAGGAAAACAAGAAATTAAAGGAAAAAAGACAGACTCTTGAACACAATGAGAAATGATTTTTCCCCACGTGGAGCCAGATGGAACCAAATTAGGTGATGGGAGAAAATGGAAGTTTAATTACCTGTAAACTTCCTTCTTCGAGATGGGCTGCTTACATACATTCAGATATAGGTGATGCGTGCTGAAACCCATGGGTGCCGGAAACCTTTTTGCCCTAGCCTGTCTCCATAGGATCAGCAGCTGATGTGCCCTCTGCCCTGCACAGCTGCGCGGTATATAGGTGGCCCTGACCAACGTACCCTCTAACTACTCGTAGATTGTGTGCGCAAACAATTTTTTTGTGTGCGCAGAAACATTTCTTTGTGAGCACCAATATTAGCACTATTGAAATTTTTGTGCACACTTTATTTTGTTGTGTGCGCAGGCTTCATGACCTGTGTGCGCATGCACATCTGCACAGCTTAGAGGGAACAGTGGCCCTGACCCTATTCCCCCTTCAGTCCCTCCTTTCTAATAACTCCAAAAAGCAGGGACAGAGGGAGGGTACGGAATGCATGTTTACAGGTAAGTAACCTTCTGTTCTTCTTCGAGTGCTGCTTACATCCATTCAGATATAGCTAACTCACAGGCTGAATTGATAAATGGTGGGTGGAGTTGAGATTTTCCTGCTAGAAGGATGGCTCTGTCCAAGGCAGCATCGTCTCTCGCCTGCCGGACAATTGTGTAATGAGATGCAAAGGTATGCACTTAAGAGCAAGTAGCCGCTCTGCAGATCCCCTGGATCAGGACCTGTGCAAGGAATGCCATGGAGGACACTTGAGCTCTTGTAGAGTGCGCTTTGATTCTCCCAGGAAGGGGAGTATTGGCTCACTGGTAGCACCCCGTGATACAACTTGATATCCAGGACAAGATGCATTGGGTTGTTACCACTTGGCCCTTCATGCATTCAGCGATTGCCATGAACAGTTGAGACATCTTGTGAAAAGGCCTGGTTCGCTCAATGTAAATGGAGAGCACCCTCTTTATGTCAAGAGTGTGCCATTTCCTCTGATTCTCTATGACCTGTGGGTCCAGGAAGAAAACTGGGAGGCAGATGTCTTGGTTCATGTGGAAGGGGGTCACCACCTCAGGCAGGAAAGCTGAATGGGGATGGAGTTGTACTTGTCAGAGTGGAACACCGTGTAAGGGGTTCTGAATAGAGGGCCCTTAATTCAGAGACCCTTCTGGCCGATGTGATAGCTACCAGGAAGGACACCTTCCATGATAGAACCAACAGTGTACAGGAGTCTGGGGGCTTTGTGAACCCTTGAGTACCAAGTTTAGGTCTCACTGAGGGATAGGGACCTGGACTTGCAGGTAGTCTCTCTAGGCCCTTGAGGAACCTTGATGTTGTAGGGTAAGAGAATGGGGTCACCCTGCTGAAAGTATTGTGCAGTGCCAAAATTGCTGCCAGGTGAATTCTGAGGGAGGGAAGTGAGAGGCCCTGCTCTTTCAGTGTTGGAAGGGGGTCCAGAATAGTCTGTATAGGTGCAGTCCCTGGAGTCACCCCCCTTTCCTTGCCCAGAGGGAGAAACGCTTCCACTTAGTGCCATAGGTAGCTCTTGCGGAGGGTTTTCTGCTCTCAATCAGCACCTTCTGGAACCTATGCAAGCATATCTGCTTATTGGGTCTCAGTCATGTAACCTCCATGCCTTCACATGTAGAACCCTTGGGTCTGAGTGGTGTAGGTGACTACAGTTCTGTGTGAGCAGGTCTGCTCTGAGAGGGAGAATGATGGGTCGTGCCACTAAGAAGCTGAGGAGAGTGATATAGCATGGCTGGTGTGGCCAGACTGGGGCTATCAGAATTACATCTGCTCGTCCCTTTCAATCTTTAGTAGGACCCTGTGCCTCAGGGGAATGGTGGGAAAGGTATAAAGGAGTGGACCCCTCCAATTGATTAGACGGGCATCTGATAGTGATCCCCTCTCCTTGCCTCTGAATGAGCAGAATCAGTTGCACTTGTGGTTTGCTCATGAGGCAAGGAGGTCCATCTGTGGAAAACCCCCAGGTCTTGAAGAGACGGTTCACTATGTCTGGGTGCAGGGACCACTCATGCTGGGAAAGGAATTTCTTGATGAGTAATCTGCTTGGATGTTGTTCACCCTTGGTAGGTGAAAGGCAAGAGGGATAAAGTTGAATTTCAGTGTCAAGTCTGATAGAAGGGACGCCTCCTTGGATACCTCAGGCGATCATTCACCCCCCTGGTGGTTGATATAGAACATGGCTGCCATGTTGTCTGTCACTACCTAAATTGTCTTTCCCCTTATTCTTTCTAAGAACACTCCACATGCCAGATGTATCGCCCTCGGTTCTTTCACGTTTATGTGGAGGGGGCTGTCTGCCTCTGACCATGATCCCTGGGTGGATAGACCTGCCGTGATGTGGCCCCTCACCCTAAGTCCGCTGCATTTGTTATTAGGGTGAGGGTGGGAATCTGGGCTTTGAAGGGGACTCCTTCGCATGCGAAGTCTGGATTCTGCCAGATTGCTAACAAGCCTAGCACATTCTCTGGGGTGGTAACCACCCAGTTCAGGGGATGGTGTTGAGGCTGGAATGCTGTCATCATCCACAACTGTAGGGGCCTCATGCGAAGGCACACTGTCATTACACAGGTGGAGGCCGCCATGGGCTCTAGTAGCTGAAGGTGGCACCTCGCAGTTGTGGTGAGGGAGTGACACATTTCTGAAATGATAGCGGATATGGAGTGAAACCTTGATAGGGGTAGGGAGGCCCTTGCTCTTATTGAGTCCAGTTGAGCTCCTATGAATTCTATTCTCCTTGATGGGGTGAGCTTCTGTTTCTCTAAGTTTACAAGGAAGCCCAGGCTGCTGCACAGATTCCAAACTGCATGGTTGCTGTGGCAGACCTGGTGTCTGGACCTTCCCCTTACCAGCCAGTCATCGAGGTACGGGAATATTCGAATCCCTTGCTTTCTCAAGTGGGCCACTACAGCTGCAATACACTTTGTGAAAAATCTTGGGGCTAGTGAGAGGCCAACGGGGAGTGCTGTGAATTTTCCACCATGAAGTGGAAAGATTTTCTGTGCTCTTAACATGTGGAAGTAGGCATCCTTCAGATCAAGGGCCACAAACCAATCCCCTTGGTCTAAAGACGGAATGACCTAAAACATGAAAAATATTCAGAATTCTATTGTCTTTGGACACTTGTACAGTGCCCTGAGGTCTAGGATGGGCCACAGGCTTCTGCTTGATTTTGGGACCAGGAAGTAGTGGGAGTAAAAGCCTCTACCTTGAGGATACCTTTTCTATAGCCCCCAGGGCCAGAAGCTTCCGGCACTCCAGCCTCTGTAGGGTTTGTGGGAGGGGTCCCCACTTCTGCAGGGTGGGGGTTGTTTTCCATCTGGTGGTCTGGTCCTGAATTGCACAGGACAACTCAGCAAGACTGTGTCTAGGCCCCAGCAGTCTGAAGTTATTTTGGCCCATTGGTGCTGGAAAGGGGCTAAGGGGTTCTGGAATGATAGTAACTGGTTTTGATCATCCTGGTGGCTGTGCAGTGGACTACACTATCCTGGTCAAAGAGGCAAGGTGTCAAAATCTCTGCCTCTGTGCTGGTGGACATGTATTACTGTTACCCTGCTGGGGTGCTTGCTTCCCTGCTCCTGTCTCTGTCCTCATTTCCATAGGATCAGTGGGATGGCGGGAAGGACCATTGATGGGAGCCCTGTAGCTGCTGGCATTGTTGCTGTTGCTGGGTGTGCTGATGCTGTTGCTGGCACGAAAAGACCATCTGTTTGTCTGAGTTGTGTACATGCCCAGTGACCAGAGGATAGCATGAGAGTCCTTCATGCCATGCAAGTTTGTGTCCATTGCCTTGGCAAATAGCAGCAGGCCTTCGAAGGGGAGGTTCTGAATGGATTGCTGCATCTTCAGGGATAGATCTGAGCCCTGAAGTCAGGAGGCTCTGTGCATGGTAACTGCAGATGCCATCCTGCAACTCACCATGTCAGTGGCATTCCATGATGTTAGGAGCACATTTTGGGCTGCTAGGAAACCCTCCTTGACCAGGATAGCGTAGTCCACTTCACGGTCAGTGGGAATGAGGTCCATGAAACTTTCCATGGACCTCCAGAAGTTAAGAACATATCTTGCCATGAGAAGTTGGTGGTTGGCGTTACGGAACTATAGGGCTGTGGTGGAATACATTTTCCTTCTGAACAGGTCGAGTTCCTTGGCCTCTTTGTTCTTCGGGGTGGCAGCTGGTTGACCCTGCTTCTTGCACTGGTTTACCGTGTCTACTACCAAGGAGCCCAGTGTTGGATGATTAAAAAGGAAGCTGAATCTGTCTTTGGGGACATGGTATTTCCTTTCTGAATCCTTGGAAATAGCAGGGATTGAGGAAGGGGTCTGCCACCTGGCTCTCATGATCTTGAGTACCTCTTCATACAGGGGCACCATTACCTTTGCTGGCGGGGCTGTGTTACCCACGTCGAAGAGGGGGTCAAAGTCCTCCTTGACCACTTTCATCTTTATGTCGAGGTTTGCTGCCATATGCCTGAGCAGGTCTTGGTGGGAGTGTGCGTCCTCCCTAATGGATAGTGACCTCTGGTAGGCTGTCTCGTTGGGGGATGATGAGGACAACACCCTTGAGGTACTACGGTGGGAGCCGAAGGCCCTGCACCAGGCTCCAAATCCTCGTTGGAGTCTGCTGCTTCCTGAGTTCCACAGGGTGAGGCTGGCCTTGAAGATTACTGCGATCTAGGGTCCTAATGGGAGGAGTCCCCAGAACCCCAGTAGGACCACTGTGATGCCCAGTCTCTGAAGGTCTTCGGTGCCAAGTCCCGCATGGGCGTTAATCGTCCCTGCACTAAGGGGCATTCTGGCTCCCTGTGCTGATTGACATGTGGCGAGTGGCCTCTTTTCCGCACTGGCTATGGGGATGCCTCGTGCAGTGTGCACACCAATGCTGACAGTGCCAGAGCTCTGTCTTGAGAGTCTCTGCTTCATGGAGATGATAGAAAGCACTTCCTCCTGTTACCTGCTTACCCAATGACTTGGTTGCATTTGTGACTGGTGCCGACAGGGGTGTCAGGCATCAGTGCTGGTACTGAATGTCTGAGGCTTCCAAGGTGCGTGATCAGGGCCTGGTGCAGTGGTGCTTCTGAAAGGGAGATAAGAAATGCTCCCTCGATGACATTCAGGGGGAGAACCCAATGTAGGCCCCAACATCCCTGGGCTCTGATCCCGATGACAAGGGGTGGCCCTTCTCAGGGGAGGGCTACATGGAGAGGATCTGGATGTCCACAGCAGTGCAGGGCTCTGGTGAGCTTTTGCTTCAGGGAGCTATGTGATGGGGCTCAGTGCAGTGGTGACCTGTCTCGGTGCTGGCTGTGATCTTGTACCACCTTCTCCCATGCCAGTGGTCTGGGCTCATACTTGGAACCTGACCAGGCCTTGGAAAGCAGAGCCAGTTTGCCACTGGGGTGGGGCTGGCCGTTGTAGAAGGGCCTTCCCTGCCTTGAACGCTTCTGGTACAGATGGGAGCATAATAGTCTCTGGCCCTTGCACTGCAGATGAAGCCTATGCTGGTGACCTGGATCAGTGCCAATGCTGTGGCATTTCCTTACTGCAGGTGCCCCCAGCAGATTCCAAGCCCAAATGGGCTTTCTTTGTCTTTGTGGGGGATTAGTGTCGAGAAGGATCCAGTGCTGATTGGTGCTAAGGTGGGGTGCAAGACCTCTTCAAGCAGCATCAAGCACAGGTGATGTTCCTGCTCCTTCTGGGTCCTCGGCTTGAAGACTGAACAAATCTTACATTTGTCAGCCCTGCGGCTCTCACTGTGGCACTTCAAGCACTTTTCGTGTGGATCACTGATCGGGAAGGCCTTCCTGCAGCTGGCACAGGGCTTGAAACTGGCATGGGTGGGATGGTGCTGGCACATGTGGTACCTCCAGATGGCAGTGCATTGGTGGTTTCCTCAGCACATCTGGAGCCTTGAGGGAAGATAGAAATGAAGAGGTTTTCCAGGATGAAAATGGGTTGAAGAATGGACAGACACTTGCAGAATCACAAGGGCAGGCAGTTCCAGGATTGTCGCTAATGGGAAGAAAGAAGGAACTGAAGGGCAAACAGGGTCAGGGCCACCTATATCCTATGCACTTACACAGGTCAGATGGGGCATCGGCTGCTCACCCTACAGAGACAGGCTAGGGCAAAAAGGTTTCCAGAATCCGTGTGCTGTGGCATGTAGCACCTGTATCTGAATAGATGTGAGCAGCGCTTGAAGAAGAACAGAGGAACATAGAGTAGGTGATTAAATGTAATTAGAATGTGGTTACATTCTCAAAGTCCATGGCATGAAATAAAGTTGAACTCAGCCTTGCCAGGGGAAAATGTGTTGATCTTCTTGACCCCTTTAGATTGGATGGACTCACTTCCTCAACTGATTGTACAGTAAAAACACCCAGCATCTGAAAAACTGAACCAAGCCCTCCTTCATATGGGGCACTCTGTGAACAATGAGAAGACCAACCCTGCCTCATGGGGCACAAAACCTGCGTGTTTACTCACTTCATGGCTTTTCAGGGGAAAAAGAAGGGGCCACTACTTGCAGGGAAAAAGGGGGAGAGTAGTTTTATTTGGGTTGGGCAGGAGAGATATGGAAAAAAACCAGCAAAGTTTAAAACCATCTCATCAAGCTGCAGTTAGTTATTAATATTAATTATGCAAACTTGCATTAATATTACTGCAATTAATAATATTACCTAAAATTATAGCATTATGTATTAAAATCACCATGTACCACCGCATTACTATTAACACTGCCATTAAATGTTTTACTTAATTTTTTCATAAGAATAAGTGTGGAGACAATCATAACCTAGAGCAAACCACAGTTACTTAATATTTCTATTACAGTGACAGAGGAGTCCCAATCAGAGATCAGGACCCTGCTGTGCTCTGCATGGGGTTTTCCCCACAAATCAAGCACATAATCAAGTTGAGGCAGAACATGAGATACTGATGAACCAAAAACAAAACCAAAAAACCCATCACACAGAAAAAAGGGAATTAGGGTACCCAGCAGTGACTGGGAATCTCAGTTCTCTTTGAAGATGGTTTACTTAGCATTTCCTGTGGTGGCTGCTACTGCTTCATCTCCGATTGGGGGCAGTTTCAATGAAAGCCTGAGATTCAAGCAAGGCACCAGAGGTAATTTAAGTCTGGTGCCATGCAACTCTGGGCACACCATCGCAAGCACGTTCCATGGCGTCACCATGACAGATGTGGCCTGTCCCTGGACAAACCTGATCGAGTTAAGCTTAAGTGTCCTAAGAGTTTAATGTATAAAAGAAATGAGTATTTATGTATTGTTGTGGGATTGTGTGCAGGCCAACGTGAACTCCAGGACATGTTCTGCTTCGAAAAGATTATATTAAACACCACACCAGACAAACAAGTTCCTAGGAAATGCTTGAGGGGGGTGAATAGAAATGACTGCCTTTAGCTCATGAAAGACCCTACCTTTTGAAACATTGCACAGAGAAGAGGACCATTGTCTCTGCAGATCTGTCAACCAAACCTGAAGAGGTAGAGACTCACACTGCATAAGGGAGTGACTCAGATTCATGGTGTTACTGAGACTGAGGAAAGGCCATGATGAAGTGGTAACAACAGGAAAACTTGCTTGGATCTCAAGCACTGACTCCTTGCTGGAGTTGGAGTGATCTTTAGTAAATTCATTAGCATCTGTGTAAGTTCTTTTGACTTGTTTTCTCCTTAATACTTAAAAATAAATGTGCTTGCTTATGAAAAGCTGCACAATCCCTTCTCATTGTAGACAATTACATGGAGAAGGTAGAGCAGGCTGGTTTAGACAGCCTGGTTTGCTGGGGAGCTCTGTGTAGGCAGGGAACTGTGCAGTCTGGAAGAGTCCTGGAGAAAAGGGAGAGAGAGAGGCAGGTATCCACCCAGAAGAGGTGATGGCTGGAGCATTAGAAGCCCAAGACTGGGTGCCCTTTGTGGACCCTGGAGGGGGAATATAGGAACAGCTGCCCTGAATTGTGACAAGTTAGTAGGTTTTGCCATTACAAGGCACAAGAGTATAATTTAACCACTGTAAAGTCAGCACTGGAAGGGGCCTTCACTTTGGCAAGCAGTGCTCTAATCCAAGGTCCTGCTTGCCGTCCAGCCTCAGAGGGGTGTCTCCGGGGATGATTTCAAATACAAGCCCAACAACCACCACCACTGCTGCCTACGCACTCCTGTAGCCTATTCCCCTTTCGCGTTCTCTCATAAAGACGAGCCACTGTCTTCGCTCCCAAGGAGAGGACGTTATCAGGAGACTGTACATTTCACCTTCAGTGTGCTAATCAAGAATCAGGAAAACTAGAGACATTGGTACATTGAGTCCCAGCATGCAAGTTCCCTGAGGACAGTATCATAAATCCTGGCACTAAATAAGTCACATTCTGCTGGGCTTTATCCAAGTTACAACAATGCATCTTATGGAGAGCCTATCCTGGTTTGGCAGGAAGACAGCAAGAAAGGGCAAGCGTGGTTCCACTTGTTTGGGTAAGAGAAGAGTCGGTGCAACAGAGTGCAAATGAGCTGCTGCTGGGCTCTCTGCAAGCAAAGTCAGATGTGACTGGGTTTAAAGTTACTTAACAAGGAATTAGATGTTTTGGATGGTGCCAGCACTCATCTTCTTAGCTTGGAAGGAGTAGCCACAAAATAAAAATAGAGCTGCTGGGTCCAACAGCACTGAGAGTGCTGCCACAAAACAGGACTATAAGATTACCAGAACCACAAGAGGGGCAGCTACACCTTCTTAAAAGCCCTGTTCCTTTGGCTTACTTGCAGAGCACCCAAAGAGCTCAAATGTTGGATAAACCACCCTGCAACCTGGTGCAGGAGAGAAGCACCATTATCTCTAATTAATAGAGAAGTAAAAATGAGTCAGAGAAAGTGGAAGAGATATGCCAAAGGATGCAGAGTTAGAAATAAAACTTGGGAGTCCTGACTCCCAGTCTCTTGCTCCAATAAGCAGACCTGACTTCCCCAGGAGCACAAGTCCAACTGACTTTCAGAGACTTCAGTGGAAGAAGGCTCCTAAGTACTTCTGAACCAGCTCCTTAGGAGCTTATGGTCCTTTTGACTTTCAATGAGACCAAGATACTTAAGTCCCTCTTAGAATTTTTACCCTTAATCTTTCTGTGCCTCTGTTCCCCCACCTCTGAAGTACGCATGATAACATCCCCATTGTTTTTGCTTTGTCTGTATAGACCAAGTTCTTCCAGAGGGACCATTCACTATGTATCTGTACAGCGTCAAGCATGATGGGATCCTGACCTCACTTGAAGCCACTAGATGCTACCCTCATAAGCATATTGTACCTGCACTGGGCTGACATCAAGCTCTGCAGAGCTTGGTGTTGACAGTCTTGATCTTCAATGTCACCTACAGCACTTCAGCAACAATAGTAATTGGCAGCCAGTACTGATCTCTCTGGGGGCAGAAACTGACTCTTTCTGTTACTTAACAGTGCCGCCCATAATGCACGGGGACTTTGATTCCTAGGCCATTCCTGAATAGAATAAATTAAAGACAGCAAGATTGCCAGCCCTTATTGACTCTCTAGTGAATCTTGTGATATTTGATGCTTTTCTTAAAGCCTTAGTTCTTGGAGTAAGGAGATTATGTGAAAAACATCTCAGGTTATTTTATTTCATTTTTTGCCCCTCTAGTGTGAGGAAATGTGAGAACATATAGACTTTAAAAGGCTCAAAATCAAGATGGCAAATAAGAAGTGCTTTTTAATTTTATGATTGGCAAAGAACTGACACAATATTATTATAAATTGCAAGTGCTTGGTACTTCAAGGTGGCCTAGTGGTTACAGTAGTAGGCTGGATTCAGAACCATTGGGTTTTCCCTCTGCCCCGGCCTGCTGAGTGACCTTGGGCCAATCACAGCCTGTCTGTTCCTCACTTTTCCCATCTGTAAATAAAGATTTAATGACACTGACCTCCTTTGTAAAGTGCTTTGAAATCCACAGAAGAAAAGGGCTGTATTACCATGCCTGGATTGGATTACTGCACAAAACAGGAAAGTCCAGATGAAAGAGAAGGTCCAAGGTCTGCAAGAAAATACTGCATTCTATATACGGATTTACCTTGTGTCTCAAAGACTAATAGAAAGTCTTCCACACCCCCATTGTCTCCTGGTGCTTCAAACACCTCCCTTCAGGCACAGACAAATATGTAATAGAAGAACTTTCATTTCCTCCATGATCAGGGGCAGCTGTTTGGTTCCTGATATATTAGTGTTTGATGCTCTGGATAACTATAGACTTTGGAGGGCCAGAAAGAGGACATTAATGCATATGCTTGTCCACTTCTGAGTTTAATAAAAGCACTGGTGCTTTTAATCTTCTTTCAGCTCAGCCTCCCATTGAATTTCAATATGCTGGAGCGACAGAACCAACCACATCACCCAGCAGCTTCTCATTCAGAACTCCTTGGCTAGCTATTCTAGTGGATGGGGGAGATGGAGTACAGCCTTTCTGTATAATCTGCCACTAATGCAGAGACTCCATTCTCCAGATGGGGACAAACATAATTTTCCTGAGTGGCTAAATACCTTGGAAGCATAAGGTTCCCATGTCACATGCTTTCAAAAGTGCTGCCCCACTGGAAAGGCTGAAGTATTCAAACCCCCTCCCCACCCCATCAAACAAGAAAGTGACATGTCCACCACCAGCATGTAGTGTGAGAGCAATTGGAGAAAGAGTCAAGCTTCATGAGAGACCAGGCTTGATGGGACACCAGGGCGTTCCAGAATGTAAGCCATAGGTCAGGCTGCTACAAAACACTCGTCTCTTCGCATGCCACACTGGCCTCTGTGTATGCTTATTGAAGATCCCTCCTCAACAGCTCAGTCTGCTTGCTTATCACTAAGAAGAGTAAGATGCTACACTGAGAAGCATTTTGGAAGGTTGCATTACCTGGTGATGGCCCTTATCTTAGTGTCTTGATGGAACAGAGATTGTCAAGCAGCCAGGGAGAACTAAAATACTCAAAAGATTTACAGGAATGTCTAGTGGCCTCAAGTGAGCTAGAGCATGGGGGGCAGTTATGTCTACTGCATAGCAATAGGGACTGGGACTCAGGAAACCTCACTTCTATTCTCAGCTGTTACTGGCCTGCTGGGAGATGTTAAGCAAATCCTATCCCTTTTCCTATAAAATGGGTGTAATATTACTGACCTCCTTTGATGTTTGTGATGGCATCTACAACTGAAAAGTGCTAGACAGAGCTTCTCCCCCCTCCCCTCCCTTTTTTTAAAATGATCGTCAACAAAAAACCCTCCTAAAGCACACCAAGCAAAAAAAGGAAGCTGATAAAAACCTAAAATCCGAAACATGCTTCCCCCAGCAGCCGTTTTACCCTTGAAAAGAGAGACGTGCCAAATACACCATAAAATCTACTAACAATTCATTACTGCCAGTCGTTTGACATGGAGTGTGCCCAGATACTACAGTAATGGGCAGCACTATGAAACTATAAGATAGAGATGCCAGTCATGACCTCATTTTAAGAGGCACGGTGCATGCCCACACTGATGACTACAATAAAAATACTGATTAATAATCGCTATGAAATCCATCTATGTCTTTTGTAAGGGAATAAAAGATACACTGCTTCTTGTTCTGGCTCCTTAGGTTTCCTTATTATTAATTCCAGAATTGGAGAGGAGAACCCTTCCATGTGGTTGCACTGAGACATTTCATTCCAGTCCCCTCCACTCACTCTGCTGAATGGCTCAAAAAGACCCAACTCTCTGCAGCTGGCCGAGTGTAGGTACTGAAAGTTTCAAATAAACAACTTCCTTATCTTTCTGGGGAGAAAAGCATTGGCTTTTAAATGCTACACATCCAAATAGAAAGTGTTCTTCTTTAGCCTCTGAAGAGCTTTCAACAGGAACACAACCTCCTTTCTTCTTTTCTAACAACAAAAGGAAACTTCTCCAGCAACTGTGCCTTTTCTGGTTTATTTTTTAAGTAATGTAAATGTTTTCCTCCTTCCCTCCCACACAAGTCCTTCACTCAGCACTGTAGCTATACCACCTCCCAAAGGTGCTGATCTCAGATGTCACATTAAGCAGATTTGGGCTCAGATAGAAAATTGACCAGAGGGAGTGCTGTCAGCAAAGGCAAGGAAATGGAATGTGGTGTTGCGGAGGGGCTAGGAACACTGGACTGTGAATCATGAGATCTGAGCCCCTTCCTGAGCTTTGCCAGTTAATAGGATGCAGCATAGAACAGAGACTGGAAACTGGTTTCTACTCCAGGAAGGCTATGCTGTGTTAACTTGGGCAAGTTGCTTCACAGAACTATGGGCCTCAGTTTCCTGATTTGTAGGATGGGATGCGATACTGACCTCCTTTGTAAAGTGTTTTGAGATTTACTGAGGAAGCATGCTATATAAGAGGATGGCATCAAGTGATTCAACATGAACTGTTTTTTCCCCTTGTGAAGTTTTACACAAGGGATGTAAGCATGACACAAGTAAGGAACAGTGAGTTGCTGAAGACACCACCCCATCTTTAACATGAAGTGATTGGCAGAGGTCCTGGCTACTTGAGTTCCCTGCAAAGCCCGTTACACACACACGTTAAACTTGGTGCTGTGGGCAAGTGTCATCTTGGGTAAATGATACCTGAGAAATGGAGAATTATCTCAGCTGAAACACTTGACTCCTGATACCCACCCCACTCCCATTTGTTATAATGCATCAGCAGGGCTGTTGAAAGAGCTGCAAGTTCTAGTTCAGACGAGTTTGGGGAAAAAAAAACAAACCAAAAAACAAACAACAAAACCACAATGGTCTTTAAATAAATATTTAACAAAAATCTACCGTGTGTGTCTCCAGGAGACCCTTCCTCCAGCAGCCCCAACCCTGAGCTAGTAGGGAAGCCAAGAAGTTTTACAGGAGGTGCAGGGGAACAGGTAAGTTCTCCATTCCAGCTCATCTGCACCATGTGAGCCAAAACTCGAGGGGGAGGCATCACAATGTGGGATGGAAGGACAGAGCTCCCCTCCCACAGCCTGAGCAGAGCAAGCCAGGCATGACAGCTCAGTGCTCACAGAAAAAACCAGGACGAAGCAGCACGTGACCCCTCTACCACGACTCATGCTCTCCCTCAACTACACTCATGCCTATAAGTGCTGTACTCTCGATCAAATCACTGTAGCTCTGATGGTTCCCTTCCTTCTCCTCCACAGCTGAAGATGCTGAGCCCATGTCTGAATCATAAGCCTACTAGTGAAGAGGAACTGCAACTTGATACAAGGAAACCATAGTGATTATTTCAATAACGGTCCAATGGTAACAGGACAGGACCAGTGCTAGGACAACTAGGTTCATTCCCAGCCTTGCCACTGGCTCATTCTGTTCTCCTGGGAAATCACATAACTTTTCCATGCCTCATTTTACCCACCCATAGAATAGGCAAAATAAAGCTTCATGACCTCAACAAAGGATTGATTAAAGTACAGTGGAGATGAGTGATCCAAACCAAAGCCATTGAAGGTGTTTAGCCTAACTGATGAGCAAATGCACATAAAAAGACAAGAGGGGGTGGGAAGTGAATCTGTGCAGTGTGGAGAGTTGTGTGAACGCAGAACACCACAACCCAAACAATGCCCTCCTCTCTGTTCTATTTGTGTGAGCTGCGGTTGATGTGGCATAAAGGTTTTTACAGCACCATTAAAATGAAAAGCACTAAACCAGGCCTGCCTTTGATTATGAACCTGCCTTTTTAAAAGACACCACAATATGTTTAAAAGTAACTCGGTGCAGGACCCACACATTCACAAAACGTGAGTGGAAATTCAAGAGGTCAATCCATATCTGCTATTAAAACTTGCTCTTCCAAAATAAATATATCTTCCTGACAGCTTGACAAGCGTTGCCAGGAAGGCAGAATTATGAACTTAGCACAAGCTTGAGCTCTGAGGAATTCCTATGCTGCATTTCGCATCGCTGTGGATAGGGTGCAGGGAGCACTGCATTTCAGCTGGAAAAATCTAGCAGTCATGAAAACAAGAAGTTTTGTTTCCTTTGCATCTGTGCAGTTATTTATTTATCTGCTAATAGCTTAGCAGGCTGTTTTTCTGACACAGAAAGGTGTTAAACCTTTACATAAGAAAATGAACGTAAGAGCGGCCATATTGGGTCAGACCATCAATCCATCTAGCCCAGGATCCTGTCTTCTGACAGTGGCCAATGCCAGGTGCTTCAGAGGCAGGGCCAACCCAAGGTTTCCTGGCACCATAGGCACCTGTAATTGTGGCACCCCCTGACGGGGTGCAGGGCTGAGTCAATCAGCCTGTATGGGGGGTTAGGAGGGGCACGGGCTGGGCCCACACTCTCGCCCCTCCCCTGAACTGGGGTGAGCAAGCTGGTTCATGGGCTGGGCTCTACTCTCCTGCCCCACCTCTAGGGCAGAACAGCCAGCCCAGGGGAGTGAGAGAGAGCAGAGCCCAGCCTTTGGGCTGGCTGCTTCCTGCCCTGGGAGTGGAGCAAGCCGGCCCAGTGGAGAGGCCAGATGTGTGCTCCCAGCTCCCCCCACTTCCTTGCTGCCTCCAACTTCATGCCAAAAGCAGCAGGGAGGGGGTAGGGGACAAGCTCAGCCATAGGAGGCAGTGGTGCAGGTCCCACGCTGCCCTGCTCATGGCAGGACAACATAGGGCCCACAGAACAACGTGCGACTGCCCCCCCCCAAAGGATAGCACCAGGGGAGCACCCTTGGTGCCCCAGGCAACCACCTAGGTCACCTCTATGGATAGACTGGCCCTGTTCAGAGGGAATGAATAGAACTGGTAATCATCAAGTGAGCTGTCCTATCTGCCATTCCCAGGCTCTGGCAAACAGTAATCCCTGCCTATTCAGGCTAATAGCCATTGATGGACATAGCTCCCATGAACTTACCTATTTCTTTTTGAACCCTGTTACAGTGATGGCCTTCACAATGTCCTCTGGCAAGGAGTTGCACCGGCTGGCTATGGTGTGAAGAAATACTTCCTTTTGTTTGTTTTAAAGCTGCTGCTATTAATTTCATTTAGTGACACCTAGTTCTTGTAATATGAGATAAGGAAGTGTTATTTACTCTATTTACTTTCTTCACCCCAGCCATGATTTTATATACCTCTATCACATCCCCCCTTAGTCATCTCTTTTCCAAGTTGAAAAGTCCCAGACTTATTAATCTTTTCTCATATGGAGCTTTTTGATACCCCAGTCATTTCAGTTGCTCTTTTCTGTAACTTTTCCAAGTCGAATATCTTTTTTTGAGATGTGGTGACCAATCTGCATGCAGCATGCCATTGATTTATAAAGGCAATGCAATATTTTCTGCCTCATTATCTAGCCTACGCCTAATGATTCCCAACATCTGTAAACCCTTTTTTGACTACCACCGCACATTTAGTGGATGTTTTCAGCAAACTATCCATAATGCCTCCCAGATCTGTTCCTCCAGTGGTAATTGCACAATTGTAGGTGGATTTTTTATTTTATTTTATTAATTACACACTTCAAATGGGCTTCTGTAATTTAGGAGCACCACTCCCATTGACTTGAGTCTTGTGCTGTTATGTCACAGAGGTGCTTGTGAGAATCTCCACCAATGCATGGCCTAATCAAAATACATGCTTTGATGAACTGGGACACAGCCCTGAACAATGCACAGGGAAATCTGCAGACAGGAATGAAGGCAAAGGCCAGGCCCTACTCCAAAAGAGCTCACAGTCTAAGGCTCTGAGCCTGCAAACACAATGGCTTTTCTCCGAGTTAATACAAAGAACTGAACCAGGTACCTACACAGCTGAATGCATGCACTTCTGCAGTTGAGCCTATATCCTCTGTAACTGGGCACAGAGCGGGACCTGTGGTACACACAGAGCAGTGGCTACATAAACTCACATATATTTAGTCCCCCTAGAGTTCAACGAACACTTGTCATGTGTAAGATTTTGCAGTGGGTGGGTCTAAGCAGACCTTGTGGCAAACAGCTGAAAAACTGCAAAATACAGCAGTTAACCAGGGAAAGTCATTTCAGTGCTGGAATGTCTGTTCTGATTTCTTCTTACACATCTGACAAACATTTCTCTGCAGGGAGACATGGCTGCTTCATGGCCATCGAGGACACAGCTTCATGTGAGGACCGAGGGGGGTGCCCTCCCTTCATTTGGGGTGGTGCTTCTGCTGGGGTGTGGCCTGAGGGGGCTGTGCATAAGCCTTAATTGATTAATATCCCGTTCTGACCCTTAGTTTTATTCTCCATCATGTACTATACCTTGTATTCTGCCATCATAAATCCTAGCTTTGCCCTATTCTCCATGCAAGCCTCTCTGTTGAGGTTGAGGCAGTGTTGCACTGATTAAGGAACATGGCTGACCAACTGGGCTGTGGGTCTAGTTTATGGTCAGAACCATTTACTTTGCAAGATCTAATAGTGAGTGAGAACAGCTAAAAAAAAGCAGCCATTAGAGACTCAGTAGTAGGCTGTGGCTGAGGTGCAAGTTGAACCAAGACCATGAAGGACCCAAGCCAGTCCCTTCCCCATGAGACCTCCTTTCCTGTCTAAGGCATATATGCTTTTATATTTTTATCCTTTTCATCTGTTCATTCTTCTCCATGTCAAAGAAAGAAAGAAAGACATTCCTCTCATGTTGAGAGTGGAGGGGAAATAAATGAAAGGTCTTTTTGCTTTGAGTTGCAGTCCTTTAGGATCGCAAAAGCTTTTTCTCCCTCTGCAATCTTGAGCAGCACCAGATGCATCTTTGTCAGTTCTTACCTGGTCCTTAAGACCATGATTGATTCTTGCATTCAAGACTGGTACTGTCTCTTTCTGAAAGGTCACTGGACAGGCTTTTGTTGAGCTTGTGCATTGTGATCCCTTCCCTCTGCTTTCACTCACTTTTACTGATTTCCTCTGGCACTCTGCCCTGAAAACTTGACACCCTCCCATGGAACTGTACACTTAATTTCCACGCTATTGGATTTCTCTGCTTGCGGGTAGCCATGAGTCAGCGTACGAAGCGGAGGAGGGAGAGACGGAGATGGAGAGGGGATGGGGGAGAGTTTTGGAGGGGAAGCATTAATAGCTTGTCCAGCATCCATTACAGTGAAAATGAAAAATGGGAGGTTATTACTCACACTGCTCGCTGCCTGAAAATCCCCCATATGAAAGTATTCAGCAGCGGTAAAGCTGGAGATGCTCATTAGCATGAGCAATTCAGCCTTAATTCAAAGCTAGCAGACCAAGGTCCCCTTGAGTGACCAGGGGAAGGGAATTCCTTGAAGGGCCCAACCTAAAGGAAACCTGTTTAAGTGGCAGTGGCTCCTTCACTGGCTTCAGTTGGCTGCTTCAATGACTCAGCCAGAACGAGCACTGGTTTAAATGCACAGCCGAGATCAGGGTTGGATCCCCTCCTGCTTTGCCTGTGTTCATTCATCAGTGTTAAATGAAGCCAGAAGTTGGTCTTGACAATAATCCGCTAGGTCTGACATTAATAAATATACTTAGAATTTGTTTCGTGACAGTTATGATGCATCAGGTCACATGGTCTCAACTCAGGACCTGGAAAGCATGGCAGTAATTAGTTAAGGGTAGGTCTCCTCAAAAACTTTCACATTGCCTACAAGACTGTCAATACCATGATCCAGCACTTCATAAGGCTTCCTCATCCACCTCCACAGATACCAAAAAGCAATGCTTCCCTAACTCTGTCTGAATCCAGAGTCCAAGACAAAGCCTTACCTACAGCCTCAGGCACACATTTAGCAATATACTGGCACAGCTGACCAATGTCCCAGAGGTTGTGGGAAGTTATTCTAGCCAGCTTTCTACAGTTCTTACCTGGCTTCTGTTAAGGCACTAAGTATCTCACAATGCATTTACTCTCACTGCTCTCCTGTGAGAAATGGCAGGGATACTTTCTGCATTTTCCAGAGCAGGAACTGAAACACAGACAGGCTAACTGGACTTTTCCTAGGTAGCAGAGGGAACAACCATGTAGCTTGGACCAAGGTCTTCCAGTTCCTAGCTTATCACATGAATCACTGTGTGTAATCCTCTTGTCTGCATTAATGTTGCCAAGCTGTAAGCATGCAAGCCTGTGTGCATGGGCACATCCACACACATTTACTCATTCATATGCTAATGTGTGAGCCTGTCTGTACATTTAGTTAGGAGCATGCATTAGTGTAGAAGGGCATGTGTGGGATGTCAATCCACAGTTCAGGCCTAGTCTATTCTGTCCAAGTTCTTATAACACCCCCCTCAGTGTCTGAGCATCCTTCCTCTCATTCTGATTGATCTGATCCATCCCTCCCAATTTTCAGTTCTCCCATATTTTCAGGAGTTTTACTTTTCACCTCCAGTTGGGTCAAGATGTTTATTTAAAACCTTAATTTTCATGGGATGGGAAAACCATTTCTTCCTTTGATCTAGGGCTGAGTAAACATTCTTTCTATCTGATTTTCCCTCTGATGAAATGATCCCAAGCAAGGAGGCTTTGCGCTCAACCTCATCTCCCAGTGTGACGGTATGAGCATGCACTGTAATGTACCCCCGACCCAAACTTCAGTAGCAGTTGCTCAACTTCCCCATGGCAGCTATATACCCAGGGGTGGCGCTATTTGTGTGGCTTCAATTGCAAGGCATGTCTTTTTATCTGTTACTCACCTTTGTGCCCATGTGAACACTCCTTGTAAAATTATTACCTGATGCTGGCATAAGAAAAAACAAAAAATTAAATCCAGAAACTGAACACCATCAGAGAGAACAGAGAGGTCTGGCTTGGGTTCTGGGAAGAAGTGGGGAAGTCAGAGGCAGCAAGTAGGAAGAATGGCAGTCGGAAGCACTGAAGTGAACATCTTCTCTATTCATGCACCTGGCAGCATCTCCTCCTGTGAGAATTGAGATTTCCCTAACTTTTAAAAACAAATTAGCTGTATTTTGTATTCTTGCTGGCTAAAACCTTGCCTCCCCTATTAATATAATTGGGAGCTGCAGCTGCCTCCTCTCCAAGGATCCTGCTGTGACTCGCCAGATTGGTCCTTCCTGCAGACTGAAACATGTTTATGACCCACGCTGGGAACCCATTAACCTTTGAAACCCACAAGGAGACCTCTGAGCCAGATGCCACTCAAACTGCAAAACAGCTTCCATCTCCTTGCCCTTTTTAATTATTTTGGAGAGCATTCCATGAGATCTACTGGGCTACAAAGGGGCTTCCGACCAGCTGACCAGGGGAGCACACTGCCCTACTATCCCACTTCAGAGTACTCTGTCATGGAAGCCAGCTAAGCACATCACACAGACAAGCTTTGTCCAGGCATCTCATAGTCATCTCTGCCATCATATCCAACTCCTAACCTACTGCCATCTGCCATTCCAGTCCCCACACCCAGTTCAATGATCCTCAGTCAATTAGTAACCCATGCTGTTGCAATCTTGCCCCTCTGCTATCAGCTCTGCCACTGACCCCAGCTTTAAAAATGCTTATCCCAAATGTATTCCAACCTTTTCCTGAGAGTAAGCACTTGCTCTCTGCTGAGGTTTTTGTTACTTTTACCCTGTTCTGCCAGATCTGAGATGTGCTGCAAACAACTCGCCTCATAGTCTTTCAGTACTTCTGTTCCCTTCCCAGATCAAGGTAGGACAACAAACTAGTCCCATGCCAGAAAATTCAGATGTGGATAGACATTTCAAACATCCAAAAGATATGGGCTTGGAAGACCGATTTACCACCTGAGCAGCTTTTGGGTGGGCCCCCCCTCAAGTTGATACACATGAATTGAACTGAACCATACAGAAAACAGGATCAGTTCTATAGGAAAACCTGATGCTTTGACTTTTGAAATTCCATACTAATTTTAGAAAAACAAATCTATTTGCATATTAAAATTTGGGTACTTTTGATCAAAATCAAACATTTCATTTCACAATGGTTTTGTATTTTCTCCTGGAAAAAAAATCAAAACACAGTTTTGAATCAAGCCAAAATGTGGTTGAATCTTACAGGTTCCCATGGAAAAAGCTGATTCAGAGAAAATCCTGTGTTTCATAGGGCAAATTTTTCAGTAGAAGAGTTTCAATCAATTCTACAACTGAACATTTGGGGAAAAAAAATATCACGAGGTTGGAGAAAGTTTGGCTTGTGAGATTCTGTTCAGATTCAGCTCAGGGTTCAAGCACAGGAGTGAAACAGTCCTAATTCTACCCAAAATGATGCACCACGCTTTGCTCATTTGGCATAGAGAGTTTACAACATGTCCTCTCTAACTACCAGGGATGCATTAAAATAGCAGTGACTTCAGCTGGATTTGTGCTGTGCACTACCCCCTTTCTAACTAGATGAAACTGATCATGGCCAAGTATAAGTGATCACTGAGTCCCCATGCCTCCTTTATTCACTGATTGTAGTCAATTTAAACAAACATTGAAATCCAAGACAATCAAGCAGTGTTAGAAATGAGTGATGGAGAGAAAACATGCTTTTGGAGGAAGACACAGGCATGGGAGGTGGGGATTTGGGTCCATTTCTTAGCTCTGTCAGAAACTCATTGTATTATCTTGGGGAATTCACTTTATCTTAGTTGCCTAGCTGTAAAATGCAAGATAGCAAGAGACAGTCCTTGCCCTGCAGGGTTTACAGTGTACACAGAAATGACAGACAAATGGCAGAGAAAAGGAAGTGTCATCTCTATATTCCAAATGGGGAATCGAGGCACAGAGAAATTAAATGATTCACCCAAGATCATAACAAAAAGTCTGTGGCAGGGCAGCAGTTCAGCCCCTGTCCTCTAAGTCTTTCCTTCAAGACCATTTGTCCTACACTGACTTTATCTCCAACAAATCCTACAATGAGAGGGGCTGAGCACTTGGACTCCAGTGGGAGCTGTTGGTTCTATGCAGCCTTCTGGATTTGAAGCAATGTGAATGACAACAGATGAAAGAGTAGAGAGAAGGATCCAAGACCAACTGCAGGTTCCTTACTCCTCATTTCACTAATATTCCTCATTTTTTTCACCCCTTCCTTCAAAACCACCAGATACTAAGGACTGTCTCTGCATAATTAAACAGCTTAATAGACTGAGTATATTTGCTTAAAAAAAGTCTCTAATTTCCACCTTTGCTCTACACCAGGGGTGTCTGAACTTTTTCACCTGAGGGCCAAATCTGCTTTTATTTAATTACTAGCAGGCCAGACTCTTTACCCTCCTGCTTGCTGACACCACCCCCAGGCCCCTTCTCCACTACCTGGCTGGAGTTGCAGGGACATCCTGAGTTGCTCCTGAGCCCCAAGCTCCCTGAGCATATGCAGGATGGGGATCTGAAGACTCCCCAGCCTGTACACAGCTCCCTGTGGGCCGGATATGGCCCATGGGCTGTAGTTTGAAGAGCCCTGATCTGTACTATTCCAGTAGCAGCATTCCTGATAAAGGCAAGACACCCATATGCATGAAACGTTTGCAAACGGAATTCTAGAATAATAAAGGAAAAATTCTCACTGAATCCACTTTATGTATTTAAGTGGATTGCTTGTTTGTAGTGATAGGGAACCCTTCTAATGGGCAGGAATTAGCCTGGTAAATTCAGGAAATTCATTTCGTGATGACTCAAATAACTTTTTCCCCATACAACTAAAAATCGATCTACTGATTTTAGGTACTTATATGCATGTGAGCACTGTAATGATCCTGAGGGTTCATTAAAGACCATACTACTGAATGAGTGAGGAATAGAACTTTAATTATACAGACAGGTATGTACATATGCAGCAGCCATATTAGATCTTCTCTATGGCATGTCCCCCAATTCACACAACACTGGCCCATGCTAGGGAGCATCTCTCTACAAGCACCTCTTGGTTTTTATATTTAGTTTCTCAGTGTCTTGGCAAGGCAGCATTTCTGGTTGCCCCATCTCAAAAAGAATATAGGGGTACTAGAGAATTTTCAACAAAGGGCAAGAATGATGATCCAGGGTATGGAAGGACTTCCTTTGGAGGAGAATTTTAAAGAGTTAGGGACTGTTCAGCTTAGAAAAGAAACAATTAAGGATTTGCTAGACATCTATAAAAATCATGAATGGTGTGGAAAAAAGTGAATAGAAAAATATTATTTAGCCTTTTCCATAATACAAAATTTCATCAAGGGACTCTGGTGTAACAAGCAGCAGATATGAACATAAACTCATGGAAATTCTTTTTCCACATAACACAATCTGTGGAACTCATTGCCAGGGGATGTCAAAGACCAAAAGTGAACTAGATATGTTCATGAAGGATAGGTCTATCAATGGCTATTAACCAAGAGGGTCAGTGATGCAACCCCATACTTGAGGAAAACCTTAACCTCTAACAGTCAGAAGCTGGGAGTAGAAGACAGAAATGAATTGCTCCATAATTACCTGTTCCATACGCTCCCCGTGAAGCTCTGGTACATACAACTGCTGGACAAGGATATTAGGCAAGATGGACCATGGTCTGACCCACATGGCAGCTTTTGCACTCCAGGTCATACACGATCTCTGTTAAAGTAAACAGGTTCCCTTGAGTCCCAAACCAGCACCCTAACCACTTGACCATTCTTCTCTCTCTTGCTAAACCAATGACAATCTGGGCAGGAGAAACCATCTATGAGCATGTGGTAGAAATTAAAGATGCTTGAATAAGAGCCTGCTCCTGCACTGGGGTCCCCCAGCATGGGCCATTTCATCCATGTGAAATGGAGTTGTCTGTGATGGGACTCCAGACGTCAGGGTAGTGATCAACTTCAGCATTTCACAGGAGTTGAACTGAAGAGGGAACCCATTCTTATAAGACTTCCAGTCCAGAAGGGCAGGCTCAAGATGTTTGCAGAGGGCAGAACAGTTCTGACTGTGCATGTGAATTTTCAGGCTTTAGAGCAGGGGTCTCAAACTTCAATCACCACAAATGCTGCATGAGAACTAGTACGTTAGCCCAAGGGCTGCACCACTGAAACCTCTTCATACAATGCTGTTGCAAATATTGATAGCAATAGTGTTGTTGAAGGCTGCAAGAAATAACTTTAGGGGCCACATGCGTCCATTTGGCCACAAGTTTGATACCCCTGCTTTAGAGGCTGCCCCCTCACTAGGGGAGATGCTCAGACAGGATGAAATTTATCTATGTGCTGAGAGCCTGTAGCAGGGCTTACAGCTGGCTAGACCTTCTGCTGGTCCTCTACACAGGGGTGAATTTTACAGATAGACTGGCACAGGGTTGTTCGCACCAACACAGATCCAGGCCCTCCTTCAGTGAGCCATCCTTCCAAGTGCCATGGACACAACTCCTTCAAATGATAAGCAGCAGAGCAGTTTACTAAAAGCCCATAAAATCCTCATATGTATTTCCCCTTCCTAATCAAGACATCGATCATGAGAAGTTTATGCACAGAGACAGGCCCTTTTGTCAGCCACTTTGCCCCCAGCCATTTCCCCACTGCCACAACCACAACTATGCAATATTGTGTTCTCTCTTGGTCATATCTGATTTTAAGTCACCCTTAGCTTTAAGCCAGCAATGGAGGGAGGGACCTACCCATTAAGGTCTGGGAAGCATTCACGTGATCATAACCACAACCCCAAGCTGGGATGACATTCTTTAATTGCTGGACACATTTCAAGGACTTGTCAGGCCCTGCTTCTCTTAAGTCACTGATCTGGTTCCATCTATTCCTCCTCCCCTTCCACTGCCACACTAGAATGTGGAAGCTCCTGCAAGTCACCCAAAACATGATGGACTAGTCTGTCCTTTGCTGAACCAGTCTGAGTGGGGAATGAATTCCTAGCACTACTTAATTATCTCTGCCTCTCTTCATGCCACACAGCATGAGCCGAAGGCACTGTTCTCATTCTTGGCTATAATGAGAAAGCCACAAGTGGGGTCACCACTCTAGAGTCTCCCCATTGGACTCCTATTGCAAATTCTTGCATCTGTTATCTTAGCAATGTTTCTTCCTTCCTAAAGGGTTTGTTGTCTGAAGGAGCTAGAGAAAAGTTCCAAGACTGATTTCCAGTGGTGCTAGGCACTGCAGTTAGAGTACCAAGGACCTCTGGGGAGTTAGTCCCAGAAGCCTAAAATTATTAGAAGTGATTTTGGAAATCTCATTTTCTGAGTGCCCAAAAAAGACACCTTAAAGAAACTTGGTTTTCACAGGGCTGTTCTATGGGCCCCTTTAAGATGACTCAAGTTGGGCACCCAGAAATGTAGGCAGTTAAAGTCCAAAGCACCCTTTTGGAAATGCAGGCCTTCAGGTCAATGAGTATGATGTGTCTGGCCCAGTTCCCTCCTCACTGTCACTTGGCAATCACATTTCCACCACAGTTTTGCCTTCAAGTGCATGAAAAATAATCTCCACCTAAACAATGTGTCAAATTAAAAAGTGTTGGAAAATTTGGGGTTTTTCATTGAAAACCAGTAAATATTGTGAATGAAAACTGCATTCTTTTCACTCAAAAAAATGCAACCATTTTTTGCACAAACCTCCACATCCCCCCTCCACATACAGCTCTGCAAGTAAGACTTAAAATCCTTGTCTTTTCACTAAATCAGTAGAAGTCCCATAAGATAAAGGGAACTCACTCTCAGAGGGCCTGCTTCACTAATACCTTGCACTTTGCAGAGTCAGGTACACCAAGGTAAAGGGAGTGTGGAATGCTGCCTTGTTGATTTGATGACCTATTACATCAGCTTTGCATTGCTGCAAATGATGCCAGATGCAGGAAAATGGAAAATAAAGCTGATTACAAAGGCCAAAATTCAAAATGAACCAAGCCAGGAGTGCTGTATTTGCAGGACTTACTGAGCTAACAGCACTTCTTCTCAGGTCAGACAATTGTTTCCACAGTGCACTGCAAACAACAAAAACAAAAAAGAAAAAGAAAAACCAAGAGCAGCTTACTACAGCAAAAAGAACCATGTGATGTTTCCCTAGAAATTTTAGCCTGTGTACACATTGCATCTGGGAAGTGTGATTGCAGCAAGTGTAGAAAGTCAATGGCTCTTAAGTCTCCTAAATTGCTTTAGAAAGTTTTACCCTCGATGTATTTTGGCCAAGGAATGAATAAGGAGGAGTAAATGGAGCAGAAGTGCTTTTGGAAGTTCATAACTGATCCTTTCCAGCAGCATGGTCCTTTGCTTTTATAGTTGCCATTTCTTGAATGGTCACATACGTCAGAGTCAAAAATCCCCAGCTGTTCAGCAAATCTCTGACTGCAACTAGACATGTTGTTAGTTTTTTTTTTTTTTTTTGAAGAAAGTAATTTAACACAAAGCCACTGTCTTTTTTTTTTTTGGTTCTGAAAACCAGAAATTAAACTGTCCAAGCCTTTAGCATTCTTTGTCCCTTTATTTGATAAAAGTAAATCATATTCATACTATTCTGTCCTCAAAGGTTTCCAAAAAGAGATGGGACTTCAAAGCTGGCTCTGTTACTGTGCTAGACTTAAACACATGGGATTTCTCAGAACATTTGTCTCTTTTTTTGTGTGGCACCTTTTCCTTCTGTCTCCCACAGAAAAGCTATGCTCCCCCCCTAGCTAGCTAGCTAGTGTGATGAAGTAAGAAAACCTCTTGGGTTATTGTGGTTCTTCTTTTTCCTGTTCTTGGGTGATGGTATTCTGGTGATGGGACACAGGGGTGTGATAACTATAGGTACCACTAGGGGGGAAGAGGCTTTAGGGTGACCTTACCTGGACCCCCCAGGGGTGACAGGTTGTGGCCGGTTTAGACCAGGGGCAGGGCAGCTGGAGAGAGGGAGGAGAACAAAGGGGAGAGAGGGAGGAAGGAAGATGGAGGTCGGAGGGGCAGGACCTCTGGGGCTTGTCCTGGGGGTTTACTGTCTGCCCTCCTAGGTGATCTGAGAGCCAACTGTCCTAGCTGCTGTGCAAAGTGGATTCCTACTAAACCCTCTGACTGCTACACTGGCTGAGTGTCACTGCTGATTGGGACGGCTGGGACCCTCGTAGGGGGAGGAACCCCCCCCCCCAAGGGAGACCAGACAGAGCAAGGATCAGACTCTCTGGGCCTGGATTTGGGAAGCTGGCTACAGGTAGCGTGGAGACCCTGGTGAATGGGAGAAAGCTCCACCGTAGCAGAGTCCCTGGTGGGCTGTGAACAGAGGGGATCCAAGAGGCTTTTCTGGGTTCTCCGTGACAGCTAGCTAGCTAGCTATTCTGCTGTTGCTCTCATTCAAATCACTTCTCCCTTTTCTTTGGGTCTGTGTCCCCTTCCTTTCTTCAAAGCTTCATTAAGGGCTTACAACCTAGCAGCTCTGAAAGGCCTCTGGAGGTTGGCTAAGTCCTTTCCAATTTCTGCTGTAGACCACCCCAATTCTAGGCAGGGTTGAAAGGGATGGTAACAGGGATGGAGGCAGGCTATGTTAAGCTAGCTAGGAGAATGCTGGCAACTTTTAAAAAAGTCACATATAATCTGCCTGTGGAACTCACCATTGCAGGACTCAGCTGAAGCAAACCACAACCTTCAAAATGGGGATGTGGTAGCAATATGAAGCCATTTAGGGACCCAGGAATATTATTTTGCTGCCATATGAGCTTTTGGAAATTCACAGGAACAGAAAGGACAGAAAGTGGACTACTCTTTTCCAAAAGCACAAACAGCCTCCTTCCCTCTCCCAATAATTTGTTGGCTAAAGGAGAATCTCTGCTAGCAGTACAGAGTCTGTGATACACAGTTGAGTAATTCTGCATTCATCCAGCAGAGTAGAGGTAGACAAAGCAGAGAGTAAAGATGCACAAAACACATACTAGATGAACTTACCATTTTCTGTTGAACTAGCTAGCATGTAATTGACAAGAGCTCTCTACTCTCAGGCTTCAGCAATAACCAGATGATCACCAGCTGGGACCACATGCACACACATACAGTGCCCATAATGCGTATAGCACAGTGTACATCACGTTCCTCTATGTTCTAGCAGTCAGAATGCCACAAACCTGTGCTAAAGGGCCCAGGAAACAAAACCTACTTGGAACACTGTAGTCTAGCTTCATTGTCACAGCTGAGAGAAGGTAGGAGATTAACCTAACACAGGTAGCACTGCAATCACTTGGCTAGGTGTGTCTGTCCCCATCTAGTGACTAGAACACATACAGTGATCACCATAAGACAATTCACAACAAACAGAATTCATAAGCTGTAGGAAGGTCCCCGAATCGTTACAGGAGCCAAAAGGAACTTAGGTGCACAACTCCTTGGGTGCATGAATCTATACAGGTCCTTTGACAATCCCAGAGGCAGTTCTTTTGCTAAAGTGCTGGAGGCCTAGACTTTGGAACCAAAGATCTTGGGATCAAATACTACTGGTCACTCACTACACATGGTTGTTTCTGTGAAAAGAAATATAGGGGCCTAATGTTCTATTCTGCAACTCTAGCAGCAAATGCGCTCATATAGAAGGGTAATAGTGGCATAGGGAGTAATTCTACTCATCACAGCATGGGCAAAGGTGAGAGCCACTGAGCACAATGGCTGTATTGTATTATTTATTAATTTTATTATTACAGTGCTTTGGAGTCCTGGTTATGGTGCAGGACCTCATTGTGCACCTTAGAACTGCTGCTTTTTTTAACTCAGCGCAAAGCCACTGAGAATAAAGGCCACAGGGCTTACAATATTTTTAGGTTCAATAACCCTGAGGTTGTGATATGTATGAGGGGTGGTTGGACATTTTCCATCCAAAAAATGGATTTGGATGGAAAATTAATTTTCAACTAAATGAAATTTTTCACAAAAGGTTATATATATTCTGTGGACAATGTCAATAGTTCATGGAAAAACTGAACACCCCAAGCCCCAAATACTTTGCTTAAAAATGGAAACATTTCAGGCTTTGATACATTGAAAAATTGGAATTTTCTGTGGAAAAAGCAAGAGTGTGACTGTACCGGGGCAGACCCATCCACGTTAGCTTTAACATCAAGAGCCTGAGTATCAATTAAAATATGGCAGCACTGGCTAGTGACCAAGCCTACTAGGGAGAGTGGATACCTGCTTTGGTCACCAGCCTGTGCCATCAGGTCTGCATTAACATCATTACCCATGCTAACTAGATTAAAACTAGCCCACATAGCACACTTGTGCTACAATCACACTTTCACTTCACGTAGCCTCAATCTCTCTGCATGTGCCAGTTCTCTATCTGTACAACATGGAAGATAACCTTTCCTGATTCATAGGAGTGTTGTGAAGATAAATGCATGGAATTGCGAGGGGACAGGAGCCATAACAGTACACAGATAGCATCGTAGGAATCAGAGACTATGTGGGTATCTGACATGCTCTGCCTAATAGCTTTGTTACCCAAAAGGGTCATTGCACAATGGTCTTATTGAACTGGTTTTCATTGCATTGTACCTTAACCCTAGTAATTTCTGTCTTTGGCACCATAAGCTGGCCAGTGTCTAGTAGTCATGGAGACCCCAGAAAGCACTCTTGGATCCCCTCTGTTCACAGCCAATCAGGTGGAGCCTTCTCCCGAATCCACTGGGTCTCCACGCTATCTGTAGCCAGCTCCCAAATCCAGGATCAGAGGTTCCGATCCTTGCTCTGTCTGGCCTCCTTTGGGGTGGGGTCCAGTTTAACAATCCAGTTTGCACAGCAGCTAGGACAGCTGGCTTTCAGATCAACCAGCAGGTCTAGCAGTAAACCCCCAGGAAGAGTCCCAGAGATCCTGCCTCTCAGACCTCCCACCATCTTCCTTCTACCCTCTCCTCCCCTCCCAGCCCTTTGTTCTCCTCCCAGCCAGCTTCCCTGCTCATGGTCTAAACCAGCCACAAACTGTGTTACCCACAGGGGGTCCAGGTAAAGTTTGTCTAAAGCCCCTTCCCCCACCCCCAGTGGTTCCCATAGTTATCACACCACCATGTCCCATCACCCACCATCAAAATACAGGAACAGAAAAGAACACTTGGGTTATTGTCTCTGGCATCCCACAGTAGCCAAGAGGTTTCTTACTTCATCACACTAGTTTAATTATGCAAAGAGGTTTGGGAGCAGGAAGACAATTTGCATGAAAAGTGCTCTGGAAAATAAAGCTTTGCAGGGTTCTGTTTAGAGGAAAGACACATGCAGCACAGCAGAGTGTCTAGATCAAGGTGTATGGGATGGTTACAGGATTAAGATCAGGGGTTAAAGTACAATTTGGGGGACCCCAGAATGCTCCCACACCAGTGGGCCCCCTCCCAGCACCAGTGCCCCCCCGACCTGAGCTCCTACCTCCCTGTGCCAGCACCCCACCCTTGCCCCCAATACCCCCTCAGTGCAAGCTGGCCTCCCTCACACTCACCAGCAGTGTGGCTGTGAAGATGTGGGCAGTAGGTCCAAGGTCCTGGTGGCACTGCCACATCTGGAGCCAATCTGCAGGACTAGGTTGGGGGTGGGGAGTGGAAGGGGAGCGGTTTGGGGTGGGGCCTGAGCCCCCAGTAACACCCTTAGCCTCTGCCCCCATTCCCTCCCTTGCCTGCTGGAAGGCAGCGGAACACCGCTCCGGGGTCTTATTTTTAGGGGCCCAACATTCAGACCCCTAAAAATAGAACGTAGACCCAGAACACTGCATTCTGGGGCCTGCTATTTTTCAAAGGTGGGCCCCTGAATGCAGCATTCCAGCTCCACATTCTATTTTTAGGGGCCCCCCGGAGCACTGAGCCCCTTAAAATATGGGCCCCAGAATGGCATTCTGGTGTGTTCCCCCTTACTTTAACTTCTGATTAAGATGCATTAGATAGAAGACAGGACCAGGAACCAGACCAGTCATCAAAATGGGAACTTAATAAGGCTAATGGTATAAGCTGTACATTACTGCTGCAATTCTCCTATGACTTAGCCCCTTTATGCCATTGGAGGGGCTGAGGTAGGCCAGGCAGGCAAATGCCTCCTGCAGGCTTTTGCTCCTCTTCACTGTAGATTTAGTGATTTCAAGGCAAGAAGAGACCAGTTAGTCATCTAGTTACATTGCCTATATAAACATAAGCAGAGATGCTCACACACTTACCCCTGCACCGAGCCCAGCCATGTGTGTAGCTCAAGCAACATCTGGAAGAGCAGCCTGCCTGGATCTGAAGACACCAAGAGATGGAGAATCCCCTGCTTCTCCTAGCCATTGGTTCCATGGCTAATCACTCATGCTGTTAAATTTCTTCATTTTGCTTCTCTTTTGTATTTGTCTGGCTTGAACTGCTGCTCATTGGGTTTTGTTCAGCTCTATGTACATCTTTGTTATGTCCACAAATACAGAACATGGCCATAGACTGCCAGCCTGGGACAAGTTGACAGAAGAACAGAAATAAACTGTTGTTGATCCAATTGTAACAAATGAATAAGAAGCATGGCCTCGATGCTGAAGCCATATGACACCATGTGTAGGTCCATGGCATGGCATGCCAAAACTGGGCGTATTTGTGATGAAGATGGCTCTAGATAATGCTTTAATAATTCACAAGCCTGCAGTATATATTCCTTTCCTTTGCACAAAGTCAGAATTTGACACGTCTCCTCCTTTGATGGCTATGGTATGTGTCCCACCTGTGTTCAGTGACTGAGAACCATAAGCAATGGGTAGAGACAGTCAAATGTTTGGATGCAGAGCTGAACTGAACTCACGCTCAAGCCTTTGAAGTTTGGCTCACTGCTGTCCATTACCAAGTGGAAATCAAAAACTGGTTCAGGGCATTGACCGCAACATATGCTTAAATCCAGGCACAGAAGAGACAGGGGATGTTGTCACTGTACCAAGGCCAGGCTACAAGCCTGGGCCAAATAGTAGAGTCAGGGTCAAGTCAGATCAGGATACTAGGATCTGGCATCAAGTTGCAAGTGGAAGGCATGTAGCAGAATCAGGTTCAAGATGGGTAACAAGCAGCTGACAAGTAGCAAAGTCAGGGACAAACCAGACTCAGTGGCCACCATCTAGGGTCCACAGCATGAGCTCACAGACAGCCCATATCATTTCTGAGGCAGCTCCCCAGACCCCAGTCTGGCTTTCTGGTTTATACAGTAGCACAAGCCAAATCAGTAGGCTGTAGGGGGCCACCACTCAGGTCTTGCTCGCTAGCACTTCCTGTCTAGCCCAACAGGCTCCTCCAGCAGAACCCCAACCTGAGCTTTCATAGATGATGTGCCAATGTCTAACCTACAGCCTTCCCCCACCCCCACACCACTGTTTTAGGCCCAAAGGTCCTTGTACTCAGAAATAGTCCCCTATTTCCAGCTCTGGACAAATCCCTTGGACAATTCACAACCTCTGTTTCCCCTCCTGTCCTTTGTTTAGGGTGCAAGATCTTTAGCACAAGGACTGTAGTGAGCCAAGTACCATAAGGCCTCAATCTCAGCCTGATGCTCTGATTTTACCAAAAAAGCCACTCAGAAATAATTCCCCAATGCACTGTGTCATTAGAACCTGTGTTTTATCACTTCAGCAGCAAAGAGAGGGTTAGTGCATTGTGTAAAGTAGGTGAGATTTATTGTGACAGTGATCAAATGATCTTAATGGCTTGTCAGGCAGCTGTCAGATCCAGAGTCTGTTTATGATGAGGACTGGAAAGTGAAAGCCAATCAGTTTAGTTTGTTTACCATCAGCATAAGCTGGACAGGCCAGAGTCATTAAAAGAAGAGAGGGCATCTCTGAAGAGTTGGGTTTGTTTAATTAGAGCAATCTGGCCTTCTCCAGTGCTGCAAAGGACTCTCCAAGCACATAAATCAAAAACTGCATCAGCCATGAAATTTGACCAAAGCAAACCAAAAATAATTGTCCAAACCTTTACATGAAGAGCTTTTCTTCAGTAGCTCTTGCTGCACTGCTTTCTTCAACACAGAGGGACTTCTTTCTGTGTGATGACAGTAATCTCTCCAGGATGCTGACAGCAGGACGTGGTGCTGATAGCACTGTGTGAAATGGGATGTGAGGAAGGGAGTGAGGTGGCATTTGATAGGCACAGGGGAAGCTGTACCTCAGATAAACTGTATGCCCAAAGCAAGTAGAGTTCCAGAGAATTAATCTGACAATCCCACCTCGCCTGAGGGGTTAATTCCACTGAATAAGACAGTATGATGCTTTCTTTACCAGACTATGGACCAACTGGAGTGTTGTGGCCAGATTCACACAAGTACAGGAGGGGGCTACGGAGCAAGGCTAGTGGGTGGGGTACTAAACAAATTCAGAGATCTGAGTGCAATTCCCCCCAGTACTACAAACTTCCTATGTGGCCTTGGGCAAGTCATGGACCCTCACTATGCCTCACATGCCCCTGTCTAACAGGGGGATGATTGCTCTGCCCTGCCTCACAGGGTGGTGTGAAGATAACTGCAGTAATGAGGGCAAGATACTATGGACATCCCAATGACTGCTTCTAAATCTCTTTGGTAGTTTTGGGAAAATCTGGCCCTCAGGGTTTCAGTCTTTGCAGAGTTCAGATACATCAAAAAGTAGAGAAGGAGAGCAAATAAGGGGGGAGAGGGTTAAAGGAGAAAAGCAACAGGCACCAAGAGGCCTAGCTTCATGGTACTCAAGAGGATCATTCCATTTTACACCAGCTGAGGATCTGTCTTGGAGATGACATTTAGAAAGAAAGGAGAGTCCAGGGGAAGAACACAGAGCTATTTCACTTGGCAGAATCCCCTTGTCCCTTGGGCAGTGGATAGACAGAGGAGAGGCAGATGCCACTAAGTGAGGAAGGGAGCCAAATTCCTGAAGAATTTGACCAACACCCCCCCCCCACCAGCTTTGGGTGAGCCTTTTACCCAATTCTGCTCCCTTTGAACCTGACAGGAAAGTGTCCATTGGTTTCAGCATAAGCACATCAACTTGCCTATATGCTTGTGAAAAATTCAGCTAAAAAGAGCTGTTTGCACTGGATTTTGAATTAAGGGGAAGAAGGCAGAGTTAATCTGAGGGGGCAGAAGATTTACAGGAGCATGGTTCCTTGCGTTGCTATCATCGGGAGGAGGGGGACAGGAAGCCCAGAGTGGAGACCTGAGTAATGGGTAAGGCAACAGTGGGGTGTCAACAGGCATCCTGGCAGCATGGTCAAAGTGGTACTCACCCATTGATCAGTCCTGTAGTGAGGATCTATTAATGCAGCCCACCCCCCATGCTATTTTAGAGAACTTTATGAAGTCAGGTAGTTTTCTTATACTCCTTTGACTAGCAAGTCCCCCTACCTCACAAAGGAAAATTGTGGTGGAGATGGGAGTTGAATCCAGGGCATCAGCACCTCGATCTAGCACATCAAGCACTACACCATCCTTCCTTCTGCTGATGCTAATCACCTTGGCTGCAGGTTTCAGCTTAATTCAACTGATGTATGTCACTCTTGCACTGGCACCCCATCTCTGATGAATAACTCCCTTGTGCCTTACTATTAGGTTCAGGGGCTGAGAGTTTAAAACCTCACATACAACTCAGGTCTGACACAAGAGGAGGTACAGATTTACCAACCTTTCTAACAGTTCATTGAAATGATTGGTATCCAAGGTAACAGTAGCTTCCTGCAAAAAAGTGGGACCCTGAAAGTTAATGAAACAATCTGCTTTCTGGGTTTGGGGTAATAAGAGCATGACACACCCATTTGCTATGCTCTCCATTGACTGCCAGCCACTGTTCCCTCTAAGCTGTATGCATGTGCGCACACACACGTCATGAAACCCAAGCACACAACAAAATAAAGTGTGCACAAAAAAATTCAATAATGCCAATATTGGTGCCCACCAAGGAATTTTTTTGTGCAAAGAAATTTTTTGCATTCACAGCCTACAAATAATTAGAGGGAACATTGCTGCCAGCCACCTACTGGGTGAGGTTCAAGGGCTGGTTAATAAGGATCAGCTTTCAAAAATTTATTTAGGGGCCTAAAGATACAGAGAGGTGTTTCAAGGGATTACAGAAGCTTAGGGCTCATATTCACTTTAGGAAATCCCACTGGGTACCTAGCTGTCTCTTTAGACACCAAAATAGCTTTAAGAATCACGTCCCAAATCAAAAGCCTTGAATGGCCTAGGGCTGAGCCACCTCCAGATTTCTGCTCTATGACCCAGAAAGCCAGCTGTCTTGAGGATTCTCATGTGTATTTAGAGCTAACTGAAATGTTTGGAGTTTCAAAAATGTGGAGGGGAGCAGGGAAAAAAAGTCAGTAAATGTTGCTCAAATCCCCAGAATGCTGGGAAATCTCCCCTGGTATTTAAGCCAACTCTGTTTGAGCTACAGGAGTGCACATAAGTGAGACCAATGCCCTGTTGTACCAGTTGGTGCAAGACAGTAAGAGCCAGTCACTCTTGACCACTTTACACTTCAGGTGATAGAGGCAAAACTGGCTACACAGCAGGATAGCAGCAGGGCATAGAAGGAAACTCAGGCTTTGAACTTCCAGTGAAGCGCCCTATGCATTAGGCAACAGTGTCTTCATTTCTCCAAGCTTAAAATGATTAGCTAAGGGTGAGCTCAAGGGAACTGTGGCCAGAGCTGGCACTAGGCACAAGCAGACAAAGCAACTGATTAGGGACCCTATAAATTATTAGTACCTGTTGTGTGTTAGCTGGCTCCCAATGGTCTAGGGCTGGTGGGAGCCCAAGCAGTGTCTGTAGCATTCACTCCCCACAACAGAAAGTACACACTTCAAAAAAAAAATGCAGCTAAAATGCAACATTGGGGAAAACTGTAAGGGGTCTTGAATTTCCCTTATTGACCTTATTTTTCCCCACTCTTTTCCTCTCAAGAAAGCTGGTGTCATGGGATCTGATGTTCCCAGCCCCTGGGAAATATTGTTGCTATTGGAACAAGGTTTGCATCACAACCAGGGCCGTAAGTAGTGTACAAATGCTTTGAATGTGCCTAATAAATAACAACAAAAGCTGCAGCTTTGAAAGAAAATCAGTGCTTGAGCATTACAGGTGAGGGGCCATGGAAAGTGAGAGTGACAGCTCAGATTCTCTGCTTTAAACACTAGGCTGCACTAGAGCACTGCCGTGTTGCATCCCTTGTCTGAATGGGTTGCTAGGTGCTTTATACATCCCAGGGTTAGGAGGACGTGTCAGACTACTCACCCCCACCCCCACCGTGCATGTCCCATGGGAAAGGAAACCCTCCCAGCATCAGAGGGGGGAAAAGCAATTCCAGAAGTGGTTTGTTTTTTCTTTCATGGGACTAAAATCCTGCCATCATCATGGAGGTCAAATTTTCATTGAATTGAAAGAAGGGCAGCCACACCCTACAGACCCAAAGCTAAAAACGTGCATTTCTTTTCCTTCTGTGCAGCTCTACAGCTATGCAGAATTCAGAGGGTTTGATTTGCAAGGTGGCTTTGCAGACATTTTCTTGAGTTTTGGAGTTGCACTCTCAAGGTAGTTGCTGTGCCTTCCTGGGATTTGTACTGAAGTTAGTGTGAATGAGTCATGAGTTCTGATCTGTAAGCCTGCCCCATATTTGTTCAAATCAGGAAGAGAGTCACTTTAAAATGAACCTGTTTATTGGCAGCTCAGCCCAGAAGTGAACTGCTCAGCCAAGAAGTCAGGATAGTAGATTAGTGTTCGTGCATCTCTTTCACTTAGCATTCTCCTGTTTATGCATTGGTTTGCATGTTTCTCCCCCACCTTTCTGGCATAAACATTTCTATCCCTGTGTCTAGATCTTTGAGGAGTCAGGCAAAAACAAAAGTCAGAAACTTAACAGATAGCAAAGACACTTTCATTCACCTTGCCAAGGAAATTGGCCCCTACTGTTTAGTAATTATTGTTTCACAGGCCATTTTCAAAAAAAGGGAGAAGAGATTCATTATATTATTTCAGTTTTAGCCTTAATCCCAGAAAAAGTGTAAGCACATTCTTAACTTTCAGCACATGCTTAATAGTGAATGTCTTCAGCGAGAGATGCACTTAAGCCTGTCTGATTAAAGGTAAGTGCAGCATGAGCTCAAGTACCTTGCCGAGTTGGAAGCTTATACCAGAGTAGCTCTGCTTGCACTGCCATCACACTGGAGTAATGCAACAGTAAATCAGTCCCTCTGGGGCAATGTGATCAATGGCATCTTCCAAGGAGCTCTTTGCCTGAATACACACACTTTAAAGTCTGCACTTGGATGTTAGCACAGGTTGTTGGCATCAAAGCAGAAAAGGCTTCTTGTGACACTGCTCTGCTTGCGCCACTGGGGGTAGAGCTCTGTTGTCTTGTAAGGAGAGGTAGAGAACACCTGTTGTGAATCCCTGAGAAGTATCACATTGGGAGGTTACAATATAACATCTCAGAGGATCTTAGAAAAAGCTATGATCAGCCTTACTCCATTCATCCAAGCCCCTGCAGTTCCCACATCAAAGCAAGGGAAACAAGTAAAATAAGCTACTTCCTAGCCTGAACTGTTTATTAAATTAGTTTAAGATAAAGTGTTCATGCAGAGAACCTATTATCTGGGGAGAGGAGTGGGCATGAGATGGCTGGGGTTCAATTTTTAGCTCTGTATTGACCTGCTGAGTTACCTTGGACAAGTCACTTTACTGATCTGTGCTTCACTTTCCCCATCTGTGAAATGGTGATAATTCTGCTCTCCTTTATAAACACACCAATATCTACAAGTGAAAGAGTGCTATAGAGGAGTTAGCTCTTGCTTGTTAATCATTCCTGAAGATTTCTTCCCTTCATTTCCTATACTTTTATAGGATTTTTCCTTGCTGCTTTGCATAAGGACAGATCTGTGTCTCACGAGCAAATTCCCAGCAACAGCAAGGCCTATTGCACCAAGTGATGGCTAGAGATCTCTATAGCTTCACAGAACAAAATTACTGGCAAAGACAAGAACAGCCATGATTTGCACCAATGGAGCCCATCCAATGTTTCAAGCTCCACCACTGCAAACAGCAGCTTTACCTGACTACACCAGAGGTTTAAACAGCAGCAGCTACATCACCATCTATCCATCAACTGCTAGAAATGAAGAGAATTCTCAATACAGGCAAGGTTTTGGAACGGGTGGACAGATGTCAGACCATTCAGTGGTTGGAGAATCAGGAAGTTCCAAATGATAAAGAAGGCAGGTACCTGTATTTGGTGCGTTTCTGGGGAAGCCTTTGATTTAAAACGTTGTGTTGCTGCTTCTGGAATCTGATGCTTTGTTTCTGTTAGAAACTGAGCAAGCCCCAAAGGCAATGCATGATGCTAGGCTGGATAGTACCATGCTGTGGCATCTTCTTTCATTTTAGCCCCTTTGGATCATCTCCCATCTATGAAAGAGAGCATCTGACAGCTGGTTCAGTCTGTAAACAGATGCTCTTTTGCTTCTTTGAACTTGCCCTCAAAAGTATCAAATGGGAAAGGCTTGCTTAGAAGCAAGACGGCAGGAAACTTCCATTTGCTTGGTTGAATTACCATATCTTTGCCACTCTCCTTTGTTGTTTCTTGCAGTGTGTCACCCAGAGCAACACAAATCAGCATCACAACAATTCATCACAGCACATGGGCTCTGCTGTAGCCCAGCACAGTTCATATGATAGTGCAAGGCCTCTCTTCCTGCAGCAGGCTTCAATGGCATGCTGCAAAGCCATGCCCCCAACAGCACAATACGAGAGCTCTAAGCAGGGCGCTGTGGAAGTTTACTCTGCACTGCTGCTAATCAACAATCAACACAGGACAAAGCCATGCAGGGGGACCCACGTGGGGATGAGGTCTATTGTCACTCCAGATGGAACACCCACACGGCCACAGCCAGTGCTTTCATTTGGTTCCTGGACCCTCTGGTTATGTCCTGGCCATTCTCCTCCTTCAGTGACCACTTCAGGCCCACTGAGTCACAGGAGAGCAGGTGCTGAATGGCTGATTCCTGGCAACAAAGAGCCAAACCTACTCCACTGTAGTGTGCACCTGGTACACAGAAGGTTATGGAATACATCTTCTTGCCAGCAACTTTGCAGTGTGGGGCTGCATTAACTGTTGTAGGAATGGCAAAGAGCTCAGGGAGGGCCAGAAGCAAGAGAGTCCCTGGCAGTACAGCTCCTCTGGACTCTGACTGCCAGGAAGCTAAGCTTGGGGGGGGAGAGGAAGAGAGGGACAGAAGTCTCCAAAGGCAAGGAGTGCAGAGGTACAGGAATGCTGTAGGGGTGGCACAGTACCTTCTCTGGTGCAGCAGAGGGTCAAGGATCCAACAGTTTTGGTGGCTGCAAGAGAGGAAACACTGTCCCACCTCTCCCTTTCTTCCCTGCTGGAAGGATTCAGAGAGAATTCAGCCAGGAAAAAAAAAAAAAAAAGCCCAGTTTCCCCAGATTTGATACACTTAGTTTCCCTCCAAACTGCCTGTGTTGACAGCCCTAGGGCTTGGAGAAGAAGCAGAGGGAGATACTGATTCCACCAACAGCTTTGGAGAACCCACCTTACCACCACCACAACAGCAGGTCCTTCCTCTACTGAACCCCCATCTGTGCTCCTCACATCCTGGCATCAGAGCTAGACTCATCTGATGCAAAATGTTCAGCCTCTTAGCTAGCTTCTTCTCTGATGTAAATCAGCCGAGCCCTTTGGCTTCCAGAAAGAGAAGTCAATTTCTACCAGATGAGAGTTTGGCTCATGTATTGTTTTGCTGGTTTGGGTCTTTTGTCTCCAAACCTTACTTGGTCCTTTACCGGAAGGAGAATAAAGAGGGAAGGAAAGATACCAGGTCAAAGCCTTCTTGTATTCATCAGAGAAGTCCAGGTGGAAGCAGCAGTTGCAGATCAAGACTTGTGGAATGTGGATCTGTGGTTCTAACAGATACTTCCATCAAGCTCAGACCAGGAAGAGCCATGTGTAACACAGACAGGACCTCAAACTGAACACTAATAGCAGTTCCTTCTGGTTTTAAAAACAGGATGATCAAACTGAGCCAGAAGAGCTTTGCCTCCAACATCTTTAGATGGAAATGCAGTGTGATTTTTAAAAAAAAATAAGATGTAAATGAGAAAAGCAAGCTAGCAATCAGGCTGTGATCCCTGGGATAGCATCTTTGCTGCTTATTCCCCTCACTGTGGGGATCTGATGAAGGCAAACTTTCCCCACTCACTGCAGTGCATGGAGGAATAATTTGTTTCCAAGGAAACAAGGATCTTTTGCATGTCCAGCATGCGGCTGGAGCTGGGGGAAGACTGTGAAATCAGACTCTGGCTTTGCACACAGCTGATCCCTTTCTCCTGGCCCTCTCCGCCCCCACAGTCCTCCCACTCTGACATGGCTAACCTCCTCCAACACAATGCTGTTCCACTCCTAATGTGTGTTATCAATCTGGAGGCAGAGACTGTGTAGCCACATCATCTGTCTATACAAATATATTTGAAGAAACAGCTCCCATAAAGTCCTACACGTTTTATTTTAATTCAGAATGCAGTGTCAATAGGGAAACATTATGTACATAACAGTGTCACCGTGTTAGGCACTGTACATACACAGAACAGATGTCAAAGGAGACTACTGGTCACCTGTTGTCAGTGGCAACTTAGCCTATTCTGCCTAAAAAAAAAAATTTACAGCCCAAACATCTGCCCATTTGAACAGTCTTTTTCCAAGCCCTGAAATGACAGATATAACTATGTGTAGGCTTAGAAGGTAGGCTTGGATCTTAACGGTTAAACATGAGTTTCACCACAGACATTAAAACAGATGGAAACATTTCTACTGATCACAACAGAAGTTCAGAGAGAGACAAGGAAAGAAAAACAATGCTTGAAAACATATTAGAGTTTGAGTTCTTAGTTTGAGTACTTGTTTTGTCTATTTTTACAGGGGCTGATGACAATTTATGTTGCAAGAGTATGAAGCTTCAACTTTTTGAATCTTAGTATCTATTATTAAATAAATGTCTGACCCTCTTACTCTGCTGATAATTTCCCACAACTGTGAAAATGAAAATCATTAAAAAAAATCAGAAAAAGCATACAAATATTGATATGATCTGTTAAAAAAAAACAAACAAACAAACAAACCAACCAAGCTTTGCCAAGCCCCCCCCCCCCAATGTAGCATACAGATTCTGTGAGTATGAGCTTGGAATGTGTTCCTCATCCCACGTCCTCATTGCTCTGTGAAGAAACTCCTTGAAGGAGGAAGAGGAATTTGTGAAGCTCTAGGACCACAGTGCCATAGCAATTTGACAGAACTGACAATATAGCCCTGCAGAGAAGGGAGAGGCTGTCTTGTTGTTAAGCCCTCAGCTTGGGACTCTGGAGAGCTGTACTCCATTCTGTTTGAATACAGACCTCATGAATGGTCCTGAGCAACTAAGTCACTCTATCTGTACGAAGGTCACAATAGCCTGCCCTATTTAGATTGGATGCCCTTTGGAGTAAGCACTCTGTCTCATTATATACTTGTATATCACCAAGCACAGTGTGGCGCCAAGATCAGTGGGGTTCTGTGTCTGTTCCCGTCCTGCAATTCTCTTTTGCCACAATGTAACTGGCATTTAATCTGATGTCTAGTAAAAATCCTGGCCCCTCTGAAGTCAATAGGAGCTTGGCCATTAATTCTGATGGGGCCTGGATTTCTGCCTGAGCTTCTATCTGAACCTTCCTCAAAGTCTTGAATTCAGGACTCTGAGCCACTAAAGGTGAGTGACCACTCTGATATTTGGAACAAACTCCCTGTGCAAAGCCCCCAGGTCACAGGCACAGGGATACAGCAACAACCAGCTCTTCTTTTGATGTCACCTTTTTTGGCCAACCACAGGGAATGGTCCAGGCTGTGCCCTTGAATTGTAACCAGTACAACTAGATGCATCAAGAGGAATGAGAAGCCCCAAACCCATCCCTCCCTTCTGAGAGATAGTCTCCATTTATCCTGCCTGGAGACAGATGCAAGGGAGTATGGAACTTGAATGCAGGAAACTGATTTGAAGTAGGTGAGAAGATTGTCATTCAAAAAGGAGTGCTCCAACTTAAACAAACTACTTGCCTCTCTTACTTTAAGTCTCAGGAAATATGCATCCAAATCCACTAATACCAAGCTTTGAACAGCTTCCCTGTCCTTTTATAGTGCAGTAAAGAAGTTTGCTTTCTTCTTCCCACCTCACTCCCTTTTTGGTTAAGGCTTGAATGTAGAGACAAAGTGCATTCTCTTCCATTCAAATATAGCTATGCATGGGTTCATATGTTGGCATCATATTGCTGTTCTGTAATAGTGCAGGACTCTTAGCACATCCACTAGAAACTGATTTTTTTTTTTTTTTTTTTTTTTTTTTTTAAGTAGTCTAGACCTTAACTTCAAGAATTTGTTCTGCGTTGAAACAATCCATCCAGATGGGGTTATGTTAAAGCAGGGATCAGCAACCCTCAGGCATGAGGGCCTCTGCACAGTGGCGTGCAAGGATCCTGGCCATGCAGTGCTGTGACTGCTCTGTCCATTGGCCCTGCTGCATGGCTCATGTCCCCTGCTTTGCACCTGGGGAGCAGGGTCAGCAGGGAAAAGGAGCGCACAGCTCCTGTCCTTTGCTGACCCTGCCCCTGGCAGCTGCTGAGGATTCAGGAGCAGGACTGGCACAGGGGCCAGCAAACATTGGCGACTCCTGTGTTAAAGTCAGATGAGCAAGAGTTGAGAAGCAGAAGTTGGTTGGTAAATTATTCTTCTTTCTTCCGCATTTCTATCAATCTCAGAAATGGACTTTAGGTTTTTTAAAACAGGAAAATTATCAGAGGATCAGAGTGTATTTATAATTAGGCTACGCAGGAAATGGGTTTTCTGTCCCAGGAGAATCTTCAGGATATCACAAAAATGTCCCAGGCCAAGTTGAGCCATAAAAGGGAACTGAAATCTGAAACAGCTTCATGAACTAGCAAACAAGAGATTTGGGGTGAATTGTAATCTCATTTCAATAATTTTGGCATGTTTTGTTTTGATTTCAAACTCACCATTTAACCCTTCACAGTCAAATTTACATAACAAAATGCTGTCATGACTGGAATGTTTTGACAAGCTCCAAAATTTCTCCACCTGAATTTTCGAGTGGGGAAAAAACAGAGCATGTTTTCTGAACAGCTTTGGTTTTGATTTCCAGGTATTTTTTAACAGAAAAAAGTTTAATTGTAAAATTCCTGGCCAGCTTTTATTATTATTGTGCTAGGTGCTGTACACACACACTAAAACAAAGCATGTGTCCCAAAGAGCTCACATTGAGCTAGACAAAACACACAAAGGATGGGAGGTAAAACAAGCATACAGCACTAGTGGCATTGCAGGTAATAGATGCAAAGTCTCCTACCTCACAACCCCATGTCTAATTTGCTAAGTTCCACTGACTGAGTGCTTTGTACCGCTAACAATGAACCCTTTCAAATTTGCTTACACAGCACTCATTACAGAAGTCATTGAGTGCTGCACAGTCACTAATGAGTTCTTCAACTATCTTGTGAGGTAGGGAGATGTGATTCTCCCCATTTCACAGTGTGGTACTTGAGGAACAAAATGAGGTGAGAATTCTATTTTCCAAAACCTCACTCAGTCTCAGAGTACAGTGCTGTCCTTCCATCTGAACAGTTTAACATGTTTCACACTCTTTAATGCATCCTTGCAGGGAAAGTAAGATCTCTCTTCGCTGGGCAAAACTGAGGTGCACAATAGCTAAGGGATTTGTCCAAGATCACACAAAGGGTACATCTACATTGCAAACAGAAGTGTGGTCGCATTACATATATACACCTGGGCTAGCTATAATCTGGTGACTTCCAGGCCACAAAGTCCTGATTTTTAGCTACAGAGAAACACTCAGGATGCAACTTTGTTCTTTATTCTTTCCCAGGCCACTTTTTGATGCCTCCCCTTCCCCAGGAAGTAACAGGAGACCTACACAATCCTTGCCACTAGCAGCTTCTCCAGGACTTGAAAGTGGGGGAGGGTGTAGGGTTGCTCACTAAATTTGTATAACACTGTTACTAGCTGACAACTGGGGGGAGGGTGATGGGAAATTTAGGGGGGGTGTTAAGGAAATCCCTGCCTGCCACACAGGAACGTTCCCTGATGTAATTTATGCAGTCTAAAGCCCTGTAATGAAAAGCCCTTGTTGCTCTAAAACGTAGCTACACATGTCCATTGTGATATATTTTCAGCTGCTGTCTGTCCATAATTAATTCATGTTTGTACAGTGCTTCGAAGATAATGGTATACAAGTGCCAACTATCATTATTACCACATCTAGATCCACCTTGATTTAAACCCACCAAAGCCAGGAAATGAGGAGTTGAGAGTCAGACAGGCTGGTCAGGTATTCCTGTCTTAATTCACGTATTTACACTTTGCACTCTACTCTGCTGGGTAAGTCTCAAGAGTCAGCTGTGGATTTTCAGCCTTAACCCTGAATTTGTTGATTTCTTTGGCTATGTCCACACACAAGCCCTTGTTTTGAAACAAGCCATTTCAAAAACAAGCCGTTTTGAAATAATGCCTTATTTTGAAACACCTTATTTCAAAATAACACACACGCTATTTCGAAATAAGAAAAAAAGCAGGAATCGAAATAGCATGTCCACACAGTGGACATGCTATTTTGAGGGAGAGGAGGAGAGGGGCAGGGAGGCTTGTATCAGGCCAGGGCACTCCGCCCCTGGGATTCCCCTGCCCCCCCCACCACCGCTTCTGCCTGCAGGAGTGGGTGGGGGGCTGCTGGGGAAGTCTCCCTGCCCATGGCAGGAGTGGCAGGGGGGGCAGCTTGGGGGCAGCCCCAGCGGCGGGGTGAGCTGCCCCTGGAGCGGCCACCCAGCGGGGGCTGCTGTCCCCCTGACCAGGCTGCAGGGCTGACAGCTCCCCTGCAGCCCAAGCAGGGGGCAGAGCCCTGGGCGTGCCCCAGCCAGCTTCCCCTTTCCAGGATGGGGGGGGCGAAGGGGGCTGAGGCACCCGTTCCCCCTGCTCCCAGCAAGGGGAAGCGGGGGGGGGGAGAAGCTGGCTGGGGCACCCTCGGACCCCCTGCACTCCACTCAGCACCCTGGCCAGGGTGCTGGGGGGGGTGGAACCTTCCCCCCAGGCTGCTATGCACCCTAGGAGGAAGGTCCTTGTTATTTTGAAACAATCTTTGTTTCGAAATAACATGTCCAAACTGTGTTATTTCAAAACAACTGGTTTTGAAATAACCCTCCTTTCGAAAGCAAAGTGGTTTAAGCTGTTTGGAAAGGAGGGCTCTTGTTTCGAAAAGAGGAGCTCCCTCCTTTCGAAACAAGAAAACGTGGTGTGGACATAGGGACTTTTATTCCGAAACAACCAGTGTTGTTTTGAAATAAAAGCCTTGTGGACATACCCTTTGGCTTTAAGGGAGAAATTGCTCACTGAGGACATAGGGGAATGTGGAGAGAGGGGAAGACAATGACAGTTTCTTATATCATATATATCCAGTTTATCTGGCCTCCATCACTGTGGCACATGAGCTATTCACAGCCAATGTATTTATCCTCGTAACACCCCTGTGTGGGTGTTTAGTACTGTTATCTCCCTTATATAGATGGGGAGCTGAGACAGAGATTGAGTGACTTGGCCAAGATCACAGAGGAAGGGTGTGGTGGAGGAGGAAATTGAACCTGCAGCCCCTAATTTAGAAAAAAAAAATCTCATAAGGAGAGGAAGAAATGAGGCACAAAGTGCTTTGGGAAATCTTGGCTATATAGGCTACACTCTCCCTTCCTCTACTATTGATTGGTGTTTAGAGCTTGGTAAGAAAAACATTCGTTGTAACTGAGTTAATTTTAAATGTCAAGCCATGTGGGTTGAGGAAGAGTAATTAGTGGAGATGTGGGGGAAAACAAGGAGGCAGGAAACTTTAATTTCACCAGGCGCAGCCAACCCTGAAGAGAATTCAAAGCTTGCCATTAGCTACACTTTCTTAATTTGACTCCAAATGTTAGTCAATAACCCTAACAAATGGGATGGGGCTGGCCCAGAGACTACCAGGCAGGCTCCATCCTCAGCACAAGCTTCTAATTGGGGCTAACTGGATGACGTGATGGATTAAGAGTCTTCTGTCCAAATAGCCTCCAAAAGCTCGTTAGGCTAGGATGTGCGGCTCTCCCACCGGAGTCCAGTGCGTCTTCTGGGCTGCAATAAAAGCTCTGATGGAAATTTCATGTAATTGCTCTTGCAGTCAATGACTTTCACTGTCAGGGATATCAATCAAACAGACCAGGAGTCAAACAGATGGACCAAAGATGGAGGCTGCTTGTTCTATCACCAAAAATCAAGGCTGGGGGCTAGCCAGAGGCTGATGCTTATTTAGTGCCTCACGTTATTTCCGCCAGGTCAATAGAAGAGAACAATTTAATTCTTTTCGTTCTGGAGTCATTGTGGTGTCTTTGTGGGGATAATCAAATCTGTATGCTCACTGCCTCTCTTTCTAATTGCAACTCTCATATGTCTAGTAATATCTCAAAGGGATGAGACACACGAGGTCTCTCTAATAGTTACCAGTGTCTTAGCAATGCTTTCCCCCATCCCTGCTTTTGGTTGATTACAAGAACTTTAAAACAGTCTGTCTGTGCCCCTGTAAAAGTGACCTTTGTTAGAGACTCATTGGTTCTGTCTTGGGCAGGACTCAGGAGAGGGGAAGTTTTGTGAGCCCCTGAACTTTAAAGCTGAGAAGGAAATCAATAACATTTTATTGTCTCACAAGTGGACCCATGTGGTTCTCTGTTCCATGCAATAGTCCAGAAAGATAGCAGTTGTTTCCTGTTGAAAAGATGCAAAGTCCTTTCCTTTGTGGTGGTGACCTTGCTATTTAACTGCATAATCCAGTGGTTAGCATAATGATCTAAGAGTCAGGACCCTTGGGTTCTGTTCCCTCCCATGCAATTGACCTGCTGTGTGGTCTTGAGCAAGTCATTTTCAAAAGAGGCCACTAATTTTGGATACCTCAGATTTGGTGCAAGCAACCTGAGACATTTAGGCAGGAGTTAAATTAAGGAGGAATGCCATTCTGGGGCCCACTATTTTTAGGGGCTCAGTCTTCCAGGGCCCCTAAAAATAGCCCATGGAGCCAGAACGCTGCATTCTGGGGCTGTTTTTCAATGG
>ML681963.1:53771532-53796851 GCA_007922195.1 Podocnemis expansa | reverse complement strand
GCGCTGTGCAGTGGGCCCCATGGGGGGGGGATGCAGCGAGCAACCAGAGTTGCTCAGCTGCCCTCTCCCCTTAGAGGGAACAAGCTGCTGGATGGGACTAAATCAGGGGGGAGGGGGAGGGGGAGGGCAGATAATCTCCATCCAATGATATCAAAGGAACTGGCACATGAAATTGCCAGCCCCTTAGCAAAGATTTTTAATGAATCTGTAAATTCAAGGGTTGTACCATATGACTGGAGAATCACTAATATAGTTCCTGTTTTCAAGAAAGGGAATAAAAATGATCCAGTTAACTACAGACCTGTTAGTTTGTCCTTATAGTATGCAAGGACTTGGAGAAAATTTTGAAGGAAAAGGTACTTAGGGATATTGAGGATATCGGTAACGGATAAAATACGACATGGCTTTACAAAAGGTAGATCATGCCAGACCAACCTGATCTTCTTTATTGAGAGGATAACAGATATTTTAGATAAAGGGAATGCACTTAATTTACTTAGATTTCAGCAAAGCATTTGATACAGTTCCACACAGGGAATTATGAGTTAAGTTACAGAAGATGGGGATTATGAATATAGTAAGGTAATAAGAAACTGCTTAAAGGGGAGGATACAGTGGGTTATATTGAAGGGTGAACTGTCAAGCTAGAGGAAAGTTACCAGTGGAGTCGCTCAGGGATCGGTCTTGGGACCAATCTTATTTAACCTTTTTGTCACTGACATTTGCACAAAGGGTGGGAATGTGCTTATAAAGTTTGTGGATGACACCAAGTTGGGAGGTATTGCCAATACAGAAAAGGATTGGGATACCATACAAAAAAATCTGGATGACCTTGTAAACTGGAGTATCAGGAACAGGATGAAATTTAATAACAAGAAGTGCAAGGTCATGCATTTAGGGATAAATAGCAAGAATTTTTCCTATAAGTGGGGGACGCATGAGTTGGAACAGACTGAGGAGGAAAAGGACCTGGGAGCACTGGTTGATCACAGGATGACTATGAGCCACCAATGTGATGTGGCCATGCAAAAAAGCTAATGTGGTTCGAGGATGTATCAGCAGAGGTAGTTCAAGTAGAAAGTGAGGTGTTAGTTCCACTGTACAAGGCACTGGTGAGGCCCTATCTGGAATATTGCATGTAGTTCTGGTCCCCCATGTTGATAAAGGATGAATTCAAATTGGAACGGGTGCAGAGAAGGGCTACAAGAATGGTCCATGGAGTGGAAAACTTGCCTTATAAGAGAAGACTCAAGGAGCTTGGCTTGTTTATCCTAACCAAAAGAAGGTACTGAGGTGATATGATTGTTCTTTATAAATAAATCAGAGGAATAAATATCAGGGAGGGAGAGGAATTATTTGAGTACAGCAATAACGTTGACACTAGAACAAATGGATATAAACTGTTCATTGGGAAATTTAGGTTTGAAATTAGATACAGGTTTCTAACCATTAGAGGAGTAAAGTTCTGGAATAGCCTTCCACGGGGAGCTCTTGGGGCAAAAAACATAACTGCTTTCAAAACTGAGCTTGATAAGTTTATGGAGGGGATGGTATGATGGCATGGCCTACTCTGGAAATTGACTGATCTTTGATCTATGGCTACTGGTGGTGGATGTACAAGTGGCCTAAGAAGGGAAGGTAGATGGAGTGGGTTCTGAATTATTACAGAGAACTTGCTTGGGTGACTGGCTGTTGAGACTTGCCCATGTGCTCAGGGTTTAACTGATTGCCATATCTGGGATTGGGAAGGAATTTTTCCCCAAAGTAGATTGGCTAGGGCTCTGGGTTTTTTTTTGCCTTCCTTTGTAGCATGGAGCATGACTTACCTGCTGGTGAATTCTCTGTATCTTAAAGTCCTTAAATCATGATGTGAGGACTTAAATAACTCAATCATGTGTTAGAGGCTTATTGCTGGAGTGGGTGGGTGAGGTTTTGAGCAGGAGGTCAGACTAGATGATCCTACTGGTCCCTTCTGACCTATGAGTCTGAGCCTATGAGAATGGAAGGGTCCAGAGATGAGTAACTTGAACTAGTCATTGAAAATAATTGGCCTGATTCTCCTTATACACCCATCAATGCAAATTCATTGATTTTCAGCTAAGTTACCCCAATCAAAAGATGCATGAGCTTCTATGTTCACCAGGAATGTAGCCCTTTTTATAAGGGAAGAATTCATGAATGGATCCTGATTTCCCTGAAACTCTCCATTCCACTCTGCTCACTGAGCTACATCATCATTCGATGTTGTCAGTCATAGGATCTAGTTCAGCATCATGTACCCTTACAGTACGTCTCTGAACATCACCTGCAGGGGTTAAAATATAATTTGGCGGACCTCAGAACCCTCCTAATCAGGCAGGGTCCCTCCTGCACAGGTGGGCCCCCTTTCAGCACCCCAGCTCCTGCCCCCCAAATGCCAACCCCCACCCGCTTACCCCACGCCCCACCTCCTGCCCCCAAACACCAGCCCCCACCCCAGCTCCTGCCCCCCAAACACTAGCCTCCCACTCACCTACCCCACACCCTAGCTCCTGCCTCCCCAAATGCCAGCCTCCATCCCAGCTTCTGCCCCTCACATGCCAGCCCTCCATCCCAGTTCCTGCCCCCACATGCCTTCCTTCTACCCCAGCTCCTGCTCCAACCCCATTTTGTGCCCTTCACAAGCCAGCACCCCACCCCACCTCCTGTCCCTCTAAAATCTAACCCCCCCCATTACTTGGCCACCATGGGGAGGGGCCCCAGCCAAGTCTGAGGCTTCAGCATGCTCAGTGAGACCAGGCTGGTCAGGGTGGAGTTTTTAGAACTCCCTGCACTGCCCAATGCAGCAGAACACCATTCCAGGTTCTGGCCCCTAAAAATAGAAAATGGAGCCAGAACACTGCGTTCCAGGGCCTACTATTTTTAAATGGTGGGTCTTGGAATGCAGTGTTCTGGCTCCATTTTCGCTTTTTAGGGGGCCCAGAACACTGAGCCCCCCAAAATAATGGGCCCTGAAATGGCATTCCCCCACATTCTGGTGTACTTTAATCCTTGATCACCTGGAAGGACTGGGCCTAGAGGTTAGACAGTGATGATGGCTCATTCAAACCATGGACTTTTTACTAGAAGTGCCAGGAAATAAAGAGAGTTTGTTAATTTAAATTGTGGTGGCAGGTGGCATAATATATAAACTGAAGTCACCACTCACTCCTTTGAAAGGGGCCATCTGAGACTGTGCGGAACTAAAAAGCTTGGAAGTTGGCAAGGTAGTGAATTAGAGATGAAGGCAGAGAAGAGGTTTCATACAAGGGGAGTAGAAAAGAAGTTCCCAAACTCATAGGTGTCATATATAAACTATTACCTATATCTAGCCATATATCTGCATCATCTATCTAAACCAGTGGTTCTTAACATTTTGTAGGTTGCAACACACTTGGCAGCATATCATGATCCTACAGGATACACCAGTCCACCTCCCCCAAGTCAAATCCAGCCATCTCCCTGGCTTTCCATGACACAATTACCACTGTGTGGGGACACAGTAGTGTGTCCCCCCCCAGTGTTTGAGAAACACTGATCTAAACAACTATACTGAAGGAGAGAGAATTTATAGTTATTGCTATAAAGAGACTATGCAGAAACAGATATGTGGATAGATATAAACAACGGGAGGGGAAGCAAAAGAGACAGCACTTTGAAAGAAAAACACCACTGGGTTAGGAATGTTTTATCTTTGTCTCCAGATCTCACGGAAAGCAGAAGGAAAGTCAAAGCACTCAGAGAAACTTCCAGCAGAAGGAAGGAAGGTACCAAAAAGAGAAAATCTCATTTTCCCTGAGGACATTGTTATTTTGCAGCCAGCCAACCCAAATGAATGCCTAGTACATGTGCCTGCAGTCTGCGAAGAGAGAGAGGTACCCTTCACCATAGACACTGTGCAGCGCAGGAGAAACATCTCAGCTATGAGAGCAGACTCGGGGTGGGGGACATGCTCACAAGCAGATGACTGAGTGTGCTGGAGCATGTTAGACCACGAGGACTTGTGAGAAGCTCACAGGCCTACGAGCTAGAACTACTCTGTTCCCATCCTGGCTCTGACTCCTGCTATCTGACTCCTGCTACAACAGCCGTTGTTTTGAAATAAAATTTCTTATGTCCACACGACATTCCATTATTTCGAAACAACGGCTCCCGTTGTTTCGAAATAACGGCTGTTATTTTGAAACAGTAAAACCTCGCTTGAAATCGAAATAGCCATTGTTTCGAAACAGCTGTTTCAAAACAACGGCATGCAGACACGTTGTTTTGAAACAACACCATTGTTTCAAAACAACATGTCTGAATGGCCTTATTTCAAAATAACCATTTCAAAATAACAGCCGTTTCAATAGCAGGCTTTCCCTTAATTCAAATTAACATTTTCTTAATTCGAATTAACTTATTTTGAAATAAGGACTTTATTTCAAAATAACTCATTTCAAAATAACTTATTTCAAAATAACAGTTTACATATGAACATAGCCTTAGAGTTCTCATCTGTAATTGCAGCCTCATGATGCTAGGTGCTGAATGTGCATACAATAAGAGACGACCCATACCTTGAAGCACTTATTAGACAGTTGGGATGGAATAGAGAGGCCCAGATAGAGAAAGTAAACCAGATGGGCAGGAATTGCTGTTTGTCAGAGGGTGGGAATGGCTGATGGGATGGATCACTTGAGGATTACTTGTTTAGTCATTCCTGCTGAAGTACATGGCTTTGGCCACTCTTGGAAGGCAGGATCCTGGGCTAGATTGGTTTGACCCAGTGTGGTGGTTTTATGTTAAATTGCCCATGGGATAGAGCCAGGAAGAGAACTAGGGCCCGGATCACTGTCCAGTGCTAGATCCACCTCTGAAGATATTAGACAATACATTCGCCCATTGATAAAATGGACCTAGTGGGATGGGGAAAGCGTAAAGATATTCACTTAATAACGATTTTGAACTGTGGGCAGTTCACTGTTATCATTTCTACTCTGTACAGAAAGGTTGTTCTTTCAGAAGCCAGTACATACAATTAAGTCATTTTTCCCCTCTAAAACGTCATTGCAAATAGCAATAATTGGATAAAAATCAAAGCCCAGTTAAAAGCAATCAAGTGAGCTACTGACCAACATAGACACATACTTCTTTCCAGTCCCTCTGACTCCATCAAGAGAACCTTTTCTGACATTATCATTTGGCAGTTCCTCACTGATCCTGTTGTAAAGCAGCTGAGTGCAGAAGCTGTGTGTTGCATACAGCCTTATCACAGGCAGGGGGAGAGATTACAAGTTTAAACTGGCAAGGCCCCATTTTATCCAAGGCAGCTACAAGGACTTTGGTATTCGTACGGTATCCCTTCCTGTTTGCCAGCATTCTTTTTACCAATACCAGCATGGAATTAGCAGCTCACTCCAGTCACAGCATCCAAGGTGTCACATCTGCAGACCGACTTCTCCAGATTCAGACACACTAGGCTGAAGAGTGAATTGGGTCATGCGAGAAACTGGGACTGAACACAACAGTCAGGGCTGCTCTGCAAATTACATAAAAGTGCCTAAGTTTTCCTGTCCATACAATGTATTAATTAAAGGATATTTTTTTCTCCCTAAACAAGTGGAGGCCTTGGCTGGGGACCTTGCTTCTGTTTCCAATGCCAAAGTCACTTCTCGTCTTTTTTGTCTCACACCATTTTAAATTGTCTTGTCTGTTTAGGGCACCAGTCAGGAAATCACTTATGTATGTGTTGTACTGGTAACTTTAGCACGTGCTTTAGTCCCATTGACTGCAGACTTAAGCAGATGCTTAAGTACTTTCCTCTCAACAAGAATAATTTCTGTCTCAGAGCCTTACCTTGTAAGCCCTTTGAGGCAGAGGCTGTCTCTCACTATGATGACACACAGCACCTAGAGCCAGGGGTGCTAGTCTCCGTTGAAATCTCCAGATGATTTTCTGGAACACAAAAAATTTGGTTGTGACACGGTCCCATTGAAGTCAGTTGCTCTGTTCCAAGTAGGCTAATTGTGCTCGTACTGACACTTTGTAGCTACAGTGACTTCCATGGAGTTATTCCTGATTTACACCAGTGTAAGAGAAAGTGAAATTTGGCCTTGTAATTGTAATGGGTCTTGACTGGTGCATGAGTAATTTCCTCTGAGCAGCTGTGAAATGGAAGATAATAGGCTGCAGTCCCATCCTACTGCTGCCCAGTGTGATTGGCCACATCATTGTTACAGGCAAGAAAAATGTTCCCTAAGGTCAAAACAGGTAAAAACCAGAGAAAAGCGCCAGAACTAGATTCTCCTCTTCCAATTCTGGCTGCACCTCAGTCAAACTAGAGTTCTCTCATTAAAGGGCTAAATCATTCAAAAGGCTTCATTTTCCACCGCCTTCCAGGTTGTGTTGCCGTGTGCAGAGTGTGCCTGTCAACACAGCAAAAATAAACCCACAGCTGGCCTGTGCCAGCTGACTCAGGCTTGCAGGGCTCATGCTGTAGGGCTGGTTCACTGCTATGTAAACTTCCAGGCTTAGAACAGAGCCAGAGCCCTGGGATTCCCTCCACCTAGCAAGGTCCAAGAGCTTGGATGCCAGCCCAAACTGAAACATCTACAGAACCAAGAAACAGCCCCAAAGCCTGAGACCCACGAACCTGTCAGCTGGCATGGGCCAATTGTGGCTGTCTAGTAAATGTGTTGACAGACCCAGTATGATGTGCCACCATCCAGCTTAGGCAGCACTCTGAAACCACTTTATATAGGCCTGTATCACAAGACAAGGGCCATGGCAGTAAGTGATCAACCTCAGTTTCCCCACCTGTAAAATGACAATAATGATACTTTGTAGAGCAGCCTGAGGCCTTGGAATGAAAAGCATTTTTATGAAAATGCATAACATTGCTGTTTCTTAAACAGCTGAAAGAATACAGCTTGCCTTCGTCACACACTTACACTTTAACAATGTGGGTAATGCCAGTGAAGGTGCTCTCTGACAATGACTCACCATTTCCCTGTCAGATCTTTTTTCCTTTTAACAGCCAAGCGGAGAGTTTTCTAGCTGCCATAACTATGTTTCAACCCAACACCTACAAACCCAAGCTGTGCTATTCCCTAAGCATTATTAGCCTGCTTCGGCTAAGACACCAGCTTCAGAGCAAGGCTGTTGCTGCTGTAAAGCAGAATAGAACTCTATCAGCCCTCTCAACAGCTCTTCTGGCATAACAGGGCTGACAGGCAGTCACAAACCAGATCTGAATGTGAAGACCCATTTGTAAAAGCAGCCCTGTCTTGCCTTATCTTACACCCCCTGCCCCTCTTACAAGTTGCTTTTCCTGCTTGCATGTTCTCTTCTGCCCCTTGCAGAGTTAATTGACCCTTGCCATAACCCCTTGCAGAGTTAACTGACGCTTTTCTGCACACCTGATGAATGCCACATTAGTTCTGGAGATGGATCAATTCACCACCAGCACACCCTCTGTCCTTGGGTGTCACTCATCTCATGTCCCCAGTCACCAGCAGCTCTTGGCCTGCAATCAGGCTGGATTATAGCAGGCGCTATAGGGCAGTGGTTCCCAACCTTTTCAGTAACACAGCAAATTTCAATAAGACAAAGAACTCCACGGCACACCCACTTTTTTCAGATGAATTGATTGCTCACAAACATCATGTTTCCTTAATATTTACTGTGGTTATGGTCTTACGAGAGAGGTTTGCAACACAGCACATACAACAAGCTAAATATTTCAAATCCACCGAAAAAAAATACACATCATCTCAATTTTGCACTTTGGCCACCTGTGTTTAGAATGTTCACATCTGAGAACCAAAAGACTGAAACCTTGTTTTTAATTTGATAATTAACTTTCATGAGTTTTATGAGTTGTAATTTTGGTTGGATAGAATGTTGTTTAAGATGAAACAATGTTCGTTTTACATTGATTTTTATTACTTTTGTAAAAAATTTCACAGCACACTTGGACAACTTTCACATGCCATGGCACACTGGTTGAAAACCACTGCTATAGGGGCTGAAGCCTCAGGCCCCGGCCCCTAAAACCCTTATCTGACCCCCCCCCCACTCAGTGCCAGCAGGGCTGGAGCACTGAGTGTTCCTGCTCTGCCCGTGCTGTGGGGGTGCGTGGGGGATGCCCTGGGGCCAGAGGCCAGGTTCTGTGCTGCTGCTCCACCCCTGACCCAACTGGTCCACCCCCAGGGGTGGGGCAGAGTCAGATAGCTGGCTTCCAGTGTGGTTCCTGCTCCACTGGGGCCGTCCAGGGCTCATGGTCCTGGAGGCTGCACTGGGGCCATGCAGCGTGCCAGGCATCCCCACCCCCACGGCAGACTGGCCAGAGCGGGACTGGAGTGGGAACATCCTTTGGCCTCAGCCCCCACCCCCATGGGGACAGGCCTACTGCTGGGGGGCAGGGGCCCACAGTGGGGGGAAGGGCCACAGTTGGGGGGCAGCAGTTTCTCATCTCACTATTTGGCCCTCCAGCCAAGTTACTTTACCCTTTCCAGGTGTAACAAAAGTGCAGCAAAAATCCACCAACATTCCACCACAAAAGATCTTCCTGCCCCTAAGGATAGCCCTCAGATCAGCCTTAAGACCAAGTCTTCAGCTCCACCCTGAACTCAACAGTTTGCACATCAGGCCTGTAGAGCACTTCCTTGAGATTGGTGGAGGTAACCAGATCTACCCTCTACCCTGGGTTAAGCAGCTAGGCCTGCTGCTTCAGATGTGCTGTTGTTTTCCAGGGCCACTTTTCATCTCTAACCCCCCTTCCCTTGTGCTACTCCTCTGCAATCTGTGCTTCACACCACCTCTCCTCTAATCCCGGGCCTTTGGTTTTGCCTAGGTCCTCAGTTCCTTCTTCCTCTACTGGAACATCAAACCTTCAGTCCTGCCTCACTGTGCCATGCCCTCTTCCCAGGGCCCACCACACAAGTTAATTCCCTCCATATAGCTTCCTTTTGTCTACATTCCCCAGTCTCTTCCAAAACAGAAGGTATTTTCCTCCCACTCCCTTCCCTGGACCTACTATTAAGAATCGCTAGCTTCTCCCCAGTTGAGTCTATTAAGAAATCAAGTCTGCCACCAACTCCAGGTACAGCAAGGTTGGCTAATTGGACCCTCAAATTTCCATTCACCTGGGTGGTGTAGCTGTCCTAAACAAGACAGAGACATAAGAGTGATATTATTTGTCCACGGTCACAAAGCCTTTGGTGACAAAGCCAGAACTATAATGTAAGGTCTCCTGGTTCCCACACAAATGCTTCATCCCACAATGCTGGAAACTTCCATGGCGTTTTTACCTCCTTACATTACTTTTGAATGTGGCTCATAAAACTCGGTGGATTTTGTGCTGCTCTAAATCCTATATATTTTGAGGGGCAGGGAGGCAGAACATTACATGTCCTTGCAAGCACCAAGTCCAGTAATCTGTATGCAATCCTGGCCCTGTATGCAATCCTTCCTTATTCTATGATCAACAGTTACTTCCCCAGTAGAACTACAGTATGGGAATAATTTATTTTGCATTTCACTGATACAACCAAAAAAACCCAGCCAAAGTTTGTTTTGGTTAAAATAGAAGCTAAATTTTTTCAGTGAATAGAAAATGTTTTTTAAAAAACCCAGTTTTTAACTATACCTTTTGTTTCACGTCTGTGTTTCTGAACTTTTCAAAAAAAAATTAAAGGAAAGTAAAACATGCATAAAAAAGTCATTTAAAATAACACCACCAAAATATTTCCATTTTTTGGATTTTTTTTTGTTGTTGTTTGTTTTTTGACATAAATTCACAACACATTTTGGATACAAATCTGGAAAAAAGTTTCATCCAAATAATTCTACATAGCAACATTCATCAGTGCTGTCAGATATAGAAAAGTAAGTCTACCAATGACTACCTCAAGAAGCCTCCTGACAGCTCACCCATTTGAAGATGTATTATAATCCTATTTCCAGAGCATTTATCTCAAGTCTAATTAAGCTAATAGCAGGCCTTCTGTTGATTTCGTTATGCTTTGAACCAGTCTCTTTGGAAACGATGATCTGGAGGGGTTGGTGGCATAAGAGGTAGATAACCACAGACACTGTGAATCAGTCTCATCTCACAGTGGTTCCTTAGGCCATTGGAAGAGCTAGTATGAATTTTGACCCACCTTTTCAAATTTGTGCACCTAAAGCTGAATATTTAGAGCTATATTTAGACTCTTAATCAAAATGCCCTGACTTTGAGATGTGTAAAACATTCATAACTTTCCTCCTTATTCATTTTGCAGTTCTGCACACCTTTCTCCAAAGAGGCTGGTGCTGATCATTGTTGGGGACTGGCAGGTAGACTCAAAGGACTCTGGTTTGGTCCAGTCTTGTGGTTGCCATGTTTCTGATGAAGCACGTAGTAGCTCAGAAAAACCAGGCGACTTTCATTTGTTGCATCTGCCATTGAACTCAACAATAACTGCAGGCACTTCACCCTCTGAAAACTGTGCCATTGAGTATATAACTTCAAGTCTCTAAGTTGAACATTTCAGGGCCCTTTTCGCACGCTCCTGTCCCTGTCCTTGCTTGCAATCTTGCTAGCTCTTCATTGTTTTCAAGGCTTCAGAGTTTCCGTGACTGTTTCAATCTCAGGCTGATTTGGTTCACAGCCCTCCTTTAGACCAAATGTGTTGTACAATACTTGACCTTGCTGACAGCAATCTTATACTGGGATCCTTGTTAAGTGTCCCATTTTTCTCTCTCAGTCCCAGGAGCCCCTTGCTTGAAATTTTCATCATCCCTAAATTTGCTAGGTAGTTGTTTTCCTTCCTCTCAGACAATAATGTCATCAATGAAATTTTCAGCTTCTCTTGGTCTCTGGAATATATTTATTGGGCTTGCTTGTCAAGTTCTTCTGTGTCTGTGAGCAAAAAAATAAAACAGCTTTGCAAGACAGATGAAGGGATCCTTGCCTGAGCTAATAGGAGTGCCTAAAGTGCATGAGGGAGAGTGATGCACAATTCCATCTTCCAGCTTTAACAGCTGGAGACCTCTGACAACATCTGGGAAATGACAGAATTGGTTTTCTGTGATGTGAGTCAGTAGCTGTAGTCAGCACCTAATAGCAGTCAGTCACTGAACCGGTTCCTTTTCTCTAGAGCAGTGGTTCCTAACCGTTTTTAGGCTGGGGACCAAAAAAAAAAAGTCTTTGCAGCCCCCCTGGCTGACTAGGTAATCTGGTCCACGCCACTCTGGCAGTGCTGCTGGGACAGCCAGTGAGCAGCACTGCCACACCATGGCCTGCGCTGTTGGGGAACTGAGCCATGGCAGCTATGGCCCCCTGCCCTTGCCCTTGCCCCTCCCAGGGACCTGCCATGGCCTCATCCCCCTGCCAGGATCTGGCCGCAGGTGGGGAGAGGCAGCTCTGGCAGGGTGCATCGGGGCTGCAGCTGGATTCCAGCCCTGGTACGGAGAGGCTCTGCAGACCCCCTGCAACATGTCTGTGGACCCCTGGGGGTCCCCAGACCCCAGGTTGGAACCACTGCTCAAGAGCAAACCTTAACAAAGGGGACTTAAATTGAAACCAGTTGATTTATTGATCCAGATACCTATCTACTTGCCTCCCTTTCTCTCTCTCTCCATCTACTCACCTGCCAGCCTTTCCCTCTGTCTATTGCCTCTTGTCATATACGCAGGTTGCAAGTTCTCTGGAGCAGAAGCCACCATTTTTATTGTGTGCTTTTACAGCACATAGCACACTGCGGTCCTGGGCAGTGACTGAAGTGCCTCGGTGCTACTGCAATACAACAGTCAGAATGAAATAAACATCTAAGTACCTACCTGTCTAACTAGAAGCCTGCCCATCTACTTGTCTGTCTATCCTACCAAGATATGTACATCTGCCTACTTGTTTGACAACAGAAGAGTCCCACCCTTCCCATTTATAACATGCATGTCACTGTGGTACATAGGCACTGTAATACACAAGGAGGACTTTATTATTAGATCATCCCACTCCTTTATCATTGCTGAAGTTGTCCGAGTGTAAATAGATTAATCTTTCACATAATCCAGCTTCCCTCTGGTGGTACTACTTAGCAAGACTCCACTTTGCAAGCATTAAGCAGAGATGGTCCAAAACCCCATACTCTACAGCTGAACCACCACAAGCTCTGGGGAATTTCTGTCAGTTCCAAGCTGAACTAAACCTCAGGAATCAACTCCCCCACTCCCTAGAGTTAGGGACACCTGAGTCCATCTTTAACACTAAATAATTATGGTTATAATTAAAGATGTCCAGATTTTTCCAGAAAAATGGTTCTATTCAGACAGAAAAATTTTTGATGAGACAGAAATCTTTGCAAAAAATGTGTTCATTTTCATAAAAAAAGTTATTTGGCAAATTGAAACCTTGGAAGCTTCCCGCCAGTTTTCTTTTGCCAAAAGCAAGATAATTTCATTTCATTTTGTTCTGTTTTGTTTTGTTTTTTGATTTGGTTTGGTGGGGGTTTTTTTTGTGAGAACTTGAAATTTTCAAAGAACGTTTGACTAAAATATAAAAACATCATGTTTCAGTCAGGTGTAATGCCTACACTCGTGAGACACTCAGCTGTAAGTATTATCCCCCCACCCTCAACTCAAATGTGCTTGCTTGCACACATACACATGCCACTTTTATAGGTGTGGAAACTGAGGAAAAGAGATAAATGTCTTGCCTGAAGCTACAGAGGAACTCAGTGCCAGAGCCAGGATTAGAACTCAGTTATCATAGGGTTGCCAACTGCTTTGAAACATTTGGTGTCAAGATACTATTGATATGCAAAATAACAAATAAACTTAACCCTCTCTCTATATGGGGGGGGGGCAGATTTCCACCATTACATACACAAGCATCCATATGGTCCTGTGTGTTCCTATGTAAGTCACTTTGTACATGTGTGATGCTTGTCAGATACATGGGCTGAACTGTCTGAATGTCATCTGGGTCAGATCAACTTTACTGTTTATTGGTATGTAATTTTTCCCATCTCCCACCTTCAGTCTGTTTCAAGCTCTTTCATGCTCTTAGCTCCTTATGGCATGGGCTGAATCTTCTACGTGTTTATACAATGTCTGGCACAATGAAGCCATGATCCTGATCTGGGCCTTTGGCTTAGGTGGAGGGATTTGATATAGGCCCATGAAACACACAGAATGTAATGCCTACAGACTAAACAGTCAGGCACATTAAAATATGAGATAGATAGATAGATAGCATTCAGAAAGAGTATTGTTCCAGGTCACATTCTGGAAGTATTATCCATTAGAATGAAACATTATAACCCCTATGTGTCCTTTAAAACGGGCTTCTTTTCTTTTAAAGTAACTCATGGAACAAACCTTTAGAAAAGTTTCAAATGGCTCAACAGCAGGCCTGCATATCCACACTGCTGGAGGAAGAGTAGTAGCAAGTGCAATGTTGTTGTTTCCAAGGCCATGGGAAGAGGAATATCAGCCAGAAAGAGAAAGCACAAGGGAATAGCATGAATCTGGAGAAGAGACAAATCAGAGGTGGCTTAAAGCTAGAAGGAGGAAGGGGAGACAGGGTGAGCAGGTTAGACCAGCAAACAGAGAGAAAGGCAAAGAAACAAAACAGGGCATTTACAAACCTGGTTGCTGGTTGACTTGAAATTTGGTGCTTTTTATTCCTCCTCGAATGATTTCTGCACAAAATATCCAGTCCCAGTGAAGAGAGGGGACTTTGGGATTTTTATTACTGGTACACCCTGGAGAAGGCCAAAATTCCTTTTCCACCCCTGTAAAATATCTCACTATGCATGCTTTCCTATTCTTTTCCATTTTAAATAGACAAGGGGTAGCAACGTTGCTGCCCTGGGGAAAGATCCACGGGCATGGGCATGGGCCCACCCCCTGGCTGCAAAGCCCCGCTCCTGCGGCCCCAATTCTCTGCCTGGGCTTGATCTGGCCTTGGGCTCCTGCCGCTGCCAGCCTGTCCCCGGATTCCCAGCTGGGCACGAGGCTGGGAAAGGTGGATGCCACCATAGGCAGCCCAGCTTGGGACGGGGCTGGGAGACGCAGGCAGTGCCGCTGGTGGCTGAGCCCTGGATCTCCAGCCAGAGATGGGGAGAGGAGAGGCACGGACATTCAGGGCACTGGTGCTGGCACTTGGGGCACGTGCCCTGTGTGCCAGGTGCCAGTGCCACCCCTGACAAGGGGATTTATAGAAATCCTTTCCCCTGAATCAGAAGCAAAAGTGATTGGCAGCCTCTGTCTAGGTATGAAAAGGAACCTAAGCAAAACCTTGGAACTCATTGTTCATGGATTTTGAGATGCCTAAAATAGACACACACCCTCAATATTTGGCACAAACTCCAGGCATGCAAGCAAGGAAATGTTGAGGGTCAAGCCAGGCTGACTCTTCCAATACATTTCCCAGGCCAGTCTTCATATGGAATTCAATTTAAGGCATAAAGTATAAGCCTGACATTTTAAAATGTTAGGAAATCCACATTTTGATAAGGAATGAGTGGCCTGATTTTCCAGAGATAATGAACTCTGGCACCTACCCAGTATGGTCACCAGAGTTGAATGGATCTCAGCTCCTAGTAGAAAGGAAGGTTACTCATCTTGGTCCAGTAATTGGAGTTCTTCGAGATGACTGTCCCTGTGGGTGCTCCACTCAAGGTGTTGGCTTGTCCTCGCATAGCAGACTGGAGATTTTTCTAGTAGTGCTCACCAGAGCCACATGCATGAAATGGTAGTCTCGTGCACCTCTTTGGTGCCATTTTGTAGTGCATGTGGCTCCAACCACTTCAGTTCCTTTTCTACCTGTTAGTTATTGTATGCAACTCTGAAGTAGAGTGGGAAGGTGGGAGGGAAGTGGAGCACTCATGGGGACACTCATCTCGAAGAACTTGTTACTGCACCAAGGTGAGTAACCTTCCTTTCTCCTTTGAGAGATGTCCCTGTGAAGGTGATTAGCAAGCAGTGTACTTATCTGGATGGGGGGACTTTGGAGTTGTTATTGTTGTGTATCGTTGAAAGGACTGATTGGTCTAGCGCTGCATCTGAATGAGACAATTGGCCTAAAGCAGTGGTTCCCAGACTGTTGTCCAGGGAGCCCCGGGGGTCTGCAGAGTTATTGCAAGAGCCTGTGAATACATCTGGCTCCAGCCACTGCCAGCCAGCAATCCATGTTGGAGAGGGCTCTAAATCAGGGGTATCAAACTTGCAGCCCACAGGGGGTCTGGACCAGCCCACCCAGGAAGCTGATCCAGCCCACAGAGCTGCTGCCTGGGCTGTGCCTGGAAGCTGTCTGCTGCAGCAAACTCCAAAGAAAGGCTGCTGGCAGAGCAGTGGTAGGTGTGCTTCTGACTCACTAACATGATCTGAGTCACAGCATAGGGGAACAAAGGAAGGACTCCAGCCAATCCCAGCTCAGCTCTGCTGTGGTTTGCCAACCAATCAGAGTCTCAATCACAGCAAGCTGGTCTGGCTCAGGAGAGCAACTGCACCACCCTCCATCCCAACTGTTCACTGTCACTCAGCATGCTAATTTGATTGACAGCACATTGCACTAATCACAAATAAAAAAGTAAAAAGTGGCTGGGGTGCACGTGGGAACAAGCCAACCAAAGGTCAACATTCAGAATGACTGACAGTGAATGGGGGGGGGGGGGGGGAGGCAGGAGCCCAGCCTGGATGCCTGTGACCGAGACTGATTTTTTGTCTGCCAGCAGGAGGGAAGGGAAGGAGAAGGGGAGGGGTCCTGGGAGCCAGCATGGGGAAGTTGGGACCACAGGGCAGGGGAAAGGGAAGGTGTGGGAGATTCTACAGGATTGGGGAGGGGAAAAGGGAGCCCAGGCTACTCTGAACATGAAGGGAGAAAGGGTTGGTGAGTCCATGTGGCCACATGGCCCATGACAGGTGTCCCGCCCTCCACTGTGTCCCTCTGCATTGAATGGGTTTGAAACTTCTTGTCTAAGTGAACTGTATTTGCCTGCTGTGAGCAGCCAAACACTGGACATGTCCCTACCCCTTAAAAACTGGCAGGGGCCAGGTTCTTCACTGCCCTTCTACAGCACCACTGCCTGCAGTCAGTCCTCGAGCCCTCCTCGTGGCTCTGGGCCCCAGCTGCTTACAGGGGTTCTGGAAATCAGGATGTTCAGAGTACCTTGCTCAGCCAGGTGTCCCTGTAACTTTACCCCTGAAAATGCCACAGGATGAGACCAACTCGACTGCCCTGTCCCACAACCCCAGGAGAACCTCACTTTTCAAGCAAAGGGTCATCCGAGGCTGGTGGCCATGCACGGTGCAGGAGGAGGGCAAGCAGTGGCTGCTGGTGCGAGCAGGGCAGCTAGGCTCAAGTGTCCCTGAAGGTGGAGAATCAGGTATGCATGATGCTCCTGGTCTATTAGAGGCATGATCCTTCCCCAGCTTTAGGCAGGGGCAGGTAGTGGCAAGTGTCCCCTGCCTCTGTGCAGCAGATGTCTGCTTCCACCAACATAGCCCAACTTCTGAAGCCTTGTGTCTGCAGGGGATCATCAAGCTGATGCTGAAGGTGTTGACAGGCCAGGTAGGAGAGGGGCGGCCAGCTGGGAGGGGAAGAGAGGAGCCAAACATGAACCCCACCCTACAGCCCCCTGTGTAAGTGTGGGACTGAGACCAGGTTTCCTGGGAGGCAAGTCAGCAGTGAGACAGGACAACAGGGAGCATGTTCAATGTTTAGAACTTCACAAGGTACAACCCCAAAACTGTAGCATGGGCAGAAATAACACAGACCAATTCCCACGACTATCTGTCCCCCATGCAGTGGCCCTCCTGAGAGCCAGTCTGACCCCAGCCCATGACCAGTGGTGGACCAATGGGAAAAAGCAAGGCACCAAAACCCCCGGATGCTGGCCGTGGTGTGGGGCCTGTGACACTGTCAGGGTCTTTTGGACTGTTTATGGTTATCTTTCATATTAATATTTCATATTTGCAATAACCCATATGCGATATACCATGTTTGATGTCAATACAAAGGCTATAATCTGATTATATGGTTTATATATAGGTATCATGCCTGTATTAGAAATCTATTTGTTTTTATGTGTGTTTCAATTGGTGGCAGCTGAGCAACTCATGTTGTTCACTGCGCTGCCCCGCCCCCCCCGTGGGCTTGCTGCGCTGCCCCTCCCCGTGGGCCCGCTCCTGCCCCCCCAGCGCCCCCCCACCCCTGCGGGCCCACTCCTGGCTGCCCCCCCTGCCCCTACTCCCGGCGGCCCCCCCCCGCTCCCGCAGGCCTGCTCCCGGCCACCCCCCCGCCCCCTAGCTGCCCCCAAGTCCCGGCAGCTCTCCCCTGCTCCCAGCGGCCCCCCCCCCGCGGGCCTGCTCCCGCCGCCTCCGCAGGCCCACTCCTGGCTGCCCAGCAGCCTCCCCACCCCCACTCCCAGTGACCCCCAGAAACTTACCTTGTGGCTGGAGCCAGATGGCCCAGCCACAGCTCCTGGGGCCAGAGAAGCTCTACGGAGCATGCCCAGATTTTCTAGGCATGCTCCGTTAGAGCTTCTCTGGGCGGGAGTTTTGAAAACTCCCAGCCCCAGAGGAGCTCTAACCAGGGACTGTGGCTGCCGGCGATGCGCTGCCGGCAGCCTTCACTGTGCTGGTGGCTGCGGCGGGCTGCGCTGCAGCGCGCCAGCGCAGCTTAGAGGGAACATTGCTGGGCACCTGGGGCACGTGCCCCGAATCCCAGTGCCAGTGCCCCAGAACTGGCCCAATCCAGCCAGGGATCCAGGGCCTGGCCACCTGCGGCCACAGCGAGGAATCCAGGGCCTGGCCACCCGCAGCGGTGGCAGCCCCGTCCGCAGCCAGGGATGCGGGACCCAGCCTCCAACAGCTGCTTCCAGCCCCGTCCCCGGCCAGGCATGTGGGACCCAGCCGCCCGTGGCTGCTTCTGGCCCCATCTCTGGCTGGGGATGTGGGACCTAGCTGCCCGTGGCGGCATGGTGGCTTCTGGCCCTGTCCCCGGTCAGGGGGCAGGGCCTGTGGACTGGGGGCAGGGTCTGCGGACGAGGGGTGGGGCCTGGGTGCGTGCACCGAGTCTCTCCCCAGGCCAGCAACGCCTCTAGTTCCAAGTGATTTGTTCTTAAGGCAATCCCAGACTGGGCATCTGCAAAACTATTTTCCAAAGGGGCAGCTATGTTAGTCTAGTAAAGCAAAAAAAGCAGAGGAGTCTTGGGACCCTTAAAGACTAACAGATTTATTTATCACATGAGCTTTTGTTTGAGAATATTCCATTTCATCAGACACTTTGAAGAGCGTCTTCAAAGCATCTGACAAAATGGGATATTCTCCCACGAAAGCTCATGTGATAAATAAATCTGTTAGTCTTTAAGTGCCACCAGACTCCTTGCTTTTTTGGCAAAACTAGTGTTCCTCTTGATGGCCCCCATCAGGGGCCTCCCAGCTGCAGTGGGCCCAAGAGAAAACCTGTTCGGCCAGTCACTCAAGCTGACCATGTGACTCAACTCCATTTTGATTTGGCAAATACCCTGAGGACATGGGGAGGGCCAGAAGGTGATAAAAGGCCATAGCCTATTCTCCATTTTGTCTTTAGTCTTCAGTCTTCAGTCTGTTAGCAACCAACAGCCTCCTCTGGAACTATTCTTCTGGGACTGAACAAAGGACTGAGACCCACCCAGGGGCTTGCTGCATGTCAGAGGAATTTGGTGCAAAAAAGGGCTACCTGGAACAGGTGCAAAGAAGGGCTACAAGGATGATTCGTGGAATGGAAAATCTTCCCTATGAGAGATGACTTAAAGAGCTTGGGTTGTTTAGTCTGACCAAAAGAAGGCTGAGAGGAGATATGATTGCTCTTTATAAATACATTAGAGGGATAAATACAGGGAGGGAGAGGAATTATTTGAATACAGTGCCAATGTGGACACAAGAACAAATGGATACAAACCATCCTTCAGAAAATTTAGGCTTGAAATTAGATGCAGATTCCTAACCATCAGAGGAGTAAAGTTCTGGAATAGTCTACCAAGGGAAGTGGTGGGGGCAAAAACCTTAGGTGCCTTCAAAACAGAGCTTGATAAGTTTATGGAGGGAATGATATGATGGACAGTGTAGCTTGGCCAATGTCTGTCTTTTACTACTGGTGATGGGTGTGATAGTGACCTGAGAAGGGGCATTAGATTGAGTGGGTTCTGAGTTATTACAGAGAAGTTCTTCTTGACTGGCTGTTATGAACTTGCCCTCATGCTCAGGGTTTAACTGATTGCATATTTGGGGTCGGGAAGGAATTTTCCCCCAGGGCAGATTGGCTTGGGCGCCGGGGTTTTTTTGCCTTCCTCTGTAGCATTGGGCATGGCTCACTTGCTGGTTGATTCTCTGTATTAAAGTTTTTAAATCATGATTTGAGGACTTTAATAGCTCAGTTATGGGTTTGAGGTTCATTGTAGGAGTGGGCTGGTGAGGTTTTGTGGCCTGCAGCGTGCAGAAGGTCAGACTAGATGATCATATTGGTCCCTTCTGACCTTAGAGTCTATGAGTCTATGAACTATAGCTGGGATGGTGGCTGTTGCTGGAGGGATTTGTTGATTCTGGCACCAGTGAAGAAATCGATTCCATTTTTGTAGGTAAGCGCATCTTATAGATAGCTTTTTGCTGTTTACGAGGATGTGCTTCACTGATTCTGAACACATTCCTCTTGTTGGAACCACGAAGGAAGTAGGCTGTGAGGTGTAGGGTCTTGAGATGCAGGTGGAAGATTTGACCCCTGTTCTGTGATAACAGGTCATGGTGGAGAGGGAGATATATTGGCGCTTTGATGGACAGTTGATTCAGAAGTGTGAACCAGGAATGTCTCTTCCAAGAAGGGGCTGTCATGATAACTTCCACTGCTTTGTCATGTATTTTCAATAGTGTTTTGTGTATTAAAGGTATTGGAGGGAATGTGTATAGTAGATTCCCCTTCCATGATCTAAGGAAGGCATCTCCCAGGGAATTCTTTCCAACACTGGATTGAGAACAGAACAAAGGGCTCTTTCTGTTCTGATGTGTGGTGAAAAGATCTATCATAGGATAGCCCCATTGCTGAAAAATATTTTGAAGAAGATCAGTATTTTACTCCCATTCATGGTCCGTTGGGCAGGACTGGCTATAGTATTGTGTATTCCAGGAAGGTACGTAGCAGAGATTATAATATTATGCTTTATGCCCCAGTTCCATAGTCTTATGTGTTTGTGTCTCAGGAAGTGTTGGATGTTCATACATGCACTGCAGCCTGCTTGTAATTCTTATATATTTATGTGCAGGGAGGACTCTTTTATGGACCATTTCCCTTGGGCTTTGAGGCCTTGTAAATGAGCACCCCAACCTGCTAGGGAAGCGTCCATGGACATCAAAGTGGGCGGTGTGTCTTAAAGGAACGGAATGCTGACAGAAGGTTTTGTGGCGATGTACACTAGTGTAGGAATTGTTTTATTGTGTTTGGTATAGTCGCTGTTTTGTATATCGATTGTCTGTTGGGTTTGTATACCCCTGCTAACCATATTTGGAGGGAGTGCATGTGAAGTCATGCATTCTGCATCACAAAGGTGTTTGCTGTCAAGTGGCCCAGTATTTGAAGGCATGTTAAAGCATTTGTGGTTGGAGCTTTGCATGTTGTGTCTATTACCTTCATGATGACGTGGAATCTGGTTTGAGGAAGGAAAGCCCAAACCAGCTGTGAATCTAGGTGGGCTCCAATGAGCTCTAATGTTTGAGAGGGTATTAGAGTTGGTTTTTATATGTTTATGAATAGACCTAATTGCTTGAATAGGTTCATGGTGAAAGATAGGTCTCTTGTGGCTTGGGTTAGTGCGTCTGATTTCGGAAGGCAATTGTCCAGATACAGGAATATTGTAATGTTGTGTTTTCATAAGTGGGCTGTCATGACAGCCAAAACCCTTGAGAATACTCTCAGGGCAGTGGATAGGCTGAAAGATAGGACTGTGTTATTAGTAGTGATTGTCACCAAAGCAGAATCTCAGATATGTTCTGTGAGCTGGATGAATGGATATATGAAAGTATGCATCCCGTAGGTTGAAGAACGTAAACCAGCTGTTGAGTTGCAAAGCTGGGATGATTGTTGAAAACATGACCATTCTCAATTTCTGTGGTTTTATAAATTTGTTGAGCCTTCTGAGCCCGAGAATTGGGTCTCCATCCTCCCAATTTCTTTTAAATTATGAAATATGGGGAATAAAAGCCTTTCCCTCTCTGTTGTTCTGGGACATGTTCTACTGCTCCTATATGTAGAAGTTGTTGGACCTCCTCATGTAGGAGATGTTCATGAGTGGTGTCCCAGAAGATGGATGGGGAAGGGAGGTTGGATATTGGTCTTGACATAAATGGAATAGTGTATCCAGTGTTGACAACTTCTATGGCCCATTTGTCTGTTGTAATGTTTGACCATTGATGTAGAAAGACTTATAATCTGTGATGGTAGATGAGTGGTTGCTCTGTGATCTCTCCTAGGTCATACATGTCCTCAACCAATTTTTCAAAATTGTGGTTTACAAGAGGGAGGCTGTGAAGTAGTAGGTTGATTATTTGGTCATTTATGTCTTTGATGGCATTGTCTTACATGTGTTTGAATTTTTCTTCTGTGGTTTGGTCTGTATTGGTACTGATATTTGTGTCTGGAGTTGTATGGTTAGTACCTAAATGAGCATCTCCTAGTGACCAGCGTGTAGATACCAAAGGTATGGAGAGTGGCTCTGGAATCTTTGGATGAGTGCATGAGTTCATCAGTTTTCTCAGAAAATAATTTCTTTATGTTGAAAAATAAATCCTTGATGGTTGCCTGTAATGGTCTTTGCAAGTCTGCAGAGTAGAGCCAGAGGACCATCTCATTACAATCCCCATGGCTATTGTGCGGGCTGCTGAGCCTGCCACGTCCAACGCTGCTTGGAGAGCTGTTCATGAGATGAGTTGGCCTTCATGGATGACTGTGTGAAATTGGTGTTTCTTGGCCTCTGCTATGTGTTCAGTGAAATAAGGGAGTTTCGAATAATTGCTGTGGTTGTAATTAGCAAGTAAAGCTGAACAGTTTGCGACACTAAGTTGTAAAGTCGAGGATGTATATACTTTCTTGCATAATAAATCCATTTTTTAATCTTCTTTGTCATGTGGAGTGGCTCTGTTAAATTGTTGTTTGTATCTATGATTAACAGCCTCCACAACTAATGAATTGTAAGCAGGATTGGAGAATAAATATTCAGAGTTTTTCGCCAGTATGTAATATTTCTTGTCTGCTTGCTAACAAGTTGGAGGGATAGTGGTGGGGGGTTTGCCAGATGTGTTCTGCAGGTTCCAAGAGGGCACTGTCCATAGGCAATGCTATCTTTGCAGAGGAAGTGGTCTTCAAGATTTTTAACAGCTTATGCTGTGATTCTGCCACCTGTTGCATTGGGATCTCCAAAGAATCAGTAACTCATTTAAAAAGCTCTTGGAACTGCTTAAAGTCAATAGCAATTGTTAGTAGGGATGGAATGATCACTTCATCTGGAAATGAAGTGGAGTTATGTGGAGAGGAAGGTGAGCCTGGCATGTCCCCTTTGTCATCCACATTTGATGACTGAGGATCTGGTAGCTTATGGGTTGTCTTCAGAGCTGTAACTAGGGTGGGGAGAATGGGGCAAAGACCCAGGCGGAAAATTTTAAAGGGTGGCCACCAGACCCTGCCTGGCCAGGAAGAGGAATGTGCCTTAGGCACATTCCTCCTGGAGCCAGGCAGGGGCTGGGGGAGTTTCTCTTGCCCCGCCCTGAACACCCCTTGCCGCTTTCCCCCGGCAGAAGGGAAATCATCCCCCCGTGGGCTCTTAGCTGCTCTCCCCCAGCGGCAGGGGAAGCAGCCCTCCTGCTGGGTCTCAACCACTCTCGCTTGGTGGCAGGGGAACCAAACCCCTGCCAGGTCTCTCGGCTGCTCTCCTCCGGAGGCAGGGGAAGCACCCCCTTTTCTGGGTCTCAGCTGATCTCTCCCAGCAGCAGGGGAAGCACCCCCTTTTCTGGGTCTCAGCTGATCTCTCCCAGCAGCAGGGGAAGCACCCTCCACAGGGTCTCCAGCCACTCTGGCTCAGTGGTGAGGGAGGCACCTCCATCCCATTGGGACAGATCAGGCCCTGGGCTGGATTGGGGCCGGGGGGTGCGCCTTTCTGCCTTCCTGCTCCAGGCACCAGAAGCAATAGTTACAGCTCTGTTTGTCTTGGAGGGAGGCTTGTATGCTTTGGAGTTAGAATCATAGGGTTGGAAGGGACCTTATAGGTCATCTAGTCCAACCCCCTGCCAGAGGCAGGACCACTCCCACTTAAACCATCCCAGTCATGGTTTTGTCCAGCCGGGCCTTAAACACCTCCAAAGATGGAGACTCCACCACCTCCCTCGGCAGCTCATTCCAAGACTTCACCACTCTCCTGGTAAAGTTTTTTCTAATATCCAGCCTCAACCTCCCTAACCGCAACTTGAGACCATTGCTCCTCGTTCTGTCCTCTGTTACTACCGAGAACAGTCGAGCTCCATCTTCCTTAGAGCATCCCTTCAAGTAGTTGAAGGTTACTATCAAATCCCCCCTCAATCTTCTCTTCTGCAGACTAAATAAGCCTAATGCTTCCAGTCTTTCCTCATAGGGCTTGTGCTCCAGCCCTTTAATCATTTTGGTTGCCCTCCTCTGAACTCTCTCTAGCATGTCCCTGTCCTTTTTATAGTGGGGAGCCCAAAACTGAACACAGTATTCTAGATGTGGCCTCACCAGTGCAGAATAGAGGGGAAGGATCACATCCCTTGATCTGCTGGTAATACTTCTTTTGATGCAGCCCAGTATGCCATTGGCCTTTTTGGCAGCAAGAGCACACTGCTGACTCATATCCAGCTTCCCATCCACCATGACCCCCAGGTCCTTTTCTACACTGCTGCTACTTAGCTGAATGTTTCCCAGCCTGTAGCAGTGCATAGGGTTTTTTTGTCCCAAATGCAGGATTTTACACTTATCCTTATTGAATCTCATAAGATTTCTATTGGCCCACTGTTCCAATTTATCTAGGTCTCCCTGAATCCTGTCCTTGCCCTCCAACGTGTCTACTGGTCCCCCCAGCTTGGTGTCATCCGCAAACTTACTGAGAATGCAGTCTATTCCATCATCCAGATCATTGATGAAAATGTTGAACAGAACCGGCCCCAGGACCGACCCCTGGGGCACACCACTCGTGACCGGTTGCCAGCTAGACATGGAACCATTGATTCCTACACGCTGAAATCGTTGATCTAGCCAGTTCTCTATTCACCTTATAGTCCACCTATCCAAACCATAATTCCTTAATTTGCCAATGAGAATGCTGTGGGAAACTGTATCAAAAGCCTTGCTAAAATCAAGGTATAGCACATCAACGGTGCTTCCTGCATCCAGAAAACCAGTCATCTGCTCATAGAAGGAAATGAGATTGGTCAGGCATGATTTACCCTTGGTAAATCCATGCTGACTGTTCCTGATCACTTTATTTTCCTCTAAGTGTGTGAGGATGGATTCTTTGAGAATCTGCTCCATAATTTTTCCAGGGATTGAGGTGAGACTGACTGGTCTGTAATTCCCTGGATCCTCCTTTTTCCCTTTCTTGAAAATAGGCACTACATTTGCTTTTTTCCAGTCCTCTGGCACCTCCCCTGTTCTCCATGAGTTTTGAAAGATAACGGCCAGCGGTGCGGCTATTTCGTTGGCCAATTCCCTTAGCACCCTTGGATGCAGTTCGTCCGGCCCCATGGACTTGTGCACTTGCAGCTTCTTTAAGCAGTCCCTAACCTGACCTTCCGTCACCAAAGGCCTCTCTTCTTCTCTCCCATCTGCCACACCCATGGTAGAGGGCTGGGAGCTGACCCTGCCTGTGAAAACTGAAGCAAATAATGCATTGAGCACTTCAGCTTTTTCCTCATCCTCTGTCACAAGGATGCCTGCCCTATTCAGCAAGGGGCCTACACCATCCCTGATCCTCTTTTTGTTACTAATATACTTGTAGAACCCCTTCTTGTTATCTTTTACTTCCCTCGCTAGCCGCAACTCCATTTGTCCTTTGGCCTTTCTGATTTTATCCCTGCAGTCCCTAGCAATATCTTTATATGCCTTTTTGGACATCTGACCAAGCTTCCACTTCCTATAAGCTTCCTTTTTATGTTTAAGCTCAGAGCAGTGTTCTCTGCTAAAGTTCAAAGGTTTATAGTATTGTGGAGGATATGGAGACCATGACTGCCATGCATGTCATTGTGGTGGGTATGAGGTAGGTGGCAGGGGTTAAAGTATAATTTGGCAGGCCCCAGAA
>ML681963.1:53605168-53766255 GCA_007922195.1 Podocnemis expansa | reverse complement strand
TTCTTTCTTTCTTTCTTTCTTTCTTTCTTTCTTTCTTTCTTTCTTTCTTAACTGTAACCTATAACACTGGCTGGGAATTGATTTTCCTTCCCTGTGAATAATTTTGATTCAACTGATTTTTAAAAAATGTCTATCTTAATTTTTCTTTGAATTTTTGGGAGGGGTTATAAAAATCAGCCAAAGATTTTTTTAAATCAAAACAACACTTTTCATTAAGAAACTCCATTAGAATGGAAAACTAGCAGAAGTTGTCAGCTTTCAGGCCCCATTTCAACAGAGCATTGTTTAACTTTAAGCATAGACTGCTGAAGTCCGTCCCTGTTTGAGAAAGCATTTAACCATGTGATTAGCATTCACTGACTGGAATGGGACATAAGGACACACTGAAAGTTGAGCATGTGCTTAAGGGCTTTGCTGAACTGGAGGTCTTGAAGAACAAAAGGCCAGATCATTGCCTGGTATAAATTCCATTAACATCAAAGTCAACAGAGTTGGGTGATCTACACCAGTGGAGGATGTGATCCAAACTCTATTACCAAAGCAGTAGACATAGAGTAGACTTGTCATTCATAAAAAAAACCCTAACGCTTTACCAACAGAAGCAGAATGAAGATGCTGTTAGCATTCACGACCATTAGTTGTCCTCGTTCTTCCAATTTTATAGAAGTCATTGTCACACCATTAAGAACCCAGCTCCCAGTGGTATGGCTGAGGACACAATCTGTTGACCCTTCGTTTCCATCTAATCATGCTCCAGTCTCAGCTTTAAGATGACACAGTTGAGAAATTTGTCGAGGTAGTAGGATTTTCAGTGTTTACAGATGCATTGCTCTAGTTAGGTTGTAACTGCATACTGTACCTGGAAGAAAAATGGGAAGAAATTAGAGGCAGCTAGAAAAAGTATCTTAATATATCAAGGTGCTTACTGGGTGGCAGCTTTAGAGAGCCTGTGAGAAAGGCTGTCAGAAGCAGCCTCTGAGTAAACATATTCAGGTTTACTTCTTTGCACTGTGAAATGCAGAGGGAAGCTTATCTGTTGTTTTAGCACCACTGGAAAAGGGAATCCAAAGGGGTATCACTGTATGAACTCCCCCATGAAGAGGAGACGAACTAAAGCAAGTTATATTGGCCTGGGGGAAGCACCTACTGTGTTGCTGTCAGTGCACTGCAAAATATACAAGGAGGAATCTTGGAGAGGAAGGGATTATTTTATGAGCAAGGGTGATTAGCACGTTGGGTTGCTTCAAGCCACACTATATGTGAAGAGAGGGGATTAATAGCTAATGAATTATTCTGACAGAGTGAAGGAGAATGATACCTTTTTAGCTCTGCTTTACATGTCAACAGCTTAGGAAGGCACATCATGATATTTTGTTCTGCTTCATATACATCCATCTATCAAAGCTATTCTTCTCTTCACTCTGCTTTAAAGTGACCGGGGCTTTAGCTCTGTGTAGGGCTGCATTTGAAATTGATGATCCTTTTTTTCCCAGAGGTAAGATGGCTGTACAGTGTCTCTAGTAAAGGTTATCTTGGAGGGGCAGGTGAACTTCACTGGCTTCCCTTCCAGAATGGTCCCAGGAAATGCCCTTCTCCAGGACACCTGATGGTTACCTTAATTTGACACAACTATATCCTACAATCCCTTACCACCACCCACTCCTTCCAGAAACTCTCCCTTTACCAAATGCAGGTAGAGGAGCATTGCTGGAAGGAAGGAGGGGGTATTTGGGACAAAACTCCCACTGTTAAGAAAAGGCATCCCAAGACAAGATTCAACTTCCTGTGGATGGCTATGTCTACATTGTAAAAGCTAAGTCGACTTTATTAAGTCGACTTAATAAGGTCTACTTAAAGTTGACTTTAAGTAGACCTTATTAAGTCGACTTAGTGAGTACACACTACATTAAGTTGACTTTATAAAGTTGAATTAATGGTCTCACTGCACTAAGTCAGCCTTATTAAGTCAACTTAGGTAGTCCACATTGCCTTAAGTCGACTTAACGGTAAAGTCGACTTTATAAGTGGACCTTATAAAGTCGACTTTACTGGACCCTAAAGTCGACTTTATTCCCCTGCAGTGTAGACGGGGCTCTGTTTAAGTCGACTTAAGGGCCCTTAAGTCGACTTAAGACACATAGTGTAGACGTACCCGATGAGTGTGAAATGCTCCAGAGCAGTTGATTTTTTACCCCTTGGGAAGGACAGAGGGGCTGGTCTGGCCAGGCTGAAAGGCGCAGAGGGAAGTGAAGTGCAGGAGGAGATGCTGTATATACACAAATTGGAATAAATCCAGCCTTCTCTGATGAAGCCAGATCCAGTCCTGGAAGCAGGGAATGCCTGCCTGCCCTACCCATTCTCCAGCTGGTGGAAACCAAACTGACTGTCACAGGACACAGCTGCCATTGTACCACCTTTTGCCTGAGTGCTGCCTGCCTCAGCTGTTTCCCCCAAAATCAGAACTACCATTGCCCTGCCCCTGTTTTCAGATGTGAGTCACTCACTCGCATTCTCCACCACATGCTACAGATTCATCACCCCAGAGGTACCCATGTGTGGCAAGACATGGCATTAGCAGGAGTCAGCCTATAGGGCAGGGGACTCCCTGCAGACTCCGTTTCCTGTTCACATCCTATCCTTAAGGACAGGCCAGTTTTTCATGGGAAACAGTTCACAGCCTCGTAGACTCTAGGATCAGAAGGGACCAATATGATCATCTAGACTGACCTACACCATGCAGGCTTCAGAACCTCACCCACCCACTCCTGTAACAAACCTCTAACCTATGCCTAAGTTGTTAAAGTCCTCTAGTCATGATTTAAAAGACCTTAAAGTACACCCATCCCCATCTCAGCTGCACCTGCCTAAAGAACAAGGCTGGCTGGTCCCAGGCCTTCCTGTGACTTGCCTAATGACCTGAGATGAGGACAGGCTTAGTACACAACAGGGTTTTATCTCACCTTCTCCCACCCCACACTCACAACCCAACTTCTCCAGCTGCTCCCAGAGCTGTCCACTTTCCTATGCAGCCACGGTGAGAATTTGCATTGTAGAAGGGGGAGGCTTGCAGCACTTGAGCAAGGAAGATGGCTACAAGCAGAGGAACAAATGGTCCGCAAGGTTCAGAACAGGGCCATAGGTTGGCATCCATCACTGCATGCGTGCTGGGAAGCTGAGGGGAGCAACTCTTGCAAAGTTCTCCCAAAGGTTGCAGGGAATGAATTTTCTTCTCTGCATTTCCCCACCCCCCCACCAGGGTTTATTCTAAGATTTTAGACCAAGGACCATATTTTTTTGAATATGGACAGTGATTTAGGGGAGGGGACCTTTGCATTTTGCATGGGCTCCTCAATCTCAACTCTCAGAAGTGTAAAGCACCCAGAAACTCCAGCTAAAGTCAATGGGAGCTGCAAGTGCTTAGCAGTGGAAACATCATGCCTAAGGTGTCTTGCTCTAGTTGTACAGACTCTAAGCTACCTTTCCTACTTTTCTGCACAGGAACAACCCACCAGAAACACACAACATAAGCTTGGAACACACATCTTGTCTGATGGGAATGTATTTGCCCTTGTCACCATCACTCTTCATCTTCCCTTCTACTACAGCCATTGCCCTGCTCTTTCTATTGTTCATTGCTCTATCTTCCTGCTTCAAGCCAGAATCCTGTCTCTCAGTAATCCTGTCCCACATAGTGCTTACTGTTCATGAAGATTCATACTTTCAAGGCCACTAGGATGACTGTTGGGAGGATGACCATGTGACGGTGTGCACATCTGTGCACCCTGGGTTATGATCTACATGATTTTCCTGTTCACTTGTACACTGGAATTGTATGATTTGCTGGCAGTTGCATCATGCAATGTTTCTGTGTGGATGCTAATAATGTATTCTGCAGGATTTTGTATGATGATATACTTCCTACAACTTCATACATGTGAACAAACATGTGACATGCTTTCTATCGCTCAAGAATAAGGGAACAGACAAAGGTCTATCCCAGCAGCAATGAGCCTGAAAGAGACAAAGGTATGCTAATGGAGGTGCCTGTGAAGAGACAAAAGAATCAGCTTGGGCCTGAAAAGGAGGGGCTGAGGGGTTTGGAAACAAAGATTGAGACCTGGAAGTTTTAAGGGGCTTTTGAGCTGGGACTCTCCATCTTGAAACAACTCCAAGCAAGATATGGGCCCTGCCTGGCCTCAGGCAGAGACTGGCTGTGCAAACATCTAACAGCCAAACATCTTGAGCATGAACTTGTTTGGACTATGAGGTTAGCATGCGTATTTTACCCTTTATGTTCTTGTGGTCTCTCCTGACTTACTTATATACTGTGATTCTGCCATGACTGGCCATATTCTCTCTTAGAATTATAATCTGATATATAAACTAGTAGTTGTTTTACCTAAAGCTGTGTGATTTTTAGTGGGTGTGAGTGAAGGAAGCTGGGCACAATCCATTTCTTTCTTAAATAGATGGACTTGAGTGTGTGGTGGTGGGGAGTGGTTCCCAGTCTCTGTAGACAGTGGCTCCTGGTGTAGTAACTGGGGCTGGGGGTGCTTGCTGGGGGACCGTCCCTCGAGTAGCCAGGGGGCATACATCCACTGCCTGGGACCGACTGCACGCAAGAGGCTGGAGTGGATGGACTCAGGAGTGAGTGGTCACTTGGCAAAGCGGGGTTCAGGAGTGGGAATTGGGAGGTCACAGCAGCACACCAGATTGGATCTGGGGAGTGGCCTCTCAAAGGCCATTCAGCTCTTGTCTGTCTCTTTCAAGGCCAATCACCCATAACAATTAGCCAACAGGGAGGTGGGAATGAAAAATCCAACTGGCTGAACACAGAAGTCAATCAGAGGCACAGAAGCTGTACAGGTCACAAGCCGGATGGGAAAGTCAATAGGCTCAGACAGAGAAATCTAGGGAGTAAATAAGAGGGGATTGCAAAAACAGATGAAATCTAGTGGTGTTATTTAATGCTTATGAGAAAGGGATGTGGAGGCTAGAGACTGTCAAATGTAGCTTCTGACATGTGGAGGTCTCTCTTTATTTTCAGGACAGGTGCAACATTAGCAGCAGCAATGTAAGCTTATGGCCTGCTTCCCCTCCCTCCAACCTAGTCCCAGAAGATAGATCTTCATGGCCTTCAATCTGTGCTTTTCTCTGTGCCGAGTTTGCCAATCTGCCTACTTATTTAAATATTTACCTCACTCCTCACCACCACCATATCTAAGCATCTCACGAAAATCCATTAATTTTTTCTTGTAGTCCTATGTGAGACAGGGAGTGTTATTATCTGTACACGCTACTGATCCACCAAGGCACTTTGATTGGGAACTGGCATATCCTCTTCATTCAAGGCCTGGGTGTTTCCTACCTGGCAGTGCATCCAATCATCTGGTGGAGATGCGAACATCATGAAAGACAGCAAAGTAAAATGTCATTAGAACCTGAGTTCCCAGTTGAACTCATGCTCCTTTACACTCCTTTGGTAACTTAAAGGCTGAACATGGAAATAAATGCCCTTTACACAAATTAATGTAAGGTAAGTCTCCTTTTCACTGCCAGAAAGGTGTAAAGGGATCTCAGCATGAATGAGAAGCAGGCTGAAGAATTAACTTTAAAAGAACAGGAAGGACAAACATTTCAGATCAGGTTATTTCATGAGGTCAGACTGATGGGGAGAGGAGACAAGGAGACTGATTCTCCAATGCCTTACACCTTTTCTCAGCGCTGATGGCAGTGCAAAGGGCTACCATAGATGCATGGGCAGTCACTGTGCACAGGTCTAAATGCACACCTAAGGGGCAGGACATTGCAGAATTAGAACCATTAGCTATATTGGACATCAGGACTCTTGAAGGTAGCAGCTGTAAGTTTGTCACTATGCCCTGACTGGGCCTAATGTGTCTGTGAAGCTGGCAGCACATTTCCCATCCACAGAATGGCAGATGACAGTTCCCTCAAAATGTGTAGCTAACAGACTTTGGTAATGTCTCTTCTGACAGAGTTCAGAACAATGTGTGCCACAATGTCAGTACTATTTAACACTCCTAAATTCTCTCTCTGTCTAAGCTACTGACCCAGTCTTGCCCTATGTTGTATGGATGAACTACTGAGAAAGAAGGTGCAAAAAAGGGGCAAGATACATGTTCTCTTAGATTTCTGTTCTTATAGAGGAATAGCCTGGAGAAGTGGTTCTCAACCACTGTGTCAGTACACATTACTGTGTCACCACACAGGAGTAAGTGTGTCATGGAGAGCTGGGGAAATGGCTGGATTTGGCCTATAGGGATGGGCTGGTGTGTCCTGTAGAGTTGTGATATGCCATCTTTTTTAATTTAGGAGGGGCCAAAGTTGCTTTTGTCCACACCAGAAGGGAGGAGATGGCAGTAGTTGAGAATAAGGTAATGGGAATCTGGACAAGCGTTTTGGATGACCTAGGTGTCCATGCTGCCATGAGGCACAATAAGATCCAGCCTGGCCCACTATTCTGGCACTTGGCAATTTAAACAGCAGAGATCATTATAAACTGCAGGAAAATGAGTCACTAGTCACTGTATTTAATTACTTAGTAAAGTTACTTACCTGAGGAACAGGCACAAGGTACATTTGAGAAATTAATAATTCCTACTGCTTGAATTTATATCTAATAAAATTATGGTGAGTCTACTGTGATGAAATCATACATTCATCTGCCCCTGCTGTTCCTGTGTAGTACACATAACTATCTCCTAGTATGGAGATAGAGATTGTACAACCATACATTTCTGATAACATATTGCTCAACGTTCACTTCTAAAATAATACAGTTCTAACAGAAAAAAAGCAAGCTACTTTTCTTGTGTATTATACCAGTGGAGAATGTTGATTGAGCTCATAGACCTAATAATAATAATAAAGGAAGAAGGTCAGATGGACTCATGATTAAGGAACTGGATTGGAATTCAGGAGACATGCATTTGATTCCCAGATCTGCCATAAATTCACTGAATGACCTTGGGTGAGTCACTCAGGGCTAGATTCTTAAAGATATTTAGGTGCCTAATGATGCAGATGCATGCCTACTGGGCTTTTAAAAATGGCTAGACATCTAATGTTCAATGGAACTGAAAATCTCACTAGTGCCTACCTGCATCCTTATGCACCTAAATACTTTTAGAAATCTGGCCTGAAATCTTTCTGTCCTCCATCTGTAACAGACTGATGGTAACACAAATTTTCTCCTATCCTTCATCTGTCTTATCTATTTAGATTGCAAGCTCTTTGGAACATGGAGTGTCTCGTACTATGTGTTTTTGCAGTACCTAGCTCAATGGGATGCTGATCACAGTGGTGGCCCCTGGGTGCCATTGTAAAATCAGTACATTGAAAATAGCATCCCAAGAATCTCACACCATTTATGAAAGAAGCTGCATAATAGTTCTGGAAGGTAATTTTTTTCCGTTTTACAGATAGGGAAACTGAGGCACAGACTTGTGAGTTGACTCGACGAAGGCCACTTAAGGAATCAGTGACAAAGCCCGGACTAGGACCCAAATTTGCTGAGTTCTAGGCCTCTCTCCTTAACCAAGAAATCAACCCCCTGCTAGAAGTTTACTGCAAAATGCCCTGGTCTTTACCTTGCTGAACTCAAGCATGATTTAAGAGGAAGTAATTATTTACTGTTGAACCAGTTGTTGAGTTTGGCATGATTTATTTTAATATGTACCATTAAACAACAGAATGGGAGCCAGTTTTTTCTAGCACTCATACTGTGGAGTACTAGAGGAAACAATAACAGACCCTGTTATTGTTACTGTGGGACTTCTCTTGCCACTTACAGTGAATTATAAGTTTCAGTTAGGGGATATAAAATAATTAGTTTCATAAGGTCGAAGAAAAACAGTTTGCTCTATATGAAGAATCTTCTTTCTTTGGGGTTTTATGCCAGCACAGTGTGTAATGACTGCAATAAAAATCTATGTATTATGCAGAGTTCATGTAGGAGATGATTTCATTGCTTTTCATGCTGACCGCAGTCTTATCTCAACAGGTGCAAAGAAAAGTCTGCAGGAGCATACGACAACGTAAATTGGTCCCCTTTTTCCTCTATCCACATCTCTGCTAGCTGACAGAAATTCCATTTACAAAAGATTGTAGATTTGTGACAATATATATTTAGTGAAAACTACCTTAGTCCTTGCATATGAACTTCATCCTATGCAAAAAAAGAGAAAAAACAACTGAAGAGACATGAGTTCTTCCTTGGGTGTTTCCATGTTTTGGATACTTAATTAGAAAGAACAAATTCACACAGAATAGCACAGAATTGAAGACATGACACAGTAATATTCTTAAATCAACATGATGAGAGACACTGTAAGAAAGATCAAAAATAAAAAAAGAGGACTGTGGGAAAGATGGATTTCAGCTAATCAGTTCCTAGGAAACAATGTCCTGGCCTTAGAATCAATGATTGACCAGTAAAAGCTTGTTCTGATGAAGTAATGTTTCTGTCTTCTCTTTCACTGCTTGAGTGTATCATTCAATATCCTGTTTGGGGACTTTCGTGTAGCAGTTTCATTTGGTATTGGAATAATCATTCTTCTGCATCTGGCGTTTGAATTTGTTTTAGCTATATGCAGTTCTTGAGAAAAACAAGTTATTATTTTATTGTCTAACACACATACAAATTGGTATGCAATCATAATTAAAGACTGTACTGTAATTCATACACATAAAGGGGTGAAATTAATGTGACATACTGCCTAATTTTTCAGTGCTTGAGTATGCCTTATGAACACTTTTCTCTTCATGTAGTGTTTTTTTTTTTTGTTGCCTGAATTATAGCCAGTGGCTGAGCGACCAGAGGACAGCAAACAGGGGAGTTTGAGAGGGAAGGAGTTTGTGAAGCCCCGAGAAGGAGGTGAAGGCGATCCCCTAGCTGAAAGCAGCAAGGGACAGAGCGTAGCTTGGGTGAGGGTTTGCTAACTGTGTGTTTGTTTGACTTTTCCCTTACAGCTGACTTCTGTTAGTTGTTTCTTACTGTGGGTGGCGGCTGTTTGCACCATTGTTCCCTGATCACCTTTGAGCACCAGCCTCAATCAGCCTTGTGATCACCCTTCCCCTGTGTGTTTAACGAGGGGCAAGGGCTGACCTAGGCAGAGAGGGCTTTAAAAGCCAGTGGCTGAGTGACCAGAGGGAGCTTGCGAACAGGGGACAGCAAACAGGGGAGTTTGAGAGGGAGTTTGGGGAGGCCACGATGGTGAAGAGGAGCCGCACTGCTGCCAGCGCCCCTTCTGTCTCTTCTACCTGTGCCTGTAGCCAGACAGACATCCTGACCATAGATATCTCTACCCAGACCCTGGTGTGGACTTGCAGGGACTGCAGCCTGCAATTCCCTGTCTCCAACGATCTGGCTGGGGAGATGAATCGATGTGACAGGTGCCTGCTGGTGGAATCTCTCAGGAGGCAGGTGGGAGAGTTACAGGAGGAGGCGCCTAGGCTCAGGAGTATCCACACCCTGGAGAAGTTCCTTGACAGCATCCACGAGGAGAAGTGTAAGAAGGAGGGCACTATCCAGGTGCCAGGGACTACTGCCACAACACTGGAGCTGGATGGGGAGCCTGTGGCAGGGGGAGGACACTGGCAGCTGGTTATCTCTGGTGGTAGGCAGTGCTCCACTCCTGCCCACAACCCACACTCCGTTGTGGTGAAGAATCGTTATGCGGTGCTAGAGACGGTGAAGGAGGTGGAACAGGAGAGGCCATGCACCCCCCGAGGCTGGGAGGATCACAGCCACCACAGCTAGGAGGAAACGTAGAGTTGTGGTGGTTGGGGACTCACTTCTGAGGGGGACGGAGGCACTCATCTGTTGCCCTGACAAGGTCTCTCGAGAGGTATGCTGCCTGCCAGGTGCCCGCATCTGAGACATTACGGAGGGATTGTCGAGAATCATCCGCCCCTCTGACTACTACCCCATGCTTCTCATCCATGTAGGAACCAATGATACTGCGAGAGGTGATCCTCAGCAGATCAAAGGTGACTTCAGGGCTCTGGGAGCGCGGGTGAAGGAGTTTGGAGCACAGGTGGTGTTCTCCTCGATTCTTCCAGTCAAGGGTAGAGGCCTGAGCAGAGACAGATGCATCTTGGATATGAACGCTTGGCTGCGAAGATGGTGTCGTCAGGAGGGCTTTGGCTTCCTTGACCATGGGTTGCTGTTTCAGGAAGAAGGACTGCTAGGCAGAGATGGACTCCATCTTTCAAGGAAGGGGAAGAGTGTATTTGGATGCAGACTGGCTGACCTAGTGAGGAGGACTTTAAACTAGGTCTGATGGGGGAAGGGGACCAAAGCCCACAAGTAAGTGACAATGTGGGAGACCAGGGGGATGGAATGGAACTTGGGGGGTGCTGGGACTGTAACTCCAGGGATAGAAGAGAGGATAATTGGAACATGCGGGGGGAATCAAATAACCTTCTTAGATGCTCCAATGAAGCCCTAATGCCTGAAGCAGGTGGGGGAGGTCAACACCAAAAGAAAATGCAGGGAGGTAGATACAATAGAATTGAAAATCAAAATGGGAAAGTAGGGCAATCAGCCAGGTATCTTAGGTGCCTATACACAAATGCAAGCAGCCTGGGAAACAAGCAGAAGAAATTGGTAGTACTGGCGCAGACAAAGAACTATGACATGATTGGGATAACAGAGACATGGTGGGATAGTTTGCATGACTGGAGCTCTGCAATAGATGGGTATAAACTGTTCAGGAAGGACAGGCAGGGAAGGAAAGGGGGAGGAGTAGCACTATATGTAAAGGAGCTCTATGACTGCTCAGAGCTTCATTATGAAAGTGGAAACAAGCCAGTTGAAAGTCTGTGGGTTAAGTTTAGAGGGGAGAGCAACAAGGGGGATGTTGTGGTAGGTGCCTGCTACAGACCACCAGATCAGAAGGAGGAGGTGGATGAGGCAGTCTATGGACAACTGACAGAAGTTTCTAGAGCACAGGCCCTGGTTCTCATGGGGGACTTCAATTACCCTGACATCTGCTGGAAGACCAATACAGCAGTGCACAGGCAATCCAGGAAGTTTCTGGAGAGTGTTGAGGACAACTTCCTGGTACAAATGCTGGAGCAACCAACTAGGGGCCTTGCACCTCTTGATCTGCTGCTCACAAATAGAGAAGAATTTATCAGGGAAGTAGAAGTGAATGGCAACCTGGGTAGCAGTGACCATGAAATGATTGAGTTCAAGTTGATGATTAAAGGAAAGAAGCAAAACGCAGACCCTGGACTTCAGAAAAGCAGATTTTGTCTCCCTCAGGGAACTGATGGGCAGGATCCCTTGGGAGGCTGATCTGAAGGGGAAAGGTGTCCAAGAGAGTTGGGTGCATTTTAAAGAAACCCTGCTAAGGGCACAGGAAGATACAATTCCGATAAGGAGAAAGCACAGCAAATGTGGAAGGCGCCCAGTGTGGCTTAACAGAGAGCTCTGCATTGAGCTGAAGCATAAAAAGGATGCTTACAGGAAGTGGAAGCTAGGACAGATGACTAAGGAGGCATATAAAGACATTGCTCGGGACTGCAGGGATAAAATCAGAAAGGCCAAAGGACAAATGGAGTTGCGACTAGCAAAGGATGTGAAGGATAACAGGAAGGGGTTCTACAAGTATACCAATAACAAGAAGAGGATCAGGGATGGTGTAGGTCCCTTACTGAATGGGGCAGGCATCCTCGTGACAGAGGATGAGGAAAAAGCTGAAGTGCTCAATGCTTTTTTTACTTCAGTTTTCACAAGCAGGGTCAGCTCCCAGCCCACTACACTAGGTACGGTAGACTGGGGAGAAGAAGAGAGGCCCTTTGTGAAAGAAGGTCAGGTTAGGGACTACTTAAAGAAACTAGATGTGCACAATCCATGGGGCCGGATGAACTGCATCCGAGGGTGCTGAGGGAGCTGGCTGATCAGATAGCAGTACGTTGGCCATTATCTTTGAAAACTCATGGCGAACAGGGGAGGTGCCAGAGGACTGGAAAAAAGCAAATATAGTGCCTATCTTCAAGAAAGGCAAAAAGGAGGATCCAGGGAATTACAGACCTGTCAGCCTCACCTCAATCCCTGGAAAAATCATGGAGCAGCTTCTCAAAGAATCCATCCTGAAACACTTGGAGGAAACTAAAGTAATCAGGAACAGTCAGCATGGATTCACCAAGGGTAAATCATGCCTGACCAACCTCATCGCCTTCTATGATGAGATGACTGGATTTGTGGATGCAGGAAGAGCCGTTGATGTGATATACCTTGACTTTAGCAAGGCTTTTGATACAGTTTCCCACAGCATTCTCATTGGCAAATTAAGGAAATATGGGTTAGATGCGTGGACTGTAAGGTGGATAGAAAACTGGCTAGATCAACGGTTTCAGCGTGTAGGAATCAATGGCTCCATGTCAAGTTGGCAAGCAGTAACAAGTGGCGTGCCCCAGGGGTTGGTCCTGGGGCCAGTTCTGTTCAATGTTTTCATTAATGATCTGGATGATGGGCTAGATTGCACACTTAGTAAGTTTGCGGATGATACCAAACTGGGGGGAATGGTAGACACCCTGGAGGGCAGGGACAGGATTCAGGGAGACCTAGACAAATTGGAGCAGTGGGCCAAGAGGAATCTCATGAGGTTCAACAAGGACAAGTGTAAAATCCTGCACGTGGGACAAAAAAACCCCATGTACTGCTACAGGCTGGGGAGTGATCAGCTAAATAGCAGCACTGGAGAAAAGGACCTGGGAGTCATGGTGGATGGAAAGCTGGATATGAGTCAGCAGTGTGCGCTTGCTGCCAGAAAGGCCAAAGGCATACTGGGCTGCATCTGAAGAAGTGTTGCCAGCAGATCGAGGGATGTGATCATTCCTCTCTATTCTGCACTGGTGAGGCCACATCTGGAATACTGTGTCCAGTTTTGGGCTCCCCACTACAAAAAGGACATGGACAAATTAGAGAGAGTCCAGAGGAGGGCAAGAAAAATGATCAAAGGGCTGGAGCACAAGCCCTATGAAGAAAGACTGAAGGAACTAGGCTTATTTAGCCTGCAGAAGACAAGATTGAGGGGGGATTTGATAGCAACCTTCAACTACTTGAAGGGTTGCTCCAAGGAGGATGGAGCTTGACTGTTCTCGGTAGTAACAGAGGGCAGAACGAGAAGCAATGGTTTCAAGTTAGAGCTGGGGCGGTCCAGCCTGGATATTAGGAGAAACTTCCTTACTAGGCGAGTGGTGAAGCATTGGAATAAGCTGCCTAGGGAGGTGGTGGAATCTCCATCTCTGGAGGTGTTCAAGGCCCAGGTGGACAAAACCCTGACTGGGATGATCTAATGGGAGTGGTCCTGCTTTTTTTGGCAGGGGGTTGGACTAGATGACCTCATGGGGTCCCTTCCAACCCTATGATTCTATTATTCTATATACATATATATAATAAACCATAAACTTAGCACTTTGAAGCCTCAGTAAAGGTTTGGAATTCCAATTAGAACTGGTTGAAAGATTTTTCTGTCCCATGAAAATTTTTGAAAAATAAAATTCTCATCTAGAATTGGGGTAAAAAGTCAAAATCCTGAACATTTTAGTAAACCAAAAATCCCCCCAAAAGTTTTGAACTGAATTGAATGTCAATTGAAACATTTTTTGATTATTCTGACACATTATGTTTAGAGTCTTTTTTACTATAATTAGCTGAAATTTCAATATGAAATTCAATTTTAACCAGAAAACTAGAATTTTTCATTTAGAAAATATCAGAACAAAAGATTTAATCAATTTTGAATTTTTTTCCCACAATTTTTTGGACTCATGAAATTCATCAAAACCAACCCCTTCCCAGGAAATCTTTCAATTTTAACAGATCATCGTTTTTCTACTAAAAAATACTGTCAAAAATTTCCCAACCATTTCTAGGTTTGCTTAAGTTTTAGGTGAGGTCGTATATTGGCTATTTATCTTAACTCACTTCTTAGCCACTAAAATAAGAACAATCTCTTCTTCCAGCACTAAACAAAACTACTTTATTTGGGTATGTCCACGCACAGGTTTTAAATCGAACTAATGCTGGTTATTTTGATTAAAAAAAAGCTTAGGTCCACATGATGTTTTCTTACTTAGAAATAAGAAGCTCCCTTATTTTGAAATAAGGAAAATTATTTTGATATAATAAAACCTAGTAGTATATTGAAATGAGGGTTATATCGAAAGTCATTTCTATATAATCCTCTGTGGACCTGCTTTATTGATATAACACTATATCAGTATAATGTGTCTGACCTTCCTCCCAGGGTGCAAGGCACCGTGGAAGGAAGCCCCCCCAAGCACCTGGCCAGCGAGGGAGAGGGGCGGGGGGGGGTACAGGAGGGGTCCACCCCACCCCCTTGCTCCAGCTGGCTGCTGGGCTGGTGGTGGGGGAAACACCCCATGCCCGGCTCCCAGCATGAGCTGGGTATTAGGGGAAGGGATCCTTGCATCCCCAGCTATCCCTGCGTGAGCCAGGCAGTGGGGAGAAGGAAGCCCAGCAGGCCCAGCTTCCCCCCAAGCGAGCTGGGAAGTGAGGAGAAGGAAGCTCCACAGGCCCGGGTCCCAGTGGGAGCTGGGCGCATGGGGCTCCCTTCCCCCGAAGCCAGGCATGCGTGGCTCCCTTCCCCCTCTGCCTGGCTCCTGCAGGGGAAGCTGAGCATGTGGGGCTTCCTTCTCCCTGCCACCTGGCTAGCACAGGGGGAAGCTGGGGATGTGGAGTCCCATTTCCCCCATGGCTGGCTGAGTCATAAGGCTTCAGCCAGTCTGGGGAGATGTCTGTTTCCCCGCTGGGCTCTGGGAGCCCAGAACCAGTGGGGGCTTTTTTTCCCCTGCCACTGGCTCTCCTGGGGAGAACCAGGCAGTGGATTGGATGGCTACACGGCCCTGCCAGGGGACCATGTTGCCACAGCTCCCATGGTGCCCCTCTCCTGAATTGAACTAGCAATTCCTGTCCCTGGACATGCTAGTTCAATTTCAGGTTTTTGGTTTGGACCTGTTAAATTGATTTAAGTTAAGTTGATTTAATGATTGTTATATTGATTTAACTTAAATCGATTTCAGTTAAATCGATTTTATGGCTTGTCTGTGGACATAGCTTTTATTACTGTGTGCAGTATTTTCCTGCTTGATATACCTTAAAGAACACATTTCCTTTCATGCAGAAACATCATGGTAGCCTAAATAATGCGAGAATATAAGGGTTAATACGATAATGTTCTGCAAAATGAGAAAAAAAAAATTCAAATGAATCTTGAAATGGAAATTCTGGCATTCATTCCCAAAAGTGCAGTGTCAAGAAAAGATGTTTTAATTATCTCTAAGTCTCACAACAGCAAAGGAACTTGTTCAAAGGATCTTCACCTCCAGAAATTAAAAATACCCTAATTTATCAGAGCCTTATAAATTCAACAGACTTTGAAGAAATGTAATAGCATACCCAGCCACACAGTGTACTTTCCTGCATGGTCTTATTCACGTGATAAATGGCAACATATTTTGTATAAATACAAGTATTTCTCCTTGAGCCTGTGCAATATATGGTGAGCTGCAATGATGGGTGACTATTGATATTTCGTGACACCTTCTGCATGAGGACCACAGAGCAAGTTTCAGGGTGATTCTCCCTAACCAGATGCCAACACTACTAAACCTAGCCATCCCATATGTTCAACTTAACCCCAGAGATAGATTTAAGTTCTTCATAGGCTGAATGCCCATGGATGAATATCACTCATTAGTGAATTCTCACAATCAGAAATGTGCAATGTGTGATATTTTCCCACCACAAGGAAAGGACGGAAACATGAACAGTCGTTATGTACTAGAGTGGCTTTCAAGAAACGAGGCTCAGTGCCCTACACCTTAGTTCCTCATCCATAAAATGGGATTAACTGGCCTGCCTTCCAGGGTGTAATGTAGATAAAATCCAATCAGGGCGCCAGGAAAACTTTGGTTCCATACACATTCTTTTTCTCTCATCCACAGTTACACTCAGGGCAGGCCTACACCATGGTGGGATTTCTGTTGCAGTTGAAGGGGGTACATGAAGTACTTAAAATGCCTTGTGTTTCTCCCTTCGACTGCCTATTGCTTACTTACTGCAGTGTCTTCAGTGTGCCAAGTCAACAGAAAATTCCTTCCATTTGACTCAACGTTACTGGGATGGTCTTCAGTGATTAACTTCCTGATCAGCTGTGTGGGTCTTCACAGACCTGATCGGTTGATTGGGGCAATCTGTCTGATTGCAGTGAATTTGCTGCCATCAGTAAAGACAAGCCCTAAGAAACCAATTCAGATCTGCTGCAATTCACTTGGTCAAGCTTTGAGGTGGCGTCTGTCTCTCCTTGGCATTTTGCATCCCCAGAAATTGCTCTATTATGAAACCAAGTAGGCTGCTTTGTCCTATTTCTATTATAAAGTTCATGACAGGAACAGCTATGCTAAATGGGCTCTGTCCGGTTTATTAAGGTCCTTCAACCACCTGGACATAAATGATGTAGCGCTGTTGTATACCTCTTATTTGCCGCAGGTGGCTTGGGAAGACAGGGAGATGGTGCTTCTGAGATGCCTAATCATTCTGTGCTCCACACCCTATTATGTAAACTTAGGTTGTTATTTAAGGTTCTGTTGAAAAGTCTATAAATAAGATTTAGTTGCCAGTGTAATTAGCATGGGAAAAACTCTCAGCATTCCCAGCCACAAATGTTCTGAAGTGTATCAATTCTCCCTTCCCCTTTCTGCACCCAGAATTAAAATCTTGGCAAAATCAACATGAATTCATAAAACATTTCAGTGTCGTTGAATCTGTATTTTTCAGTGAAAAGATGTTCTGGTTGAAACATTTTGCCCAACTCTAAATATTGCATCTGATCAGCTCAACACCGTAAACCTGTAAGTCTTGTTTCTCATGCAGCTGCTTATGAACAAAACAGTGCATTGTTTTAATAATAAACCTACAGAATTTGCTTATTTGTTGTCATGACCGTGTCCCCTGGGTTGTCTGCAATGGCACAACAAGCTCCTTCTAATGCTATCAGTTAAACTAGGATAATATTCTCCATGTAGTTTAATTGATTAATTTCATGGTATTTTTCTAATCCAATATTGGATGAATATTTTAATCTGTGGCATTATTCACCCATGGGGGAAAGCTCGAATTTTCCTATTGATTCCATTTCTTAAGGCAGCATTTACACAGTGAGTGTGTCGTAGCATTCTCTCCTCCGACTCAGTTACAGACATGAAGCTGGTGGCAACAGCAAAATCAAAATACAACACTCTTGACATATTTGCATCTTTAGCAAATACTAACGCATTAATGAACAAACCAAAGGGTGTGTCCAGGACCTGCATGGCATACTCTATATCCTCTGGAGTTTCATACAGGGGATGGTCATTGGGTTAGTGTCTCCTTTGGATGTATATGCCTATTTGATTCCCCCCCCCCCAAGACTGGTATTTTGCATGCAGAAAATGCAGAGGCATATTATTGCACCTGGAAATGAAAATAACTGATCAGCCATGGAAAATTGGTGTTATTACTTTTTAGATTCCAGGAGCACCTGCAGCACAGTAGGTGCTTTCTGAAGACAAGGAACGATGTAGTCACTGGTCATTACAGCCCGAATTTCTCAAGTGGTGATCAGAGATGAGGTTAAAGGGACAATGTAGTAAACATGGAACCACTAATGCCTCCCCCACCCCTCTTAGTCTCTCATGAGAACGGTGTTGCTACTTTACCTATTTGAACATTCTACTTGCAAAGCCAGAAAGGTCTGTATCATCTCATGCTCCTTCCTTTCCTTACAGGTCATGACTCCACCATCCCTAAATCTCCCTTCCACACTCAACCTCTATTGATTTGAATTCACCAAGGGGCAACCCAGTCCCAGTCCCCTATCCTGTTCAGCATATTGAATCAAGGAGTTGATCTCTCATGCAGAGTTGCAGCTCAGTGTGTACATTAAAGGCACTGGGCTTTTCTGTGCACTCTATGTGTGTGTGTATAGACTGATATATGCCCACACAAAAGGAGGAGTATATATGAGAATGAGAAGAGAATCTGCAGATAAGTAAGCTAGGATCAAACTTGGACAGGTTATCAATTCACATGGAGCCTATAGCTCCTTTGTTCAGCTGGTGCCAGCCACACAAAATGAATGGTGTATCAGTGGGATCAGGACTTTACAATTTAGGTTTTATGGAGTCTTCTGATCTACTTCCTGTGCATCTGTTTGGAATCCCATCCCCCCAGCCCAGCCTTTACAAAAGAGAATTCTGGGCAATGGGAACTTGAGCTCACATCCTCTGAAGTCAAAGGGAAAGTCTGTTAGTATTCATTGGTACCAGATCAGGGCCCAGAAGCAGATTAGCTCTCCTGGCAGGGTCCCTCATCTCAATCCAGTGCAATGCACCTTTATTTGTTTCTGGAAAATCTCAGCATGACTTAAAGAGCTACAAAGATTAAAGTGGAAGAAGAAGCATGAGGTGAAGATGTGCAGAGGAGTGAGAAAAAGATTACTTTCAGGTGAAGCTGAAATGAAGTGTCAGTGTGATGGAGAGACAGGGGTGCTGTTCTGCACATCAAAGGCTGCCGAGGAGAAGGCTTTCACTAACATGGCAAAAGGAAGGAGAGAGAGGAAACCAGTGTGAGTGAAATGGAAAGAGCATGGATATATTATACAAAAGAGAGAACTGGGGACTTGGCTATTGCCATCGATTTTACATGGAAGGTATTCAGATAGTATGGTGGCAGGTAGCAATATAACAAACAAGGAGTCCTGTGGCACTTAAAGACTAACATATTTATTTATTGCATGAGCTTTCATGGAAGAAAATCCCACTTCATCAGATGCTTTTCTCTCACAAAAACTCATGCAATACATAAATTTGTTAGTCTTTAAGTGCCACAGGACTTCTTATTTGTTTTACTGAACTAGACTAACACAGCTTCCTCTCTGAAACTAGGTAGCAATATGAAACCCTACAGCAGATACATAGGTATAATACAGTCTGGATAACTCCACACTGAGTTATAACCCAGGAGAGCTATTCTGACTAGATCTGTTTGGATCTGACACAGCCAATCAAGGTGTCTAAAGCTATTATAAAGACTCCATTTCATCCCATTAATCTCATGCTCCAGCCTAATCCCCTTCTTCAACTGAAAATGTATTTGCTATTAGGGGCTTTCCTTCTTTGCCTCCTCTGCCAGTTAAGAAACAACTAGCTGCAACATGGCTTTGTTACCTGACAAGTTAGCATCTCAGTTATATATTTATTACAGCTTTTGTTTTCTTTTGATTTCAAAGTCTTTGAGCACTTGACAGATAAAACAGCTACCTTCCTGTTTGGCAGCTGTCTCTATTTTACCTTCTCCAACACAATGCAATAACCACTTTCTTATATTAAAACAAAGGTCTAATACAATAATTTTTCTTCATCTCTTTCTGTTTCCCCAGACACCTGCCCACCTTCCATTGTTCCATAGCATGAAGTTGATGCCTGAAAGGATTTTGCTGGACCCTGGGGCCTGAGAAACTTTTCATTCTGTAATAATTTTTCAGAAGATGGGAAAACAAAACAGAGAAAACTGACAAATGGAAATATCACTAATACCATCATGGTCACAACGGAAAGGATAATAAAGAGAAATCTGACAGTGGAATTTTCTGTTATGAGTCAGTTGAAAGTTCTTTGTCTCATGAATTTTATGGCACAGATCCTCAGCTGCTCTAATGTGAGGTAGCTCCACTGAAGTCGACAGAGCAATGCCAATTTATATTAATGGAGGATCTGGTTCTCAGAATTTTAAGATTTTTTTTCAGCATCCAAAGAGGCAGCCATGTTAGTCTAGTTCAGTAAAACAAACAAGGAGTTTTGTGGCACTTAAAGACTAACAAATTTATATATCACATGAGCTTTTGTGGGAAAAACTCCCATTTTGATTTTCTCCCACAAAAGCTCATGCAATAAATGAATTTGTTAGTCTTTAAGGGTATGTCTACAGTTAGAATTGAATCTGAATTGATGACAATAAATCTGAATTCAATTAAGTGCATGGCCACACTCGCTTTCATCAATCTGAACTGAGGAACTCCTCAGTTTGAATTGATGAAAGCTGACTTTGGAGTGCTCAAACCTCGTTTGACTTCAAAGACCAGGTCGATTTGAACCCGTTAGTTCGAATTGACCCAGTGTGGCCATGTCAGTTCGAACTCACTGTGAGTTTGAATTGACATGCGTTGACCTTCCTCCCAGGGTGCACGGCACCCTGGAAGGAAGACCAGCCCTCCAGCACCTGGGGCCAGCAGCCACAAATGTGCCTTCACCACCCTGCAGCCAGATCTGGTTGGGGGGCAATGGGATTCCTGTCCCCTGGCTGGGGACAGGGATCCAGCCCGGGGCTGGAGCTGCACTCCTTGTGCTTGAGGACAGGAGCCATGAGCATGGGGATGGGATCCCCAGGCGCAGAGGAAGGAATCCCCACAAGGGGCTGCAGCCTTGCTTCCCAGGTGGGGAGAAGGGACCCCCCTGCATGGCTGCAGTCCTGCTAGCCGTGTGTGGGGACAGGGACCCCTGCCCTCAGCTGCAGGGACCCCCCCGCACGCTGCAGCCATGCTAGCCACACGCGGGGTTTCCTAGAGCCATACACAGGGATCCCTGTCAGGGAGACCTAGATAAATTGGAACAGTGGGCCAATAGAAATCTTATGAGCTTCAATAAGGACAAGTGTAAAATCCTGCTCTTGGGATGGAAAAACCCCATGCACTGCTACAGGCTGGGGAACATTCAGCTAAGTAGCAGCAGTGTAGAAAAGGACCTGGGGGTCATGGTGGATGGGAAGCTAGATATGAGCCAGCAGGGTGCTCTTGCTGCCAAAAAGGCCAGTGGCATACTTGGCTGCAACAAAAGAAGTGTTACCAGCAGATCAAGGGATGTGATCATTCCTCTCTATTCTGCACTGGTGAGGCCACATCTAGAATACTGTGTTCAGTTTTGGGCTCTCCACTACAAGAAGACAGGGACATGCTAGAGAGAGTCCAGTGGAGGGCAACCAAAATGACTAAAGGGCTGGAGCACAAGCCCTATGAGGAAAGACTGAAAGCATTAGGCTTATTTAGTCTGCAGAAGAGAAGATTGAGGGGGGATTTGATAGCAACCTTCAACTACTTGAAGAGATGCTCCAAGGAAGATGGAGCTCAACTGTTCTCAGTAGTAACAGAGGACAGAACGAGGAACAATGGTCTCAAGTTGCGGTTAGGGAGGTCGAGGCTGGATATTAGAAAAAACGTTTTTACTAGGCGAGTGGTGAAGCATTGGAATGAGCTGCCAAGGGAGGTGGTGGAGTCTCCATCTTTGGAGGTGTTTAAGGCCCGGCTGGACAAAACCATGACTGGGATGGTTTAGTGGGAGTGGTCCTGCCTCTGGCAGGGGGTTGGACTAGATGACCTATGGAGTCCCTTCCAACCCTGTTTCTATGTTTCTATGATTCAACAGAGTGGACTTGAGCATCTGCTTACAGTTAAGTATGTGCTTAAGTGCTTTGCTGAATCAAGGATCTAAAGACAAATGAACCTTGTGTCAGAAAGGGATGGCCAACATTTATTATCTGTTAAAAAGTTTTTGATCCAAACATGCTTACGAATCACCAATATACCAGGAGGAGATAGAAGGATAGATAGATAATGCTGCCTGCCATCTACAGGCTGAGGTGACCAAACTTATTCTGAATTTGGTGGCCAGTAGATCATCAGAAGTGAACACAGTAGCAGAAAAACACAATATAATTTAACAAACTTCTCATAATAAAGTTCAGAATGCATGTGTGGGATGGGTGTGGGGGGATAAATTCTTTTTTTAATAGAACCTCTTCCCACAATTCCAAACTCCCCCCATAAGACTAGTCATTTGTTGTGGCTAAACTCATGACCAGTGTCCATCATTAACTATCTTTCTTTATGGACTTTGCGAGATACTTAGTGATTTTTTTTCAAATAAAATTATCTGGGAGATGTTTTGAAGTCTTGATCATTGCTGACTCTTTGTTTAAATGGGTTAAAATATGCATTTTGCATGATGTAAGGCAAAAATGTAACACCAGTTTTTAAATACTTAAAAGCTTCCACTTGTGTTAATGATTTAGTACCCTCTGTGCTCTCTCACGACTCTTCTGTTAAAATGGGTGATGTTTTAGCCCCCTGAAAATTAATTGCAGACAACTTTCTTCCATGATGTATATCTCCTGAATTATTCTGGCAACTGGTTGTTGCTGTATTGTACATCTGTACTAAACACTGCCTGCCTGAGAGTCATAAATTTCCTCTGCTCCCTTGGGTCAAGTGAGCCTCTGTCATTCTATATATATTCCACAGGGAGATGAAAGACAGTGGGGAATAAATATAATAACTGGCCAGGGGTACAGCCATTTTATGCTCAACTGCAATATAGTAAGAGTGGCCACAGGACACAGAGCTACTGTGATGCATTGATCACTGAGCAAGATCTTAGAGTCATCTTGGATAATTCTCTGATAATACCTGCTACGTGTGCAGTTGTAGTCAGATAGGTTTTGCAATTTTTGTGGATTTTTCTAGCCCTGGGGATTTTGGAGATTTTTAAACACCCCAAGGCTTTTGGGATTTTCAGAGTTTTTGGAATATTGGGGATTTTTGGAGACCTAGGACTCTTGGGATTTTTGGGGGTGCCAGTGATTTCAGAGTTTTAGGCAGCAGGTTTAAAACAAACAAAAGGAATTGCTTCTTCACGACTACACACAACCTGTGGAACTTATTGCCAGGAGATGTTGTGAAGGTTAAAAGTATAACTAGGTTCAAAAAAGAATTAGATAAATTAATGGAGAACAGGTCCATCAATGGGTATGAGCCTGGAGGGTCAGGAATACAAGTCCCTGCACTGGGTGAATAAGTATGAGGTATGAGAACTGCGTTTTGCATTAGATAATCTTTTGTGAGAGATTACTACCATATTTGTCCTTCCACTTCCTCATTTTTTTCTTGACTGAATTTTATGCCTCTGGATCTCGGATATTTTTGAATTACAAGGTGTAGGCATTCACCCAGTTCCCCACTGGGATGGACCCCCTTTGTCCTTGGCCCCTTGGTGGGGGCAGGCAAACAATCATCATTGACCCTTAGATAAGGCACGCACAGAGTAGTCCGCAGACCCTTGGCTGGAGCAGACAAAGAGTCTCCAGGTTTGGGGCAGTGATCAGTCACATGGGTCAGATGGGTCAGCTGCTTCAGGGGTCAGGCACCTGCTGGTGGTGTCACCCAAGAGGAGGGGAGAGGAGGAGCCGGACATTGGCCTGCCCATTTCCACTGTGTCCAAGCCCAGTGCCATAGTCAGGGTTGCTGAGTCGGCTGGGGGAGGGGTGTCAGTGTGGTTCCACCCACAACATGCTGACCCCCACATCGGGCACAGGGTGGAGTGCCCAGGGTTGGGCTCCCCTGGGCTACTTCCTAACCCCTCTCCCAGTGGTACCCGCTCTGTCATGTTGGCTGGTTCCTCTGGGTAGTTGCCCAGGGATAAGATCCAGAAGCCCTCCATCTCATCTGGTGGGGGCAGTTCTGGCAACTCCAGCTGGTCCAACAGGAGGGGTACCTCCTCTGGGTTGCAGCCGGCAGGGGCTCTATCTTCTTCTCTGGCAAGCAAAAGCTTCTCCAGGTTGCAGGTCTGGGCCCCGGGGGAAGGGTTCAGGCCCCCATGGGCCTGGTGGTCTCAGGGACCTCCCAGAGCCCCTGGGAACTGGTGCCTCCTCCAGGTTAATGGCCTTAGGAGACCCTGGCCAGTCCTCCCAGTACCAGGTCTAAGACTTGGCTTCGCCCTGCCAGAGGGAGGACTGGAGCTTGGAGAAGAACAGACTGCCATCCTTCTCCTTCAGCTGCCAGGGCTGAACTGAGCTCTGAGGCCCTGCTCTTATAATTCCTGTCTCACCTACTCCCGCCCCCCCCCACTTCTGCCTTGACAGGCAGGTGCTTGTGGGTTCTGCCCACCTGGGGGCAGCCTAGTGCTCCCTGTTCATCTCTGAAGGCAGCCACGCCTGCTCTCTAGACAAAGATATCAGAAATGGATGTCCTTATGGCACGCATAGATCAAAGTTGTACAGTTATTGTAGGGTACCCCCTTTTCTGGTAAGCTGTAAGGGCTTATTCAAATTCCCACATTTAGACCGGATCAGAGTTTTTCATCTGAATTGTGGCTTCATTGAGATTTGCTTCGAAAACAGAGGACATGGTAGGTCCATACTGCAATGATTACAAGATATGATTAATCTAGCTAGCTCAGGTCATGGAGGAGTAAAACTGTGGCCATGCATTCTTCACCACTGACTAGCCCCACAAATAGTTACTCAAGGTTCCAGAGGCGTTTGCACAGCTGTGCTGATGCTTGTGCTAATTTCATCAGACACATTCCTTTACTCTTGAAAAAAGTTCCTCTACTACGATGCAACCTTTAATCATCATAGTCAGGAACTCAGTCAGTTTGATACCTCATCTGAAAGATGGTACAAGCCCCCCTTACCCCCAACAGCTACAAAGTCATCTATCAACATAGTGAGCACTGGTTCCAAACTAATTCAGAGGCATTAATTCTATATGAGGAGAGACTTGTCCAAGCTCTATTGAACAGTGTGGTGTGGATGAAAGAGTGGTGTTCTGGTATTGCTGGGGTGTTCATTGGGGCTATGTTGTAGGTTGTTTTTTTCTTTTTTGTGTCTGAGTGATAGGAAGTAGTGGGAAAGGCTATGCCAGCTAGAGACAGCATTGGTAGTTGTTCAAGCAGTAGAAGAGACAGTGAAGATAGATGTGGGAGCTGTGGGATGCACATGATTTTGGAGGAGGTACCTCAGAAGAGCACTGTATGTATGAAGTGCTGTGTTATTGAGTTGATGGAATTGAAGACTACAGGGATGAAATTTAATAGTGGAAAGTGCAGAGTCATGCATTTTGGGATTAATAACCAGAATTTCTTGCTATAAGCTGGGGATGCATCAGCTGGAAGTGATGGAGGAGGAGGAGAAAATGGACAATGACTGCCTAGGAAGGAGTACTGTCTGGGTATCTTAGTGGACCACAAGCTTATATAAGTCAACAGTGTACCACTTGCAATAAAAGCAAACATAATTCTGGGATGCATTAGTAAGAGTGTTGTGAGTAAGAGATCAGAAGTAATTCTTTTACTCTACTCTGAGTTGATTAGGCTAGGCTGAAGTATTGTATCCAGTTTTGGACGCCACATTTCAGGAAAGATGTGGACAAACTGAAGAAAGTCCAGAAAAGAGCAACACAAATGATTAAAAGCCTGGAACATTTGGCTTATGAGGGAAGGTTAAAAGAGCTGGGTTTGTTCAGTCTGGAAAAGAGGAGACAGAGAGGGGACATGATAACAGTTTTCAGATACCTAAGAGGTTGTCATGAGGAGGAGGGAGAAAAATTGTGCTTAAATGCTGATGATAGGACAAGAAGCAATGGGCTTAAATTACGGCAAGGGAGATTTAAATTGGACATTAGGAAAAAACTCCTAACTGTCAGGAGGATTAACCACTGGAATAAGCTGCCTATGCAGGTTGTGGAATCTCCATCACTGGAAGTTTTTAAGAGCAGCTTAGACAAGCACCTGTCAGGGATAGTTTAAGAGGGAACGGTGGGTTACCTACAGTAACTGTCCTTCTTCAAGATGGGCTGCTCGGATGCATTCAGTATTAGGTGTCTCCGTGCCGGAGTGCTGGATTGGCCGGAAAAACTTTGTCCTAACCTGTCAGAAGAGGGGAAGCGGCCACTACCCCTCGCACCACCCGCAACTACATATATGGTCGCCTCCCCACCCCCTCCTAAGTTCCTTGGAGTCGTCAACTCCAGAAGCAGGGATGGAGGGGAGGGACCTGAATGGACCTGAGCAGCCCATCTTGAAGAAGGACGGTTACTGTAGGTAACCCACCATTCTTTTCTGAGCGCTGCTCGGATGCATTCAGTATTAGGTGACTACTAGCCATGCTGACGGATGGTGGGTGGAGTTGGCACTTCCGCCTTCAGCATAGCAACAAGCCCCGCAAGGCAGACCCTTCAGCAAGATACTTGCCAAGGAAAGCGGCGAGAAGGCCTGACAGCCCGGAGGGGCAAGGGCTGAGGGTCCGCCAGGCCAGCGTAGGCCTGAACCCACGGAGGCTGATAAAATGTAGGTCAGGCCAGGTCACCTGGGTTGGGGAAGAGAAGGCAATCTTAGATCGGATTGCACGGGTGCCCTTCCTAAGAGGAAACTCGGAATGTAACTGGCTGACAAGTCTGGCCTAGGACGTGTTCTGTGTACGCGCAAGAGAAACGTTAAAGGCTAACAAGAGGACTAGTCGAGGGGCGTGTCTTGGCGAGAACACAAAGAAGGGCATAGAGCACTGCAGGCTCCCAGGATCCACTTCATCATGGACTGGTTGGTGACTGCTAGTCACGCATGAAGCAAAGGGAGAAGGGTAATGACCGCCATAGAGTATGCGGCCACGCAGGCTGTTTGAACAAAGAAGGAAAAAGGGTATAAACCACGAGGTGGCTCAGGGTTGACTGAGACGGCCACGGAACATGGCCACAGCCTATGGGGTCAGGTCAACCAAGACAGGGCCTTCAGTGTGAATAACAACCTGGCAGCGCAGAAGCGCATAGTTTCAACCGAGTTGGCCCTATGACCAGCTCTCACAGGAGAGGTTCAGAGAGTTCTGGCTGCAATGTGGCCTGGGCAATGTTGACAGGAAGGCCTATAGGCTGCTAGAATATAGGGAGATGCCCCCCGCAGTCTAGACCTGCCGGATTTGCCCCCTCAAAGCTCTCACTAGAGCATGAGAGAACGGAGGGGAGCAGAAAAAGCTCTCACTATTGTCTAGTGAGTCTGTAGGTGACTGAGGGGATTGGAGGACAGCCAGAAGAAAACCCCCAGACTCAGTACCTATGGTGTTTGTCTGGAGGGTAGCTCTACCATTTTGCCAGCCAGGGTTGCCAAGGAGGGCATTCCTTATACATGGGTATTGAGGAAAATTACCCAGGAGGGTCCTTCTAGGCTCGAGAAGGGAGCCTAAATTGAGCAGTCATCAGTTTGAAGGATGCCCTGGCATCAGAGAACCAAATGGGGTCCCCTCCCGGGGCGGGGGGGGAGGAGACCTAGAGGTGGGGAAGAGAAGAGGAACAACCACTGAAAACATCCTATGTTGCCTAGGAAGAGGGTTCTCTGTACACTACACCATGGGGACGGCCGTGGTGTCAACAGGGTCCTTGAGAAAGGTGATAGGAGACTGCAAATCTGCCAGGGGCCACCAACGCATGTGGGGAGGAAGTGGTAGTCCTAAGGGCTGCACATGATATGGTATGTGGTCACACAGGGAGGCAGGGCAGAGAGAAGGGAGGGGGGTTAAGTGTCGCGCCCTGCCATGGGAAGATCGAAGGGCGTGGTTTAAGTGCCCTGGAAATAAGGGACCTTTTGTCCAACACAGTCGTCCCCAAGGCAGCGGATATTGGGTATTATATGTGCGAGGGCACTTGATGGCGTAGGCCCCGCACAGTTTCCCGACATATGGGGCACAACAAGGTGTTCCCCTATGGGATAGGGTGTCCCCAGTCATACTTTGGCGGGCCCGGGTTACTGTGGGTGACCCGAAGGTGATAGACCAAGGTGAAAGATCTTGAGGTGGGTCACCAGTTCCCACTAGATGACAGGAGGTAGAACTGGGGGTTCTTGCGAGGGTGGGAAGAAGAGAGAGAGGGAAGTGGGCCGTACCTACAGTCCATACAGGGGTATACCCCACTCTATATACACCTTCCCACTGCTGGCTTCCCAGGAAGCTGTATTCCCATACAGATGCGTCCCCTTCAATGCACATGATAATCCTGACGGAGAGTTTAGGTCTCAGTGCAGGGTGCAGCTGTGTGACCAGGGATGTTCCCCCCTTTTCCGTGACCCGGATACGCGGGGTCCTACCTGGGCACACGTCATGATCACAGGCACAGTCCTACTAGGGGGGGTCTTCAGACGTGCGCGTCTTGGAGCCCCACCGAAGCTAGGCTACAATGAGACACGACTCCATCCTTTGGCAGGGGTTAGGGTTGGGGACACGGTGGGACGCATTCGGGGAGAGAGCTGTTGCAATGGGAGAGGGGTGGTTTCCGTTGGAAGGGTTGCTGTTTAAGGGGAAGTGCTGTTGCCAAACCCCCCGATGCTGCAGGAACCAGGCCCGAGGAATACGAAGGAGAGTCCTGGCAGACCTGTCCTCCTTATGTGGGGGGGGGGAGGGTAGTGGTCCCTTAGGTCTTTTGTCCCCTAAGACGGGGAGAGGGTAGCAGTAGCCAGGAGGCTCATGCCCTTGTGGGTGGATGAAAACCTTCCTGCTCATCGTGAATGCGACAGTGGAAGCAAGGGGCTAACCCGCCCGAAGAGTTGGGAGTTAAGTCAGTGGGGTGGGACCGGGAGGGAGAAGGCCAAAATATTTGGCCTCTCCCCGTGGATCTCAGGCTGTGCCCACCACTGGAAGAGCTTCAGGCAGAAACAGGACGTCTCCTTCAAAAGGCAGGTCCAAGACCTCCTGCTATGCATTAGGGGCCACTCTAGCCTCCCTAAGCCAGGCTGCCCTGCGGAGAGTGACCGCCGATGCCATGGTATGGGCACTGGTGTCCACCGCATCTCAGGTGGAGAGGAGAAGGTCCTGTGAGACTGTGTTACCCTCCTCCAGGAAGGCATCATAGTCGTTCCTAGCCTCGGGGGGGAGCATGTCCCTGAACCTCCCGAGTGACTCCCAGATATCCAGTAGGTACCTACTGGTTATGGCCTGGTTATTAGCCACCCGCAATTGAAGGGCAGATGAAGAATACACCTTGTGGTCCACCAGGTCCATTTCCCTATTCTCCCTAGAGGAGGGTAGGTGGTTCCTAGGGGGATCTCCACCCCCCGTTGCCATTTGGACCACGTCTCAAGGGGGAACCGGGTGGCCAGCAAGTGAGGGGTAGTCCAGTTCAGGTACCCTATACTTCATGCTCACCGTATCCGAGACCAGGGGGGCAGAACATGGGTGTTGCCACCAGGACCGTGCAAGGTCCCATATGCTCAGGTGTGGTGGAATTGCTAAGGGCTCCATGGTGGTGAACGCTGGCCCAAACAGAGTATCGGGGGGAAGGCTCAGAGGCTCCACCTGCATACCTAAGTGGGCCGTAACTCGGCACAGCAGGTTGAAGTGCGCCAAGAGGTTTCCCATAAAGGACTCTGGTGTCAGGGACAGCATGGCACTGGGGATTCGTTGGTGAGGGGATGGAGTTCCCTCAGGGGACCATTCCTGCGCCTGAAAGCGGAAAGGGGATGCTGTTCGGTGCTGGGGCCATTTAGAGCCCCTGGACGGCCCTTCTTCCATACTGGAACCAGGGGAAGGGGGTAGGGATTCCCGGCCCTGTGGCGGTGGGGTAACGCTGGCCTCCATAGCTGGGGGAGAGGGAGAACGTCCCTTTTGAGCCCAGGCCTTTGATGAGAAGGCCGGTTTGCCCCTTCTGAATATGGGTGGGGCAAGGGGAGTCGGGAGGAGCAGCAGAGCTCGTGCTGCCTCCATTGCCTCCAGCATGGAAGGGATGAGGATTTTCCCTGTGTGGGCTGCGGGCAAGTCCTTGCTGGGGAAGGGAGGACTGCTCGGGTGGGAGGACTCCCGCTCCATCGGCACCAGGCTTTGCGGTGCCAATGGTGGGGTTAGCCGGTGCTGAGGGGAACTCGATACCGGTGAGGCCAGGCTATGCCGGGTCATCGGCACCGGAAGTGACGCCGTATGGTGCCAGGGTGAGCCTGCTGCCGATGGTGCCGGGCTGCCTGAGGGCAACCTCGATCAGTGGCGAGGTGAGCCCAGTGCTGATGGTGCCGGGCTGGCTGATGGCAACCCCGGTCGGTGCTGGGTGCCGGAGTTGGCACCAAGGTGGTGCGGCAGTGTCGGACACTGATGGCACGGTGCCATGTAGGTGCTGGCGCTGAGCTGGATCTTGGGGTCGGCCTCAAACCCAAAGCTTTGGGTGAGAGGTGCTGAGCCTCCCCCGAGGCTAGGGCGTGGCATCGCTATTCCCTCTCCTTGATGGTCCGGGGTTTAAAGGGGAGACAAATGGAACACGCTGAAACCATGTGGTTTTTGCCCAGGCACCTGAGGCACTTCCTGTGGGGATCGTCCCTGGGGAAGGCCTTGCCGCATTCGGCACAGGGTTTGAACACTGGCATGATTGTAGGCTTCAGTCCAATGACGGAAGGCTCTTGTAGTGGAATTAATTCCACAAGTAGATTCTCCCAGTCGGCAAAAGCTGATCTTAAGGACAGGCCACTTGCAATAGCAAGGAGTGGATGTTCCAGATCCGACACGCAAGGTGGAAGAAATGAAACTGAGGAGGGGGCGGGGAGGCGGCCGTATATGTAGTTGCGGGTGGCACAAGGGGCGGTGGCTGCCTCCCCTCTTCTGACAGGCTAGGATAAAGTTTTTCCAGTCAATCCGGCGCTCCGGCACAGAGACACCTAATACTGAATGCATCCGAGCAGCACTCGAAGAAGAAGAGGTTACCTACCTGTAACTGGTGTTCTTTGAGATGTGTTGCTCCTGGACATTCCATTGTACGTGTACCTGTGCGTGTGCACGGATAGCCAGAGACTTTTTCCTCTAGAGCACCCATAGGGTCAGCTGTGGCACCCCCTGGAGTGGAGCTGTCGCAGCTCTCTATATAAGGCACGACCAACCCGCCCCATTCTCAGTTCCTTCTTAACGCCTATTCCGCAGAGGGGAGGAGGGAGGGATATGGAATATCCAGGAGCAACACATCTCAAACAACACCAGTTACAGCTAGGTAACCTCTTCTTCTTGGAGTGATTGCTCCTGGCCATTCCACTGTAGGTGATTCACTAGACTTACCTATGGTGGTGGGTCGGAATCACAGGCGCACTGACTGCAGAACTGCTCTACTCACTGCAGCGTTGCCTTAAGCTTGCTGATCAATCGCATAAGGCTGGATAATTTGTTGGTGAACAGAGGGTGCGGATTTCGAGAAAATGGTACGTCATCCTATGGCAGTGCCACGGGCTTGGGCTCTTGAGCACTCTTGGCAGCACCGGAGAGAGGTGATGGCTTCTCCTTAGAGGTGAATGGTACCGGGGTGCCCCCACTGCTGTGACTATGGCAGATGGTGCCAGGGACTGAGACCGAGACAGCACCACTGACGGTGCCTGAGGGTCCTTCACTAGGGCAACTGGGAGCGTGGTGAAGCTGGATGCACCAGCGGAGGCTTCCCTCTCTATGGCCCTGACACAGGTGCCAGAGACAGAGCCGGGTCCGAGGTAGACAGCGCAGTCTGTTCGATAAGGTCACACACTGCCTCAAATGTTTTGGGCATCGAAGTCAGCAGTGTATCTTCCCCTAAAATTTATTGTGTTGGGGACAGCACTGGTACCAGAGCCAATTGCTCCACCTGGGCTGGTGCCAATGGTGCCGATGGCTGCTGCACTTCAGTCTGCGGCCCTTTACAAGTGCTCGACCTCACTGGCAAACTTGTTGTGACCGACTTCCTTCTCTTTTGCGGCACCAGAGAGAGGGAGTGGTGCCACCAACAATCTGTAGATCTGGAGGAGGAAGGAGCTGCTGACGGTGCCGCTGACCCTGCTGCTGGCACTGGTGCTGAGGGCTGGTGCCACAGGCCGCTTGACAATTCTCGGTGTCCCCGTGCCGCTGGAGCACTACTGACTGACAGCACCAGGCTGGAACTCACTCTGGAAGCTGGTCAAAGGGCTTCCTCTATCAAAACAAGCTTCAGCCTTTGCTCTCTATCCTTTTGAGTGCATGGCTTGAAGCTTTTACAGATTTTACACTTATCTTTGAGGTGTGCCTCTCCCAAACACCTCAAGCAGGAGTGGTGTGGGTTGTCAAGTGTCATCAGCTTGCCACATGCTTCACAAGTTTTAAAATCTGGCATGCCCCAACCCAGGGACTGGCGGCAAATCTAACACCTGGAACGAGTACTCTTCTAATAATAGTACCGGAGGACTGCGTGTAGGCAGCCAAGTTGCACTCCAGCTACTGCCATGGTGGTGAGAAGGAACTGAGGAGGGGTGGGTCTGCTGTGCCTCCGATAGAGAGCTGCGATGGCACCACTCCAGGGGGCACCACAGCCAACCCTACAGGTGCTCTAGAGGAAAAAGTCTCCAGCTATCCGTGCACGTGCACGCATACACCTACAATGGAATGGCCAGGAGCAATCACTCAAAGAAGAACTTGGTCCTTCCATTAGTTCAGAGGACTGGACTTGATGACCTCTCATGGTCCCTTCCATTTTCTATGATTCTATGATTCTTTGAGTGATTGCTCCTGGCCATTACATTGTAGGTGTACATGCGCATTTGCATGGATTGCCGGAGACTTTTTTCTCTAGGCACACCTCAAAGATAAGTGTAAAATCAGTAAGAGCCTCAAGCCACACACTCAGAAAGACAGAGAGCAAAGGCTGCAGCTTCTTTTGATGGAGGAAACCCTCAGACCAGCTTCTAGAGCGAGTTCCAGCGTGGCACCATCAGTCAGTAGAGCTCCAGCAGCACTGAGGCACTGAGAATCATTGAGTGGCCTGCAGCACTGGCTCTCGGCACTGGCACCAGCGGTGTGGTCCGCGGCACCGTCAGCAGCTCCTTCCTCCTCTAGATCTTTGGATTGTTGGTGGTACCACTCCCTCTCTCCAGTGCTGCTCTGGTGGCACAGGGACACCAAGAATTGTTGAGCGTCCTGTGGCATCCATCAGCACCAGCCCAGGCACAGCAATCAGCTCTGGTACCCGTGCCATCCCTGACACAGGAAATTTTAGGGGAAGATATGCTGCTGCCTTCAACTCCTGAAACATCTGAGGCAGTGCGTGACTTTATTGAACAGGCGCCGCCGTCTGCCTTGGGCCTGGCTCCATCTCCAGCATCGGTATTGGGGGCATTGAGAAGGAAGCCTCCGCTAGTGCGCTGAGCTTCACCGTGCTCTCCAGCACCAAATTCCCACTCACCCTTGCACATTCAGGCAAAAGACCCCCAGGCACTGTCAGTGGTACTGTCTCGCCTCAGTCACCAGTACTGTCTGCCATAGTTGCAGTGGCGGGGGCACCCTGGTACCATTTGCCTCTAAGGAGAGGCCATCACCTCTCTCCTGTGCTGCCAAGAGTGCCTAAGAACCGAAGCCAGTGGCACTGCCATAGGGCAGCCTCTGGTACTACCCCACCATGGTCCCCTCAAAGTGGTCCTCCACTGGACTCAGATGAGTCTTCCTCACTGTCCAGAGCCAGTAGGCCCAGGAACAAACGGCTGGCTCCATACCTCCTGCAGTGGTATCTTCAATGGCCTGTTCCTTCGCAGTGGCCTTTCTGGACTCCTTGGGCTTTCCATCAGGAGCAAGGCCTCAGGATGAGCAGATCCCACTTGGTGGCAAGCTCTCACCCCCAGCCCTCCTACGCAGCTGGTGCATGCCTGGAGACAGGGGACCTCTCAGAAGGGGAGTCCTCTGCAATATCCCAGGCTCCTACAGATTGAGACAGTTTAGACCATCGTGGCAAATTAGAACCTCCAGCCAAACCCATAGATCCATCCAGGGAATCACTGTCATCCCATCTGGATGAGTTGGTTGCAGGGGCCAGGCCTGAGCTTATCCCAGATGATAGTAAAGCGCATCAAGATCTTCTGCGCAGAGTTGCCTGGGGCTTGGGTCTGCAGGTGGAGGAGATTGTAAAGGAGGCATATCCCATGGTTGGCATTCTTGTGCTGGAAGGCCCCTCTTGAGTAGCCTTCCCACTTATCAAGACCATGCAGAACTCCACAAGAACCGTGTGGCATACCACAGTCTCTGTGCCTCCCACAGCCAAGAGGGTAGAGCAAAAATACTTTGTGCCTTCAAAGAGTCATGGGCACTTCTACACACATCCAGCACCAGGATCTCGTCGTAGTGGCAGCCAATGAGAGGGTGACAAGGCCATCAACAGCCATCCCCTAAATCTAAGGATGCAAAAAAGTTAGACATATTCAGAAGGAAGATCTACTCCATGGGGGGCTTCAACTCCACACTGCTAACCAGCAGGCGATTCTTAGCTGCTACGCCTTTAATGCATGGTCCTCGCTGGAGAGGTTCTCTGAAAAGTGGGAGCAGAGCTCGAGGCCTGAGTTACCAGCTGCCATTAAGGAAGGCAAGATAGCTTCCAGAGTCCTATTGCAATCGGTGTTAGATGCTGCGGATGCAGCGGCCAGAGCCATGGCCTCCAGAGTCACCATGCGCTGCAGCTCATGGCTTCAAGCATCAGGTCTGCTCCAGGAGGTGCAGAATACCATCCAAGATCTCCCTTTCAAAGGCCCAGAGTTGTTTTTGCAACAGATGGACGCCAAGCTCCAGACTCTGAAGGATGGCAGGTTCCTGCTTAAGTTTCTAGGGCTACACACCCCAGCACCCCAAAGGAAACCCTTCAAGCCAGTACCAGTGCCCAGGTCTTCCCACCACTCACAAAATTATAATGCTTGGTGTGGCCGGCATGGCTGAAAAAGTACTTATTGTCCCACCCCTTTCCCAAGGAGCTTTGCGCCAGTCTTCAAGCTCCAAGAAAGGTTTTTGAAGGTGCACTCGAGGACAATGTACCATTATCTCTGGATCTGCACCCTTTACTTGCCAACAGACTATCCAGCCTTTATCCAGCTTGGTCCTGGATCACCTCTGACGCACGGGTGCTGCGCACAGTGTCTCAGGGATGGTCCCTCCAGTTCTCCTCCTTTCCCCCTTGCCACTCTCCTCATTCTCTGGCCCCCTCCAGCAACCCTTCTCAAGATTACCTGTTGGAGCAGGAGGTGCAGGCCTTGATGGACAAAGGACCCATAGAGGAGGTTCCACGTGAGCTTTGGGGGAAAGGCTTTTATTCCCGCTATTTCTTGATCCCAAAAGCAAAAGGGGGTCTTCATCCCATCCTCGACCTCAGAGGTCTGAACTGTTATCTGTGCAAGACACACTTTCACAGGGTTTACCTTTCTGCGATAATTCCTTCCCTGGATCCGGGAGATTGGTATACCGCCCTCGATCTTCAGGACGATTATTACCATATTTCAATAATTCCCAGACACAGGAAGTTCCTGCGATTTGTAGCGGGTGGCAGGCATCTCCAGCTCTCCATCCTGCCTTTTGGGCTGGCAGCATTCCTCAGGCGTTCCAAGATCCGGGTGTATCCCTACCTGGATGACTGGTTGGTTAGTAGCCGGTCGAAGGACAAAGTCGCCAATCACTTGAACATGATACAGAGTGCCTTCTGGTGCCTCAATCTACTGGTCAATGTACAAAAGTCCATCCTCATTTTGACTCAAAAGATGGAGTTTATAGGCACCCTGTTGGACTTGAATCTGGCAAGAGCTTCCCTCCTGTGCTCTTAGTTCGAGAGTATCAGGTCCCTTGCGACGGACTTCAAGAGGTTCCTGCTCACTTCAATTTGCTCATGCCTGTGGCTGCTGGGGTTCATGGCAGCATGCACCCATGTGGTGAGACACCTCACTTGAGGTTACGTCCGCTACAGATGTGGTTGGCATCGGTCTACCAGCCAGCGAGAGATGATATCGATGGTATGATCACAGTCCCTACGGGTGTGCTAAGTTCTCTAGACTGCTGGTGCCACGAACAGAACGTGTGTCAGGGGCTGCCCTTTCAGCCACCCCAACCCTTGAGGTTCTTGGGCACGGACGTGTCGGACCTTGGGTTGGAGGCTCATCTTGGTCTCCTTGCAACCCAAGACCTTTGGGGAGACAGCGAGTTGAGCCTGCATATCAATGTGAAGGAGCTTTGAGTGGCCTGTCAGGTGTTTCTCCACAAGCTGAGTCTTGAGGCCGCCCAGATGCGCCCCCCAGCCTATATTTGAGGCATCTGTTGTCAGGTGACGTGACGGCTGAGGACACCGGAATGGAATCCCTGCGCACAGGTTGGTCTCGCAGCACCACCAATGAAGGGTCTGCAGCACCCGCGCAGGCACGGTGACCATAGTGTCCAAACTGTCCCTCATCAGGCGGAACACCCCTGCCAACCACAGTTGAAGCGGTCACATCCGTAGGCGGGAGAGGGGAACCACTGCGGTGCACGCCGCCATGAGGCCCAGGAGGCGAAGGCATTCCCGCACCGACACAAGGGGAAATTTTGTTACTGAGCCTACCGCTTGCCTGATGGTTTGGAAGCGGGCGGTAGGAAGGCTCGCCCTCGCCGATGTCGAGTCGAGGACCGCCCCTATGAATTCTATGCACTGTGTGGGGACAAGCACTGATTTCTGAGTGTTTACGAGCAGCCCCAAACTGTCGAACACGGACTGCGTCAACCTCAGGTGAGATAGCACCTCCTGATACGACTTGCCCACGACCAGCCAATCGTCCAAATACAGGAAGAGGGTGACCCCCTTCTTTCTGAGGTACGCCGCCACTACCGCCAGGCATTTCGTGAACACCCGCGGAGCAGCGGAAAGGCCAAAGGGGAGCACTGCGAATTGCAGGTGTGTCCGGCCAATGACGAATCACAAAAATCTCCTGTGGTGGGGGCTGACTGCAATGTGAAAGTATGCATTGTGCAAATCGAGGGCGGCGTACCAATCACCCGGATCCAGAGACGGAACAATCGAGGCTAGGGATACCATCCTGAACCGAAACTTTCGAAGGAACCGGATGAGGCGCCTCAAATCTAAAATGGGCCGCAGACCCCCTTTCGCCTTGGGAATAAGAAAGTAATGGGAGTAAAATCCCTTGCCCCTGCAACTCTGTGGTACCTCTTCCACTGCCCCTTTATGAAGATGGGTTTGCACCTCCTCCCATAGTAGTTGCTGGTGGGCCTGATCCCTCAGGGAACCACGCAGCGTAGGGGGGGCCCCCGGGGGTAACAAAGAAAATTGGAGGGAATAGCCCTCCTGAATCATTCTGAGAACCCAACGGTCCTTTGTAATCCTGCGCCACTGAGGCGCGTAGCGGCCCAGCCTGTTTAGGAACACGGGAGTCTCTGGATCCTCGGCGTTTACTACAACGCTCTCACGCCGGCCATCAAAAGGTTTTCTGGGTAGCCGGCTGCTGTGAGACCCCTTGGCCGCTAGGCTGACGCCCTGAGGGTCTACGGGAACCCCTGCCCCTCTGCCTGTCCTCAACCTGGCTACGGTGGTAAGGCCTTGTTGGGGGAGAAGGTTTGAAATCCTTCCTCTGGCTTGCCGGTGTATGGAGCCCCAAGGACTTGATTAGCGCCCTTTAGTCTTTCAGCGTCTGAAGGCGAGTGTCTGTCTGCTGTGAAAACAGCTCTGGGCCTTCGAAGGGTAAGTCCTGAATTGTGGCCTGCACCTCCTGGGGCAGGCCCGACGCCTGTAACCATGAGCTGCGCCGCATAGTGACACCAGCAGCCATGGAGCGAGCAGCCGCATTGGCTGTGTCTAAGGCCGATTGTAAAAGGGCCTTTGACACCATCTTACCCGCCTTGATGGAGGCCGAAAATGCTGCTCTGGAGTCCTGCTCCATCGAGTCACTAAAGCGCTCCAGGGCCGACCAGGCATTAAACACGTAACGGCTAAGAATAGCCTGCTGGTTGGCTATTCTTAATTACAACCCCCCTGTGCAATAGACCTTGCGGCCAAAAAGGTCCAACTTCTTAGCGTCCTTAGATTTGGGGGTTGAACCAGGACGACCTTGTCTCTCCCGTTCATTCGCTGAAGCTACCACCAACAAACTGGGGGTAGGGTGGGAGTAAAAATGCTCATAGCCCTTGGAAGGTACGAAGTACTTCCTTTCGGTCCGCTTGGCCGTAGGGGAAATTGAGGCTGGGGTGTGCCACAGAGCCTTCGTGGTATTTTGTACAGTCTTAATAAAAGGCAGGACCACCCGACCTGGACCTTCTGGAAGCAAGATATCCACCATGGGATCAGCGTCCTCTGAGATCTCCTCAGCTTGTATATTCAAACCGGTGGCTACTCGACGGAGAAGCTCTTGGTGCGCCTTGGTATCGTCCGGAATAGCCACCGGCTTGGCCCCCACCACCGCCTCGTCTGGGGGAGAAGAGGACGACTCCTCCAGATCCGGACCACCCGACGGAGCCCTGGAACGAGTGCTGAGGCTAGCCCGGTCCTGGTCGTCCCTCACAGATTCCACCTCCAACGCTGCCCCGGTACCAGGGGGAGCGCCTAGCGCTGCCGATGGAGGGGGCCCGGTGCCTGCGCTTGGTATGGGGTTCCCTGGGCCAAAGCCTGAACCCTGAAGGGCAGCCCACGGAGTCCAGAAGGGCCATTGCAGCCCAGGCTGCTACCCCGTCCATTGGGAGTGAAATGGTGGTACCGCAGGGCCCTGTTGAGGCCGCGAACTCGTGACCTTATGCGAGCGATGCGGAGTCGGTTCTTCCTCTGAGCCCGATGAGGGACTGGACCGAGGAGACCACGGCGGTGCCGATGAAGACTGTACCGGGGAGCATCGTTGACTTCCTCGGTCATCGCGGTGCCGGCGAAGTGGTGAATCACGGTGCCGGGACGAGGTTGGGGAGCGGAACCTGGGGGCCCCCGCCGCTGCTACCACAACCGATGGTACCGGTGAACGGTGCCGAGCTGCCTGACGCGGTGCCTGGCTACGCCCGCGACCAGCTGCAAGAGGGGTCGGTTTTCCCCGGGACGGCACCGACCCCGATGCCGGGCATCCAGCGCGCATCCCTGGTGCCGAGTGGGCAACACATCTTGAAGAACACCAGTTAGAGGTAGGTAACCTCTTCTTCTGTAAGGATCTGGGCATACTGGCTGATCATAAGATGATTATGAGCCACCCGTGTGATCATAGAATCAAGATGTGGCTATGAAAAAAGCTAATGCAGTCTGAGAATGCATCAGACAAAGTATTTCCAGTAGACGTAAGGAGATAGTAGTACAGATATAGAAAACACTGGTGACACCTCACCTGGAATATTGTGCGCAGTTCTGGTCCCCCATGTGTAAGAAAGAAGAATTCAAACTGGAACAGTTGCAGAGAAGAGCTACAAGATTGATCCATGGAATGGACAACCTACCTTAAGAGACAAGACTCAAAGGGCTTGGCTGTTTAGCTTAACCAAAAGAAGGTTGAGGGGAGATATGGTTGCTGTCTATAAATACATCAGATGTATAAATACCAGCCAGGGAGAGGAATTATTTAAGTTCAGTGCAGATGTGGGCACAAGAACAAATGGATATAAACCAGCCATCAGGAAATTTAGGCTTGAAATTAGATGCAGGTTTCTAACCATCAAAGGAGTATAGGTCTGGAATTGCCTTCCAAGAGGAACTGTGGGGACAAAAACCATAATTGCTGTCAAAAACTGAGCTTGATAAGTTTATGGTGGGGATGGTATGATGGGATGGCCTACTTTGGAAATTCACAGATCTTTTTCTACGGGTGGTGGATACGCCAATGGTGTGAGATGGCACATTTGATGGGATAGCTTCCGAGTTATTACAGAGAATTCTTTCTTGGGCATCTGACAAGTGAGTTTTACCCACATGCTCAAGGTTTAACTGATCACCACATTTTGGTTTGAGAAGGAACTTTCCCTGGGAGCAGGTTGGCAAGGGCTCTGGTGGGTTTTCACCCTCCTTTAGCACGGAGCCCAACTCACTTGCTAGTGGATTCTCTGTACCTTAAAGTATTTAAACTATTATTTGAGAACTTAAATAACTGAGTCATAGGTTAGAGATTTATTACAGGAGTGGGTGGCTGAAGTTTGGTAGCCTACATTCTACAGGAGGTCAGACTTCATGATCATATTGGTCCCTTCTGACCTTAGACTCTATGGCTATGTTCACACACAGAGAGTTATTTCAATACAAGTTGTTTCAAAACAACTTGTATCGAAATAACGCTTTATTTCAAAATAAGTTAATTTGAATTAACAGTTTGTTAATTCGAATTAAGGAAAAAAGCAGGAATCGAAATAGCATGTTCGGACAACAGTTATTTCTGAACGAGTCACCGTCGTTTCGAAATAACATGTTCCAATGGGACTGTTTCGAAACAATCATTTCGAAACAACATTGTTTCATCACCAAATGGGGTTTAAGTTGTTTCGAAACAACGGTACATCATGTGAACATGGCATTTCTTATTTCGAAACAACCTCTGTTGTTTTGAAATAAGACTGCTGTGTGAACACAGCCTATGAGTCTACGAAGTCGAGGAGGCTTTCTGTTCTGCTATAGTGGGCTTGGAATCAGATTCACTATCCCCTGCCTTCAATCCTGAAGTCAGAATTTAACAATAACATTTCTGACAAAAGACCCATTGGGGACAGACAGGGTTAGCCTTTGTAAGTCTCTATTCTGAGCTACTAAAAAGAGGGTCGTGTAGCAGCTGGCATATATTTTGGTACATTGGATACTAGTGCTGAAAACAGAAGTGGCCAGATGTCCTCTGATTGGGCTGCAAATGGAGAATTTCTTTAGTTGCTTGCTTAATGGGTGCAGGTTAAACTTTCAGCCATCATTTGGGTTCATTTTCTTTTCATGGTGTCAAGAAAAATACTATTTCTGATTCAAGGGGAAATAATATGAGCAAAACGCTGCTGAATATCTAACTTCAGCACTTCAAACCCCTCCTTTTGTTCCATTGAATAAAGCATAAAAGAAAGTAATAAGTGAAATGTGAAACATGTGGTTAGCATTTGTACCTATATAGCCAAGATGATGGAATAACCTTTTGATAATGCTTCCCCTATCAGCAGTTTAGGAGATCTGTAAAAGACAAGGAAAGATTCATGGCCAGCTAAGAACATCTGCCTATACCTATTGCCCCTCAGTTCTCTCATGTTCCCATTAGCTCATCTGTTGGCTCTATGCTCTTAACCAGTACTTTGAATTGCAGTCTTATGTGAGACTTATGCAGACTGCAGTCTTATGTGAGCTTTTGTTAACTGATAACCTTAGAGTCCGCCTAAAATAAGAATTTCAAGGAGCCTGGGTGGGGAGGAGGAGGGAACTAAACAATTTCTTCACTGGTGAAACCCCTCATGAAACAAAACAGAAAGTAATAAAGCCACCAGCACATTATCAAACACCCAGCAGCACTGCAGGGAGCAGGAGAGATGTTGCTTTCTGGGCTGCTATGGGGAGAAGTGCTGGGAAGAGATAAAGGATTAGGAGAGAAAGAAAGAAAGTTAGAAACAGCTGCGGCATGGTGCATATCACCTTTACACAGTCCTGATTTCTGAGGAATTCAGCACAATTAAACAGTGTGTTGAAGTGGCTAATAAAGAGGATTAGAGCTTTTATGGAGGGAAGTGGGGGAGAATCAGGAGAGGGGGCATGTGTGATTCAGATGCACTGGATTTAATGCAGGGCTTGCCTATGCTAGCCAACATGCTGCATTGCAGCTGCTTGTATTCATACAGAGGGATCCTCAGTCTCAGATGGTTCCTGCTTTTCAGGGCAGCAGAAGAAATGGATAGATGCCACCCTCCAAACAATCCTGCTTGGAAAGAGTGTTTCCAGATGGAAGCAGGGTGACCAGTCTCCCCAGAAGGCTAGGGAGGACTACATCCAAGGAGGGTTCCTGTGGGGAATCACTTCAGTGCTACTTTCTTTAGTTAGGAATGGGGAGATCATAAGCTGGGGCTAAAATGTAGGGAGGCTAGAGCAGTGGTTTTCAAACTTTTGTTCTCAGGACACAGTTGAAAAAAATCATTTATGCCCATGACCCAAAAATTCCATTTTCAGCAGCACATTCCAGTCTTTTGGTGGTGGCTGCAGGGGCACCGCAACATAGCACCTGAGGATCTGTGACCCAGTACTGGGTCCGGACCTTAGTTTGAAAACCAGTTAGTGGATACAACACCCTGGAGAAGCTTTGGCTGCTACTCTGAATTGAGCATCCAAATCCACACTCATCTGGCACCTCCAACTGAGGCCAGTGCAGCTCCTTTTATTTCTTCCCTGCCCCCTTTTAGGCTGCAGCCTGTCTTTCTCTAAACCTTTTGGTGAACTGAGCAAGTTCTCTGCAGTGCTTTTGCACAGATAGAAGGCACTGGGTGGCATGATAGGCCATAGGCCCCACTGAGTGGGCTACCTTTCTAGGGAGCAGAAGATGTGGTGGCATAGTATGACACATGCTCACCAACCATTGTCCTTTGTGCTGCTAGGATGGAAGGGAAAGGGGCCAGGAGACTACAGATTTAGACCCACCTCCTTCATACAATAGTTTGCTATGTTAAGAAATCAAAGCTCTTTTTTTATACATGAGGTAGAGAAATTAAAATAGGAGAGAGAGAACAAGGGAAGGAAAGGGAAAGGGGTATAGGAAAATCATAAGTTCCAAGTTATTCCAGAGTCAGCCTTGGGCAAAGCTATTATAAAAAGAGTCCGGGAAAGTAAAAGTAGCTACAAGAAATGATCATGAGATATCATACACATATACAAGCTTGCTACTGGGTTAAACATCCTTATTTTTTGGCCTTCTCTGCTTAAAAGAGTGAGACAATGAGAGGGTTCATTTTGCAGAACCAAACTGGATCAGGGATGTGCAGTTGGCGAGATTGTAACCTTCAGCTGGGTCCCATTTGAACCTGATCACCAAAGTTTGAGTTAATAACTAGCAACAAATAATTTAGTTTGTGTTTCTTTCTGGTCATAAGTCATCTGCAAACTGATTGTGGGGTTTTCAGTGTATTTCTTTGTAGTTATTTGCTGAAAAACTCCTCGGAATAATTCTTGGCCTATGGGTTGTTTGCATACAGACTTGCTATGAATAGCTAATATTCAAGCTGATTTGTTATGATATGAGAGCCATGGATTATTCCTTCTGATTCCTGATTGGAAGTCTGCAACCATTAGACTTGGGTTTGCAGTGTAAGCACTGAAGATCATGAACTTAAAATTCATCTCTATATGTATTCTGCAATAGATGTTTAGCATTTACTGTTTCCAGGGAAATTCCTGCCAGGGACTTGATTTGTGGGATGTCTGTTGTAAGGGAATCAAATCCATCAACAGGTTTCATAGATTTTAAGGCCAAAAAACACCAACAGATCACCTTGCCTGTTTTCTGACATAGCACAGGCACAGGCCTGTGTAAAAGAAAAGCTTAGTAAGCTAACTCCAGCTGAAACCAATGCCACCCCCCCAGCAGTCTTTTAGGTTAACTTAAAAAACATGATTCACCCCCATTTTAGCTCAATTTTTTCCCTACTTCTGGTAGGATGGAGTGCATGTGTGCGTGCGTGCGTGTGTCCTTGTAATATGCTAGGCAATGCATAGGTCATTCTTCTCCCTGCCTCCTCCTGTTGTCTGTCCAAATATAGGATAACTGCTACCAGCTAATGGGTTTGCTAGTTCAGATCAAGTAGCAAAGATCTATGCTGTGGTTATGCAAGCTCATGGTTTGAAACAGGCTGATGACTCCTATTATACTCTAGGGAGATTTTGCACACTGAGAATGCTTGGTTACTTTAGAATGTAAAGTAGGATGACATTTCTTCTTGTATCTTACTCCTCTGTTACCTGAAAATAAACAACATCCAAACCAACAACACCTCCATCTACAGAAAGAGTATTTGGTCTATTCCTAAAGTAACTGATTACTTAGCTGCTTACATCTTTCCCCATGAGCTATTCCCACAATTATATCATGGCAAGGACCTGTTTTTGATCACAGACCTATTTTCATATACAGCCAACAGTCCTAGCTAGCTTTAGGACTAAGTAAAATGGTTCATATAAAGCTTCTTGATTCTTAGAGGTTCAAGTTGGTATCATATGCCCTACTTTTCTACTCTCTTTTATCTTTCTTGTATTAATGTATCACACTATATTCTGTCTTTATATGATTTGCAGCAGTAACAGAATCCACTTAAAGTCCAAGAGATAGTTGCAAACCAGCATCAGCAGCTGCTTTTACAGAGCCTCATGCGCCCACCCACAGCCATAAGAAAAATTTCAGCCTCTTCTAACCCCACATGACTGTGCAGCCTTCTCTTGGAAGAGCAATTTGTCTGATTTGTTTGATGTGTTTTCTTTATTTTGTTTTTATTGTTACTTTGCATATACACAGCATTCTTCATAAAGGTGATAAGCACTATTACTACAGTTGGTTAGAAAACGAATTTTCCATTTCAGAAAAAATGTCAAGATTCAGATGGAAAAAAAATTCATCCTGATTGTAATGAAACCCCAAAATTCTGAACTTTCACATGAGCTAAGTTGTGAATAAAGTTTCAGTTTGGCTCAGTTGCAATGTTTTCATCTGATAAATTTGAAATGTTTTATTTTGCTTTCAACCATTTTATTAAACTTTGAAATAGTTTTATAGATAAAACAAAGAAGACTTCTAAGTGACAAGCCATTTCAAAATGGTACACTGAGACATTCCATTCTGAACATTTTGAAACAAGGTATGTCAGCATTTAAGAAAAAAAATTCCCATTTTTTTGGAAACAGAAAATTTCATCAAAATTGGTATGAATCTGAAAAAAATCATTTTGTCAAAATGCCGTTTTCTGATAAAAATCTGCTTCAGAAAAAATTGTTTCAACCAGCTTTCTTCACTATCTGTATCGCAGACGGCTTCAATTTTTCCACTGCCTTGAACATTGTATAGTCATTTACACATGTACAAAATGAGTGTTGTCAGATCTGTGCACTGAAGGCTAGCAACTGGGAACTCTCCACTCAAACTGATGGTAGCATTTTGTACCCACTTTGTCCAGATTCTAATGTAGAAATGGAGCCATTCTGGACTGCAAGCCTATCCTGCTCTTTAAGTGTGGAAACAGAATCAAAAGTGATGCCTGCTGCATAGTAGGGCAGAGTATATGCGTTCCTTACAGAGCAAGAAAAGATTTACCTTGATATGTTATGGTGATGCGCTAATTTTTTTTTCTAGGAACAGAAATAACCATTGGTGGTAATGCCACGAATCTCACCAAAGAGGTCAGTCTTTGGTCTGGTACTATTCCATAATTTCATTAACAACTTGGGAAGTGGAGTAGAGATATGTTTACAAAATTGTCAGATGATGTCAAGCTGGGACAGGATTAGAATTCAAAAAACCTGGACAAATAGGAGAATGGGTCTGACTAATAAGATGAAATTCAATAGACAAATAGAACAGAAAAAAATCAAATTCACAACTTCAAAACAGAAATAACTGGCTAGGTGGTAGTACTGCTAAGGAGAACAGGAGTCAATAATATGATGCAATTGCCAAAAAACAAAACAAAAAAAGCTAATCTCATTCTGGTCTGTATTAACAGAATTGTCATCTGTAAGACACAAGAGGTAATTTTCTCACTCTACCTGGCACCTGCAAGGCCTCAACTGGAATCATGGGTCCAGTTCCACTCTCCACACATTAGAAACATTGTGGACAACTTGCAGACAATCCAGGGGTCAGTAACAAAAATGACAAAAAGCTTGGAAAACCTGACCGATGAGGAAAGGTTAAAAAAACTGGGCATGTTTAGTCTTGAGAAAAGAAAACTGATGGGGGACCTGATAACAGCACTTACTGTATCTGAAAACTGTTATAAAGAAAGCTGTGATCAATTGTTCTCCAGGTCCAGTGGAGTTAGGACAAGAATAATGGGTTTAATTTGTGGCAAGAAAGATTTAGGTTAGATAGGAGGAAAAACTTCTAAACTACAAGTATAGTTAAGCTCTAGAAGAGACTTCCAAGGGAGCTTGTGGAACCCCTGTCACTGGAGATTTTTAAGAACAGGCTAGACAAACAGCTGTCAGGGATGGTCAAGGGTCACTTGGTCCTTCTTCTGCACAGAGGAATAGAGTGGATAATTTATCAAGTCCCTTTCCAGCCCTACATCTCTATGACAGTGTCTCCCAACCAGTGTGCCTTGGCACACAGGTGTGCCCTGAGGCCTGAATAGGTGTGCCATGGAATTTTTTGAAAAAACTACTCAGAGTCCTGGATTGGTTCATGAATATTCAAGAGGTCATTGGGCCACTATATGATGGTGTGCCTCAAAATAATTAAAGGTATCAAGGTGTGCCACAGCAAAGGAAAGGGTGTGAACCACTGGTCTGTGATTCTATAATGGTTACCAACTACTAAAATCTTCACAGATTTCTCTGCCAATAATGTTATCCCTTAACTAAGCTTGTAACTGAATTCCTTACCACATAAGAATATACTCCAGGGAGCACAATTCTGATTGTCAATCCAGTCACTCCTCTGAAGTCACAGATTTAGAATACGTTTCTATTCATGTGATGGAGAATCTTATCCATGGTCTCCCAAGTGTCAAGTGACCTACCTTCCACCTGAGTATCTTTTCCATCCCCATATCATTATGTGAATTTGACTCAGTATTGAACATCCTCTTTAAACATTTATAAACAATTTCTGGTTGGTGTACTTAGGAAGAAGCTCAATATTCCTGAACTACTAGTGTTTGGCTCATCTCGCTAGTTCCCCTCCATCAGCAGAATTACACCACCTGTAAACAGGGCAGTACAAATGTAACTGGTGCCCTCTTTTTAGTCTTCTCATCTGAGCAGATTTATCATGTCATTAACATATGAATAGTGAGTAGATGATGAAGGAAGCATCACAATGGGGTGACTAACAATCCTGAGAATCCCTAGAGGCAAATGTTATAAACAGAAAAAAACAAAGCATGGAACTGGTGAGTATTGTTGGCCCTGGAAGGCTTGAGCTTAATACTATCACAACCAAGCCCTCTCTACCAAAGGGTAATGTGACAGCTAGGCAGCAGGCTGGGCATAAGCCTCCTAAGTGCTGAGTTCCAATCCCACAACTATTTCAGACTGAGCTTGAGCAAATTGCTTAATTTTTCTGTGCTTATCTGGCCTACCTGTAAAGTAGGGGTGATGATCCCTCCCTACTAGAGCTGACTGAAATATGCATCATTCTTTTACTTAAATTTCACTTTTCAAATGATGTGAAAATCATCTGAGGAGTTTTTGTTCCCCATAGAAATACAACATTCTCCAAAATGATGTGATATCCAAATTTGTTCTTTGTTCCCCAGGGTAATGTGGGGTGTGGGTGACAGAGCAGAGACCCCAGCTGCAGTGAGGCCATCCTGCAGCTGCATGCCTCCTGCGGCAGTGCAGGGATCCCTCTGCCGCCCTATTTGCAGGGGATTGAGAGACTAGGACACTCACACCTGCATGAGCTGCCCTTGCCTGCTCAATTATCTGAATGAAGTCCATGCCCCCTGTGCTATTCAGAGAATGAGGAGTAAGCTGCACACTGCTGTAAATAAAGGCTTGGATCAAAACACTGCATCCAAACATCCCTAGTGGTCAGCACTCAGCAGCTGCCCCTGGGAGACTTATGGACATATCTTCCCAGAAGCTCAGCAACCAAAGCCTAAACTAGGGCTGAGCATTCCTGAAACCTTGTCAGGCCAGGTCCAGGCTTGGACCTATCTCTGACCCTAAATGGTTTATGGCACTTTAAAGACATTGTTGCCTAAAAAACCTCCCAAAACCAGATCAACTGAGACTCATTACTAATAAAACAGCAATAAAGGCCTGCTGCTCTATGCCTCCCATTCATTTTTAACTGAGCTCATTTTCTTTCTCAGGATTTCCATGTACACACTAAGTGAAACATGAAAAAAGTGACACAGGTCAGATTCATTGAGCAGTCTCATGCCTGCAGGTTAGTTACATGCAGTGAAAAATTCTTCCTCCTCCAGAAGAGATGTAAGGAAAGGAAAAAGAAGCAGAGCTTCCTGTCTGATGACAACACAGCACCACACAGTGTTCTTATTTTTCTTTTGTTCATTCTCTTATCACATTGAGCTGCTGCAAAGTGGATGGAGCTCACAGACCTGACATCTGCTGCAACATGAGTGAACCAGTTGTGTAGTTCCCTTGCTAATGGCTGACATCCACCTCCATTTTATGAGCCCCCAGGCACTCAAAGATACTTGAGTCAGGATCTCCACAATCTTTCCAGCTTCCAGTTGCCGCTGAAAGTCCTTATCAACAGTGATTCAAAGTTCAATGGAATTCCCCCTGAAGGGTAGGAAAACTCATGGAGGACAGGTAGAGCCTTATTTACACTGTCTTGCTAGTGTAAAGTGGGTGTGAGAACTCTACCCAGTCAGAATGGCTGCATTTCACATCTCCAGTGCACCGATGTAAATAGCTGCACATAGCAAGGAAGAATCAGGTGCATAGATCTTCACATCATCAGGCCTGTGTATGCTAGACACTCAACTGCTTCTGTGTCTAATTGGAGCTTCCCTCTGCCCTAGAAAAGTGCTAGCAACAGCTCTCCAAATGACACAACCTTATTTGAATATTTATTTTTAAATCGAGGGAAAGCTCTCTAGTAGAGAAGGTGAGTGACATTTTATTTGGCATCCCTCTTAGGCTGAAAAGGATTCCTTTACAGTCTGCAACTTACCAAAGACACTTGCTTATCAGTGAAGGTTACAAACCTATTTAATTAAAGGCAAAGCCAGGGACTGTTGGATGAACTGAGCAGCTTTTTTTTTTTATACCAGAGATCAGAATGAGTTTAAAGTTTCTATAATACCAGACATTTAGCTCTGAGGTGGAGAAGGAACAGCCTTCATTTACATTTTGAACAATGACCAAAAAACAATGGACAAAAGCAAGATGCTTTAGAATAACTTTCTGCTTTGCATTAGCTCTTTTCCAGATGTTGTTTCTCAAGTGAGACGCCCAGGGAGCCTTACATGTGGGTTTGTGGTTTTCAAAGACTTGACATATCCCAGATATGAATGCAAAAAAGTCAAATATGGGATGAAAGAAAATTCAGTGACATCTCTTGCAATTTCCCAGCTGACTTATGGGATGTGCCAATTTGGAAATGGGGGATTTGGGATGTTGCCCAAAACTAAATAATAATATTCTGCATCTCTCTAGTGTCTTACAGGGTCTAGACCACTTTACAAATGCAAACTAGGTCTTGCATTCCTCCTGAGAGTAGGTAGCTGTTTTACCCTCTTTTATAAACAGGGAAACTGAGGCACAAAACCACAAAGTAACTGCTGTACTGTAACAGAATAAATCAGCGGCAAGCAACGGCACTCAGGAATCCTAATGGAAATTCCCTTATGCTAGTCACTAGACTGCATTGCCTTATTTTAACAGGAATGCATCACACTGCTACAGCGTCTTTCATCCAAGGATCCCAAAGCACTTTAATGATATGAAAACAAACAAACAAAGAGTCCTGTGGCACTTAAAGACTAACAAATTTTTTGCATGAGCTTTCATGGGAGAAAATCCTGCTTCATCAGATGCTTTGGCACAGAAGAGGGAGGATCACGGACCCAGTCCCCTCATACCGCGGACACCTAGATCCTCGCCACTCTCGTCATCAGGGCTGGAGCTGGAGGACAGTGGGGAATCCATCGTTTCCCCACACCCCCACCACTTCATCTCGGGAGCTCTCAGCATCCTTTGGGGGGCTCCTCTGCATTGGATCCTGATCACCATCTGGGGAGTCCTCTGCTAGACACCAGCACCAAAGATCTCTATCTCCTTCGGTACCTACCACGGTGCTACCCAAACTGGCAGGTAAGTGCAGAAGAAAGCGCTCCCCATCTTCACCACACCGTGGGGACCCTAGGAGTGAGTCCCTTGTACCATCAGTACTGACCCCCTTGAAAAGAAAGGGCCACTCACCACACTCTAGCCAGCATGGGGAAGGGGGGGGGTCACACCCCAGCATGGGGTCTTTTGGCACCACAGCACAACCCAGAACTCAGGACCTTTGAGGACTGGACCTCTCAATGGTCTTATGGGAGCCCAGAAGAATCCTCCAAGGGGACCCTGAATCAAGGGGCTCAATGTGACCAACCTCCCCAGGGGAGCCCTGGGAAGCAGGAGACTCCAGTGGGGGTTCTGACCAGGAGTTGGCTCCTTTGGGGTCCAGATGTGACACCTCCAGGGTGTTGTCCTTGTCCTCCCCTGATGGGGTGGCCTACAAGAGGTTGCTTGCAGCATGGGACAACCCCCACTCCCACCAGGAGCTCCTGCTCCATATGGCTGCAAACCTGAACTTAAAGACAGAGGTCATCAGAGAGGATTTTGACCCTCTATTTGATGTAGGAGATGTGGCCCCAGTGGCAAGAGTGGCTGTCCCACTCCATGAGGGAGTCTTGAAAATAGCCAAAGCAAGATGGCAAACCCCGCCTTTGGTCCCTGCCGTCTCCAAGATTGCTGAGAGAAAATACCATGTACCAGCGGACAAATTTTGCTTCCTTTTTAATCATCCAAGACCTGGGTTCCTGATAGTGGACACAGTCAATCTGTGGGAGAGTAAGGGACAGCAAGCTGCCACCCCTAAAACCAAAGAGGAGAAGAAGTTGGACCTCTTTGGGAGAAAAATATACTCAAAGACAGTCTGCCAGCTCTGGGTTGCCAACCTCCAGGCCCTCATGGAAAGATACATTTTCAACCTATGAAAGGGAATGGAAAGTTTTAAGGACCTCATCCCCCATGAGAGAGAAGGGAACCAACCCCTCAATGGGATCTAAACCCTGTGATCGAAGAGCTCATGAAAGCCACTTATCAACACCTGAACTCTTGTACACTACTGGTGCTTTCTTGGAAAGTGTCCTTCCTGGTAGTGATCACCTCAGCCAGGAGAGTCTCTGAAATAAGAGCCCTTTCCTTGGAAGCTCCTTATACAGTATTCTACTTGGACAAGGTTCAACTCAGACCCCACCCGGCTTTCCTGCTTAAGGTGGTATCTCGGTTCCACATTAACCAAGATATTTGGCCCCCACTTTTCTATCCTGGCCCGCAGATCACGGGAAACCAGAGGAAATGGCACATCCTCGACGTCAAGAGAGCGTTGTTGACCTGCACTGAATGAACTAGGCCCTTCTGCAGGTCATCCCATCTGTTTGTAGTGGTGGCAAAGTGTATGAAAGGCCAAGTGGTATCAACACAGCGAATATCATCCTGGATAGTGAGCTGCATCAAGGACTGTTACCAAAGAGCGAACACTCCCCTCCCGGGTAAAGTCAGAGCACATTCAACTAGAGCACACACATCCTCAATGGCCTTTCTCACACAGGTCCCAATACAGGAGATCTGCAAAGTGGCGACCTGGTCTTCAGTATATACCTTTGCCTTGCACTATGCCATTGTTCAACAGGCAAGAGATGATGCAGTATTAGGCAGAGTTGTCCTTCGAGTGGGGAAATCCTAAGTCTGCCTGCCATCCTAATCACAGCTTATAGGTCACCTACATCTGAATGGATGTGACCAGTGGCTGAAGAAGAATGGAAGGTTACCTACCTGTAAACGTCCTTCGTCAAGATGGGCTGCTGACATTTCCACTCCATCCTTCCATCCCCGCTTTTCAGAGTTAGCAGAAGGAAGGGACTGAAGATAGGGTCAGGGTTAGGGCCGACTATATATGGGACAGGTGCGCAGGCTGGAGGGGGCATCAGACTCTGACCTTAAGAAAACAGGGCTAGGGCCAAAAGGTTCTGACATCCGTGTGCAGCAGCACATATGCACCTACATCTGAATGTATGTGAACAGCCCATTTCAAAGAAAAATGTTTACAGGCAAGTAATCTCTGTTATCACACTGAAGATCCTGTACTCATTTCACTTCTACTCTGAGGGCTAAAACCCACAGGATGCTCAGCATATAAACTGCATAAGAGATCAGCTGGAAATGAGGTATGCTCAGCACCTTCCCTGAATCAGGCCCTTCTTTTGCAGACTCAAGCTCCTTAGCAAGCTTGCCATTCATATCTGAATGGAGCAGTTTGAGGTCTGCCCTACTTCGAGCTGGGTGGAAAACAACTGAAAAGTTTTCCAGTCCCAAATCAGGGTGAAAAGTCAATTTCAAATGTGTGTGGGAGAAATATAAATATATGAGTCGGCTCAGCTGAAATATAAGATTTCAACTTTTAAAATTTTCCTTTTACAATAATAGGCTTCTGTTTCTTTAAGAAAAAGAAAGAAAGAAAGAAAGAAAGAAAGAAAGAAAGAAAGAAAGAAAGAAAGAAAGAAAGAATCATTTGGAATGAGAAGGCCAGCGTTCTTCATTTAGAAAATGTGAAAATATTTTGTTTTGACAATTTCAAAATGTTTTTATTCAAAAAATTTTCAGGTTGAGACTTTTGGCAAAACCAGCCCTTTCCCATGAAGTGTTTTTGATGAATTTCTTTTTTTTTTTTTTAACTAAAAAAAAAAAAAAAGTTCTGCAGAAAATTCTCATCTAGTTCTAGGTGCATCCCCAATAAGAAATCATGCAAATAGAGAGACAATAAATATCACAAAAGTAAAATCCAGCCTGTGAACTCCAGGTAACTCATGTATGCATTATAATTTGGCTGCTCGTATAAGGTATCTTACCACTGTTCTCCAAATACGATCTAATTGAAACATAAAACTGTATTTCAGGTTTGGAGTTTTTTACAGCATATACAGATATTGTTCCTCCTACTGGAACATTTGAACATCAAGATTGAGAGGGTGGATCAATAATTCTCCTATTAGATAATTGAAACATGCCTCTTGATTTATACTAATGCACTTGTTAAGCAATGAGTAATCAGTCCTTGGGCAGGTCTGTGTTATCGAAGCAAAGATTTGATTTAATGGTCTTTGAGTAGGTACACGACTAACTCACTTTGATACTGTGTGCATAAAACTGGCTCAGCCACACTTCATTCACGTGGCACCTGAAGTCTGCCTTTGTAATCACAAGCAGGATGTCTGCTCTGCAGAGACTGGCTAGTGTGCACCTAGTCTGCTACTGTGTATAAAAGAGGGTAATAGGCCATTAGCTACCACTGGGCTTGTCCTAAATTTTCAGATGTGACTAGTTTGGGTGCTTCAAGCTATGAGAAGGGACCCATGTGAGACACCTTAAAGGGGCCTGATTTTTAAAGAGCTGGGTGCTCAGTTCTTCCTAAACATCAGGCCCATTTAAAGCATCTCTAGCGAGGCTTCCAAAACCAATAATTGCATCTGAAAATTTAGGCCAACCGAGCTTTTTCCTCTAGCAGCCAACTGGAGAACCAGAACAAAGAGCAAGGTGTTCTAGTCAGCATTGACAGTGATTTGTTTAACCATCAGTAAGTCATTTAATCTTTGTGCCTCAGTTTCCCTTTCTGTAAAATGGAGTGTGCTGAATGGAGCAGTTTGACATCTGTCCCACCTCGAGCTGGGTGGAAAACAACAGAAAAGTTTTCCAGTCCCAAATCAGGATGAAAAGTCAATTTCAAATGTGTGCGTGACAAATATAAATAAATAAATTGGCTCAACCAAAATATAAGATTTCAACTTCTAAATTTTCCTTTTACAATAAGAAGTTTCTGTTTCTAAACAAAAATTCACCTGGAATGAGAAAATCAGTGCCCTTCATTTAGAAAATGTTAAATTTTTTTTTTGACAATTTCAAAATGTTTTTATTCAAAAAATTTTCAGATTGAGACCTTTGCTAAAACTGGACCTTTCCCATGAAATGGTTTTTTTTTTTTTTTGGATGAATTGCTTTTATTTTAAACTTTTTAAAAAAACAGTTTCTACAAAAAATTCTCAGCCAGTTCTGGTCCCATCCCCCGTAAGAAAGCATGCACCCAGAAAGACAATAAACATAGACTCATTGTCTAACCATCAGTAAGTCATTTAATCTTTGTGCTTCAATTTCCCATTCTGTAAAATGGAGTGTGCTCTGAGACTACAATAACTAATGTCTTCAAAGGACTTGGGGAAGCACAAGAGAAATATAAGATATTATTGAGTTCCTTCCCTGGGGTCTGTACCTTGATGCAATGGGAAGATTTCTGTCTGTTCCACTGATCCAAGAGCTGTGCCAGAAGGAATTTGAACTCCTGGTAGGCAGAGATGACCCATGCCTGCCAATAGTGGAAGGGAGGAGGTAACAGACTGAGAGCAGCAGGCTTCAGCAGTTTTACTGACTATGCTCAGTCAATTTGAGCACGCTCAGTACAAGCCAAGCAACAGATCTGGGGAGGCTCATGATCTCATGGTCCCATCCATGCATCATCTTTGCTAATACGGCTACCCAAACTGAAAAGATCAAAGAGGTGGGACAAGATAAACAGCAAACCACTGGCTGTCCAGCATGGGGACTGAATGAGAGGCCAACAACCTATTGTTTTAAAACTGTTAAACATGACTAAGTAGCCATTTTGGCAAACAGTGTGCCAGACGGGGAAGATGGAGCTGAGTGCATGCCATCACTGCTGTCAAAAAGCCACAACAATGATTCTGACTACAATTATTAAGGGACACACAGAACATATATGCTCAACAGATAATACACACACTCACTTACATAAATCATCCCCTGCTTGGGTTGTCAGTGGGCTATGAGCCTGAAACCTTCAATCCTAAAAAGCTCATGCTTCTGCTACTCGAGCTAAAGGAAAAATGGCAGTTCTAGTAGGCTATTACCCTCCCATGTCAACCAGCTTTCTGAGGGAGACAAAAACCTACAGCACTTGGTATCCTTGCACACATACCCACATAAAGGTTTTGGCTGTGCACAGGACATGCAGGCCTATTATGTGGGCTCTGTTTTGGTGCTACTTTTTCCCAAGAATTGCTGTAGACAGCCAAGCATGTCGACTCTACAGTGCCTAGAGGAAACATGAGCTGCATGCATGGAGTGGAGATGTGAATGGTGGACACAGGTAATTGTTTCGCTGAACGTGCTCTCTCTCTTTCTCCATTTAACATTTAAGATCAATATGTTTGTTTTTTTAAAGAAAAAAACAAACCCTCTGAGTTTCAAGCAATTTGCAGGATGAAAGAACGCAGTGGAAGAACACACACAACTGGACATTAATAGATATAATGCACTGTAAACTTGAACCTTCAAGGGCTTAGCCTCCCACCCTGGGTGCTGACTATCCTCAACTCCAGCTGAAATCAGCACCTTCTAGAAAGCACTCCGCACCTCACAGGTTTGGAACCTGTATAAGGGGCCTAATTCTCTGGGGTTCTAAGTGCTTCCCATATACCCTTGGCTCCCGTTGGGACCAGGTAGGAACTGAAAGCACTCAGTGCTTGGTAGGAGGTGCTCAGTACCATGACAGATCAAACTTTAGGCTGGAGAAGCTCTGGGTTGAATGAAGACAGAAGTCTGGGATTCTTCACTGCATTGTGATAAAGTAGTAGGAGAATTAATACCTACATATAGGTCTTTATTCTACATGTCTACTCAATCAGACATGGTGAAATGCCAACAATACTTTGGTGTATTCCAAAAAGGAAGACAAATACTTTCTGAGTCTTGAGTTATTCATCTTGAGATCAATTAACTCTTTCACTGCTGCAACAACTGTTAGATTCATTAGTTCTTTGTCCCAGTGCCTGTTTCTTGGGACTCCACCTTGGCTTTTTGCAGCCTCCTTTTCTGATTCTCTACCAGTTGGAAGCTCCTCTACAAATTTTGCACATTCACCCTCAAAGCAAAGTTACTTATAGCTTTGCCCCTTTTCCCAGTATTCCTTGCTTCAAGACTACAGTTCCCACGCACCCTGAGAACTACAGCTCCCAGAATGCATCTTTCCCGGCATGAAATCAGACTTTTTTAGGACCGTCACCTGCACTAAAGGGCTAAAATGCCTTGTTACTGCACTGCTAAATTCAGAAATGTATACGCAATGGTACTATTTCACTTTGCCTCTATTCCAGGAGCAGAAACCTTACCTGATGACTTCACCAAAACAACACGAACTGCAACAAGTTCTGCATGAGACATCTGTAGGTCAAGAATTCTTCACTTGAAAGTAGCTCTTGAATAATGAATTGACATGAGGTCTGTGTGATCTGTTTATGAAGTGAAGCAAAGGCAAAAATGGTCAGATAAATTATTTGTGGTGAATCATCCATTCAGCTCTATTACTAAGCGATGTAGGGCCATCAAGGGAACTTCAAAAAGAACCTGACTGAAAGGACTTGGCAAATGTATTTACATAAATAAGGTTGAACAGATCAGCTCCAAAAGGCTATTTCAGTCACATGGGTTCACCCAGGGCTTCCTTTCTCTTTGTTTACCCAGCAATTTGCCTGTAATTGAATTGGATAATGGAGTAAGTCCCTTTAATTACTCTTGTTAGAATGTAGCGTTGGTGACCCGCAGTGCACAGCTCTCTCCTTCGCCTGGAAATTTGTTCCGTATCTCTTTCCAAAGAACAAACTCCAACCATGTGTAGCACGCATGCCAAACACTACAAAATAATGAGCCGAGGCTCAGGGAAAACTTATTTCGCTGTACTGAATTAATGAAATACCTAGGTGGCTGAGCACAAGGTGAGGTTGCAAAACAAACATGGGTGGCATAATTAATCCCTTGCTCATTAGAATTGGTGGGCCCTTATGGAAATATTAATAGGATTTCATATGCCACATGAAACAAGTTGACCAGAAGTAGAATGATATTGCTCTTTATCCTGGCTTTCAGCATGGAACTTGGCATTGAGAGTATTTTTAGAAGTCTAACCCAATCCATCCTCCAACTATAATGTTTCCTGTAATATGTAGTATCTTTCAAAGGGATACAGTCAGGTTAAAAATAAAGGACCAGATGCTGATTTATGCCAGTTGAGGATCTGACTGCTGGTACTATTATAGAACAAATACCTGGATTTTGGGTTTAAAGCTAATTTCATTTTCAGTTCCATTTAGTACTCTTTGCTTCCTTTTTTGTCTGCCTTTCTCTCCACATAGCCAATGGGAAGAGGTTCATCTGTTTGGTTTCTGGTCAATTTTGCTTTCCACTTCTTATGTGCTAGCACAACACTGAAATGCTTGCATTACAAAATGTTACAGAGGAAAGTTTCTTTGCTCCCAAGGCATCTCCCAACTCAACTGACCAAGCCATAAACCAGCCACTGGTGGTATGGCGCCACCCTTGGATTTTCACCTGAGATTGGCTGTTGCCTTATGGAAATGCCAGAGTTTCAGTGCATAAACTAGAGCATTGATAGCAAGGACTTTGGCCTCACTGATAAAATCTAGCCTGAGTTTCACAGTCATTTGCATCACTTCTCTTCAAACAATGTGGCAATGACCCTGAATTTTTGCAGCATCCATCACTTTGCCACTTGATCCCCAGTTTGCAGAGGCAGAATGCTGCCTGCCTTCCATGCTGGGCACCAGCTGAATACTTCAGGCCTCAGAGGTCTTTTCCACCTGAGGTGAAAAGCTTGTGGCTCTGTCATGTCTTGGCTCAACAAGAGCTGACACGTGCATCTCCCCATCCCTTTCTCACATCACATCAGTTAGACTAAGGGATGAAATGAATCTGTCAGGCACCACATGGCCCTGGGCAGAGGACGGGGGGTAGAAATGATGACTCGGTTTCTGTGAATCCTGATGCCTTCAGACCCCTGATATGTGCTGTCTCACAGCCAGATTCCAGCTGGTGCATCTCCAGAATGCCTTATGCCTGCAAGCTGGGGTGTCTGGTAAATGGCGCAAATCCCTGATATTCTGAGATTTCACATAAGGCTAGTGGTGTAAATAGAAGGCCAAATCTGCAGCTAGTGCTTGTCAGTCTACATCCATTGACTTCAGTGGAGCTCAGCAAATTTACACCAGTTGGTGACGTGGCCCAAACTACCCTGTTAGGTTTTATTTTTAATACTGTTTCAGGGTGTGTCTGAGACTGGCAATGAGAACCTGCCAGGTTCTTCTGTGCCACAAGGGCCAGAAATTACAATAAGGGTTAGATTTCCCAGCACCAAGTATCTCCCATGTGGCACTCATATTTCAGTTTTCCAAGATCTTAGCATCCAATGTTCAAATCTTTTTGGACAATGTGGACCTTGGCACTTCCAGCTCTCAGAATCAGGCCCTCATTTTGCTTGTGGTGATACAGCAGGTGGTGTTGAGAAGTTGCAAACAGCTAGACAAACAGATGAAGGGTTCAAGCCAATAACTTTATTAGAATGACTTGCCCGCTCCATCATGTAGGCCCCAAAGTTACTGCAGTGAGTGACAAGAACATCAGGACACAACAAGGGGGAACAACGGTTATTCCTTGGGAATTCACTAGCAGGCATAAAAATAGCAGTTTGTTTGACACGCATTGGATTGGACTATCTCCACTATTCTGGCTCCTCCACATTGCCAGAGGTATTGGACAATCATTTTTGGGGGAGACTATGAATTCACATCATAAATTTGAATAATAAACAAATGGATGGGAAACCAGTAAAGCGAAACGAGCAAAGAAACAAGAAGTATTGGATTGAAGCTAAATCTTCCAGTTTGGAAAACAAAGGCAATCAGATACCATGGGGTGAGCGTAGTACTGGAACAGAACAAGGTAGAGAAAGCAGAGTGTGGGCATGTCTATGTCTGAAAGTTGTACATCTTTAACTTAAAGTATGATTTTAACTGATGCAAAAGGCTGAATGAACACACTTATTTCACTTTAAACCAGACTTATTTCTGGTTAAATGAAGTCAATTACCCGAATGAGCTTCAGCTAAACCACAATACATTGCAGTTAAGCTGAAACAAGAGTGTCTACACAGGGATTTGCACTGGTGTCACTAAACTGGTTTCATTAAACTAGTACAAATTTGTGTGTAGACAGGACCAGAGCATCTCCTTAACCACTTTGCTGGCTTCTTAACCAATAGAAATAAAAATGTGAGTGGCTCAGATTATTGTAACTAGGGGTAAGATGGTGTACAAACCTCATGCTGGACAACACAGGGTTAAAGTGGGCTCACATCATCACAGACATGAAGACATCAGTCATAGATGGAGGAGTGTATATGGGAGAAGCCCATGAGACTAGACTAGTGGTTACCACGCTTTTCAGTAACACAGCACACTTCAATGAGACAAACAGTCCCACGGCATACCCACTGTTTTCAGCTGAACTGATTGTTTGCAAACGTCACATTTACTACAGTTACTGTCTTATTAGAGTGGCTTGTAACATAGTGCATACAGGAGGCTAAAGAAGGATCAAATGCATTAATGTTTCAAATCTACCAGAAAAAAATACACATAATTTCAATTTTGCCGTATGGCCACCCGCATTTAGAATGTTCACATTTTAGAATCAAAAGACCAATACCTTGCTTTTAATTTGATGATTAATTTTCAAAGGTTTATGAATTGTAGTTTTGCTTGGATAGAATATTGTTTAAGATGAAACAATGTTTCTTTTACATTGATTTTCATTACTTTTGTACAAAATTTCACAGCATGCTTAGACAGTTCTCACAGAAAACCACTGGACTAGACCACACTCCTCTCCTAAAGCTAAGAACACAATACAGGAATCCTAGTGCTTACTTCCTAATTCCAGCTGCTAGTCAGTTGTTCACCTACAGATAAACAAGGATGCACTCTAAAAAACTGAGCAGGGAAGACATGTCTTGCTTTGCTTCATTAGGGCATAATTCTTGAGCTAAGGGCACACATGCAAATGAAGCAATTTGCATGCATAAATAAGGAGATCTGGGCAGTAACCGAGTGGCTGTTGAGTGGAATGAGCCCATTTAGAGAGTCATTTAGTAGACTGCAGCCTTATTCAGCACATCATTTTGCTTGACCAAGTGACTCATCAGCTCTGAGTGGTGGTGGGGGGAGTCCCTTTTTAAAGGGGTGTAAATATTAATAGGTGTCTGCTAATGGCCCAGCTGAACAGAAGAAGATATTGGCTCATTACTGAATCATTTTTAGTTTAGAGAAACGGATGCTCCTGAATATGGGTGCAAAGAAAGGAACAAATCCTCTTCCAGGCAGGTCATCCAATCACCCCCCTCGTCTTTTGCTCAGTGCAAAAATCTCTTCTTCTGAAGGCCTCCTGCGAGTAATAAGTACAGAGCTAGTAGATACAGGAAGATCAAATGGAGATGTGGGCTGTTCTGTGCCTTGGCTGCTGATGAGTGCTGTCAGTTCCCTGGGCTGATTTCTGACTTGAGAAATGCCTCTGCTGTGATTGACAGACCAAGCAGATGAGAGACTCGACCTTCCTCACACCTTCTCTTCCTTGTTGGTATGTGGCCATCCCATGCCAAGTGCTGGAATTGGGGGTGGCTCCTAATTGCAGCCAGATATGAGCTTCTCCTATATTCATCCCAGCCTCATCAGTTCTTCAGGCAAGGCCTGCTCCCTCATTAAGTAGCACAGGAGCCCAGCTGCTGGTTCAAATTGACCCATTACTTTCCCCCATTTTGTGCAGCCCACAAAGGCCTAGGTCCTCATTGTTTCACAGCCAGGTTCTCCTCCAGCTCAGGGTCAGAAGTGAAAGCAGCTTGTGCTCTTTCTGCCCTGCCCCCATCCCGCCCCGCCTCCCCCAGGTTCCTCTGGGGTTAGAGATTATTTAAGGAATGCAACTGTCCTGGTCACACCCTCTCCAGCCCACCCTGTCCTGTGCCCACTCCTTGTGCTGCTGGGGAGGAGGCACTACAGGTGGAAAAATCATTGAGACTCCACATGCAGGGCTAGCTCCTCACGGGGCAGAGGGGCTCTCATGCCTGCCTTGTGGCCTCTTTGCACAAGCCAGGTGCAGTGCTGAATAAGGGACTTCACGAGTTTATACAAACTACTTCCAGCCAGCCACCTCATGGCCAGAATTTTGGCCTTCTCTAATTTTTTGCACCTCACTTACATTTCTCTCTCTCTGAGAAATTTTTTAAAATAATATCTAGCGAAGTCATTCATAAAATTAATGAAGAGTGCCCAAGAGTGGCATCAAATCACTCTTCTCCTCTGCACACAATGATAAATCAGCAGGCGGTTGTGCTGATCCTCTAGAAAGCCTCATCTCCAGAAAGTCTCTCCCAGCACTTTTCTTGCTGAACTAAGGGAAAGGCAACAGGGAGGAGAGCTGATCTGTAACATGTTCCAGGGTGCCGGTGCTTTGCTGATTTGCTAACCTCTTCTGACTGACCATTGAACCAAAGCCTGTCACCTGGACCAACAAGTGGGAGATGGGAAAAAAAATCAAACTCTTTGAAGCAACAATGCACTCACTCGGGTGAAATACACAGGTCAGCTAAAGCATGAGAGCTATTGATTATTCCACTTGACAGTCTGGATTGTCTGGACTTAGTTAACACATACTTGGGTTACTGCTATCCCCAGAAGATAAGGTGTTTGTAGCCCTCAGCAGGAAAAGGATGTTTCCTGTTGGCTCTGTATGCTCTGTTTTGTTTTCTTTTTAAAAAGTAAGTGTAGACTGAAAATAGATTTGATGGCAGCATTTCAGAAATAGCTTCAGCAAAACTGACTTGAAATGACTGGGGCAGATCCTCAGCTGGTGTAAACCACCACGAGATGTCTTCACATCAATGGAGCAAACAAGCAATGCTAATTTACAAACTCTGTGATCTGGCCCCTACTATGCATTTCGTCCCTGGATTTCAAAGCACTTAATACCTATGAAATGAGCCATATTACCCACATTTTAATAGATGGAGAGAAAATGAGGCTTAGAGAGGAGACGGCAATTTGCCCAAGGCCAAGGTAACCAGAACAGAATCCAGCTGTCCTGATTCCCAGTACCTCTCCTTAACCAGCCCACATGTATCTCCACATCTTCGAAATACAGGACAAGTGCTGTTGTAGGCTCCAGTGGCCTAATTTTGTGTGTGGGAGCACAAATTGCTACCCAAAAGGAGCACATAGCCACCATTTGCAGAAATCTATGGGATTGTCTGTTTGCTTCTACATGTAATCAAAGGAGTCTCCATTGATATAGGAAGTTCTGCAATTGGGGTCTGTCTCCCTTTGTGTTACCACAAAAGTTCACACTAGTGCTTGCTAATAGTCTCTAGAGCAGGATAATCTGGGGTTTAAGATGATTGGTCAAAGCAAAAGGATCTCTGTTCAGATCTTCCCTCCCACTATGGATTTAGACTCATAGACTGTAAGGTCAGAAGGGACCAATATGATCATCTAGTCTGACCTCCTGCACACTGCAGGTCACAAAACCTCACCAACCCACTCCTACAATGAACCTCAAACCCATACCTGAGCTATTAAAGTCTTCAAATCATGATTTAAAGACTTTAATACAGAGAATCAACCAGCAAGTGAGCCATGCCCAATGCTACAGAGGAAGGCAAAAAAAACCCAGCACCCAAGCCAATCTGCCCTGGGGGAAAATTCCTTCCCGACCCCAAATATGGCGACCAGTTAAACCCTGAGCATGAGGGCAAGTCCACAACAGCCAGTCAAGAAGAACTGCTCTGTAATAACTCAGAACCCACTCGATCTAATGCCCCTTCCCAGGTCACTATCATACCCATCACCGGTAGTAAAAGACAGACAATGACCAAGCTACCCTGTCCATCATATCATTCCCTCCATAAACTTATCAAACTCAATTTTGAAGGCACCTAAGGTTTTTGCCCCCACCACTTCCCTTGGTAGTCTATTCCAGAACTTTACTCCTCTGATGGTTAGGAATCTGCATCTAATTTCAAGCCTAAATTTTCTGAAGGACAGTTTGTATCCATTTGTTCTTGTGTCCACATTGGCGCTGTATTCAAATAATTCCTCTCCCTCCCTTGTATTTATTCGTCTAATGTATTTATAACGAGCAATCATATCTCCTTTCAGCCTTCTTTTGGTCAGACTAAACAACCCAAGCTCTTTAAGTCATCTCTCATAGGGAAGATTTTTCATTCCACAAATAATCCTTGTAGCCCTTCTTTGCACCTGTTTCAGTTTGACTTCATCTTTCTTAAACATGGGTGACCAGAACTGTACACCATACTCCAAGTGAGGTCACACCAGTGCCTTGTATAACAGTACTAACACCTCCCTATTTCTACTGGAAATACCCCTTCTGATGCACCCCAGGACCGCATTAGCTTTTTTTACTGCCACATCGCATTGGCTACTCATTGTCATTCTGTGATCAACCAGTACACCCAGGTCTTCCTCCTCCCCGTCACGTCCAGCAGATGCATTCCCACCTTATAAGAAAAATTCCTGTCATTTGTCCCTAAGTGCATGACCTTGCACTTCCCATTGCTGAATTTCATCCTATTTCTAATGCTCCACTTTACAAGGTCATCCAAATCATTCTGTATGCTATCCCGATCCTCCTCCGTATTGGCAATATCTCCCAGCTTGGTGTCATCTGCAAACTTAATTAGCACATTCCTACTTTTTGTGCCATGTTATTTCAAAACAAGTTATTTTGAAAGGGCTTGTTGCGAAACAAGCCCTCTGTGTGTGAACATAGCCTATGATTTTTCATTGAACTAAGAAATGGTTACACTGCAGGTGAGAGCAGTGTATTTATAAAGTGATTTGACAGTAAGAAAGGAGTGGCTGGGTATGGAATCCTGGAGTTTTAACAGCTGTATCCACAAACTTTTAGACCAATCTCCCTTCACAGAAGTAGCAGTAGACACCAGGGGTATGTCTACATGGTAACTGTTATTTCGAAATAACCCATTTCGAAATAACTCATTTTGAAATAAAATCCTTATTTCAAAATAAGTTAATTTGAATTAACAGTTTGTTAATTCAAATTAAGGGAAAGCCTGCTTTCAAAACGGCTGTTATTTTGAAATGGTGATTTCGAAACAAGGCCATTTGGACATGTTGTTTCAAAACAGTTGTTTCAAAACAATGGTGTCGTTTCGAAACAACGTGTCCAAACACCATTGTTTCGAAACATCTGTTTCGAAACAACAGCTATTTCGCTCCTCTGCTAGGTTTAACAGCTTCAAAACAATGGCTGTCATTTTGAAACAACAGGTCCCATTGTTTCAAAATAACGGTATGTAGTGTTGACATGAGATATTTTATTTCAAAACAATGGTTGTTGATTTGAAATAAAACTCACGTCTGAACACAACCGAGGAGTCTTGGCACATTCCTATTTCTAAACCAGTGTTTCCAAAACAATGTGCCGTGGCACAAAGGTGTGCCCTCAGGTCTGAGCAGATCTGTCACAGAATTTTTGGAAAAACTACTCAGGCTTCTGGATTGACTTATGAATATTCATGAATTCATTTGGAGCCCGTATGGTGGTGTTCCTCAAAGCAATTAAAAGTATGAAGGTGTGCTGTGGAAGAGGAACAGGTGGGAACCATTGCACTAAGCCACCTTCTCCTACCAGAGCTGGAACTAGAACCCAGGAGTCCTGGAGGTCTTGCAGCGATAGCCTAGTCGCCTTTTCTGGAGCTGAGACAGAATCCAGGGTTCTGACACACTCCATTATTACAGCTCACTCCATTCCTCAAGAATGTGGAGAAACTTTGTGATTTTAAAATATAGTCTTCTCTTACTATGTTCACACACAGGGGGTTATTTCAGTACAAGTTGTTTTGAAACAACTTGTATCGAAATAATGCCTTATTTTGAAATAAGTTAATTCGAATTAAGAAAATGTTAATTCGAATTAAGGAAGAAAGCTCGAAGCAAAATAGCATGTTTGGACAACAGTTATTTCGAAACGAGTCACCGTTGTTTCGAAAGAGGAGGTTGCTTACCTGTAACCAGTGTTCTTCGAGAGGTGTGCTCCTGGCCATTCCCTTGTAGGTGTCTGCATGCTACGTGCACGGCACGCCGGAAACTTTTCCCATAGCCCCAAAGGGCCGGAGATAGCGCCCCCTGGAGTGGCGCCAGCGCCATTCCCTATATATCGCTTAGCCGGCCCCTCCCTCCTCAGTTCCTTCTTCCCCCACTGTATGAGGGGAGGCAGGAGGGATTGGAATGGCCAGGAGCACACCTCTCGAAGAACACTGGTTACAGGTAAGCAACCTCCTCTTCTTCTTCGAGTGCTGCTTCTGGCCATTCCCTTGTAGGTGAGTCACTAGCCTTACCTTGGAGGTGGGATACGTCACAGGGACATCGATTGCAGCACTGCTGCGCCAACCACCGCATCTTGCCGGGCTTGCTGGGTAACAGTGTAGTGCTGAACGAAGGTATGCGGAGAGGACCATGCTGCCGCTCTACAAATTTCAGCGATTGGGACCCCTGCAAGGAAGGCTGCCGATGCCGCCTGGGCCCTGGTCGAGTGGGCTGTGACCCGTGGGAGCGGCACTCCAGCCAGTTTATAACATTCCCTAATGGAGGCCACTATCCATGCAGCGATTCGCTGCATAGAGACGGGTTGCCCCCTCATTCTGCTAGCCACTGCGACGAATAGCTGGGGCGATCCGCGGAAGGGTCTCGTTCGCTCGATGTAAAAGGCTAAAGCCCTCCTGACATCCAACATGTGGAGGTGTCTCTCTCTGCCGGACGTGTGAGGTTTAGGGCAGAGGACTAGCAGATAGATGTCTTGGCTCATATGAAACTGCGACACCACTTTGGGCCTGAACGCAGGATGAGGGCGTAGTCGCACCTTGTCTTTAAAAAACGTCGTGTACGGGGGCTCCGCCGAAAGGGCACGCAGCTCGGAAACCCTCCTAGCCGAGGCAATTGCCACCAAGAACACTACCTTCCAAGAAAGATAGAGCAGGGAGCACGACGCCAGCAGCTTGAAGAGCAGCCTGGTGAGATGCGAAAGGACCAGGTTCAAGCCCTATGGGGGCATAGGGGCTCACAGTGGAGGGTGTAACTTCGACAGCCCTTTGAGGAACCTTTTCACAATAGGCATGGAAAACAGAGTGCGTCGTTCGTCAACCTGATGAAATGCCGCAATTGCCGCTAGATGGACTTTGAGGGACGGTAGTGAGAGCCCGGACGACTTCAGATGCCAAAGGTAGTGCAGGACTGTGTGCACTGGCAGTGTGTGTGGGTCCTGCCCGCTGTCTCTGGCCCAGTGCGCAAATCTCCGCCACTTGGCCTCGTATGTAGTTCTCGTAGAAACCTTCCTACCACTGCACAGCACCTGCCTCACTGGGGACGAGCACAGCAGCTCGTTAGCTGTCAACCATGAAGGAGCCAAGCATGAAGGTGCAGCGCCTCCAGACTGGGGTGGAGAAGTAGACCGTTGTCTTGCGACAGGAGGTCGGGTCTCAAGGGCAACCGAATCGGGTCGCACCTCGAGAGCTTGCGAAGGGACGCTGCCAGGATGACCTTCACTCTCTGCATCTTTATCTGTTGAAGTGTCCTGGGAACCAGGGGCGTCAGGGGAAACGCATACGCCAGCCCCCCCGTCCACGGGACTTCAAAGGCATCCCCCACCGAACCCAGGCCAAGGCCTCGGAATGAGCAAAACCGGCGGCACTTGGTGTTTTGGGGGGAAGCGAACAGATCCAGTAGGGGAGACCCCCACTGGCGGAAAAGAAACTCTGCCACCTCCTGGTGGAGAGACCACTCGTGGGTCAGAAACCTCTGGCTCAGGCCATCCGCTACCGTGTTCAGGAGCCCCGGGACGTATGAGGCGATCAGGTGAATACTGTGGCAAATGCAGAAGTCCCACAGTGCTACAGCCTCCTGACAGAGATGTCTGGAACGGGCGCCCCCTTGTTTGTTGATGTAAAACATCGCTGTCGTATTGTCCGTCTGTACCAAGACCGTCCAATCACGAAGCTGGTCCCGAAAGACCTCGCATGCTCAACGCACCGCCCTCAACTCCTTGACGTTGATGTGCAAGGCGGATTCCTTGCCCGTCCATAACCCTTGAGTCTTGAGCTCGCCTAAATGAGCGCCCCACCCCTTGTCTGAAGCATCCGACATCAGATGCATGGAGGGACTGGCCATCCTGAAGGGGACCCCAGAGCACAGGATGTCTTCCTGAGTCTATCATCGAAGGGAATGCAAGACCCACGGGGGCACCGTGACCATCAGGTCCAGAGGGTCTTTCGCTGGACGGAACACGCTCGCCAACCATAATTGAAGGGGACACATGCGAAGACGGGCATGCCGAACGACTGCAGTGCAGGCCGCCATGAGTCCCAGAAGGCGGAGGCACTCTCGCGTTGTCAGCAGAGGGAATCTTATTAGGGAGATCACTGTGTCGCGAAGCACTTGAAAGCGGGAGGCTGGAAGGGACGCCCTTGCTGGCACAGAGTCCAGGACTGCGCCTATGAATTCTATCCTTTGCGTGGGTGTCAACATCGATTTTTGTCTGTTGACTATGAGGCCTAGCCGGTCTAGCAGTGCACAAATGTTGTTTCGAAATAAGACTGCCGTGTGAACACACCCTTAGTCACAGATATATTGCCAAGGGACAAGCATATGTGTAGGGCCCTTGTGATTACTCAATCAGCATAAGTCATGGAACCAGTTTATTTATTTATCCTAAGACACAGCAATCTTTGCAAGTCCACAAATCATTCCTGAATTGTGGCTGTCTTAGTTGCCTCAGCTGTACTTAGGACAATTACAACTCACGTTGCTCACTGCACAGCACACACCGCCCCCGCGGGCCTTAGCCTGCTGGTCCCCTCCCCCCAGGCCTGCTCCCCTGGTACCCCCCCCCAGCCTGTCCAACCCCTCCCCGCAAGCCTACACTGCCGCTGGAGCAGCATGGCCCAGCCATACCTCTTGGGGCCAGAGAAGCACTAACAGAACATGCTCAGACATTCTGGGCATGCTCCGTTAGAGCTTCTCTGGGCAGGAGTTTTAATAACTCCCTGCTCCAGAGGAGCTCTGAGCTGGGACTCTGGCTGCCGGTAGCCTTCCCTGCGTGGGGGAGCTGTGGGGAGCTGAACGGTCATGCACCCGTGCAGCTTACAGGGAACATTGACTGCAAAATGACAGGGCTTAGACCTGAGTCTTAGTGGAACATGTTAAGATATGCCTCACAATCTTTGTGGGTCTAGGAAGTCATGAGCGCCTGCTGATCAAAGTTGAACAGATTTCTGTGTGGAGTGTAATAGGGTTTGGGTTGGATCCTAAAGCAGAGCCTGTGTTTAACAATGCAGTGTAAACATGCCCTCATGGAGATTTTAGCATGTGATTTAGCCAATGCAAGCTCTTGAACTACTTGGGAAGCCTCCAGTCTCTATCTACCTCTTTCAACCTAGATAGAATGAATGTTTCCCCAAATATTCACACAGGCAGAATTCAATACTATGTATATTGGGTGTGTGGCCTGTTTGTTATAAGGCAGGCCAGGTGTAAAGGCTGTTTCCCCACTCTGGCACTCTGAGTGCAGAAGGTGGGGGCCCACAACAGGCCTTAAAACCCACTGGCCTTAAAGCCTGGTCTTAAAACTCTCCAAGGCCACCAATTCCTGGCTTTTGATAGGTATTGCTGCCACCACTGAAATGCAAAAAAACCTCTTGAAAGCCAGGAAGGCGCACTTGGGAATTCCTTCCTGTGAGGTAGCCTCAAGCACTTTTATTCCTCTCCCAGGACAGTGACTGAATCCCAGCTGGGGTGTGAGCTGGAACTGGGACAGAATTCCCTTTGGTAGCTGGTTGTGCAGTCTAGGGCACATGCACACAAACCCCTTCCCTTTAAGGACACAGAACCTGAGCTTACTTTACAAGGGTAAAATCTTTAATTAAAAAGAAGAGATAAGAAACACAGAGAGTTGCTTCTCTGGGGTTCAACGTAGATAGTAGCAGGAGACAGGGTGGGGGAGGGGGGATACATGTGCTCAGCACAGAGAAATCCAAAAACAAACCAAAACCAAAGAAATACTCTGACTACATCTAAGTAAACATTCCCTGTTCTACTCATGCTTGGTCAGTAACCAACTTGGGCTTATCTTTCCTAAGGATGTCGCTGGATCCTTCCTCAGGCCTTTCTTTGGCCTTCTCCTGATCCTCCCAGGAGCTCTGTTGCACCCCAACAGGAACAAGCAAGGCTGCTGCTCCAATTCAAAAACTGACGCTTTTCTCCCATTGGCTTCCCTGGGACTCACTGACCCCTTCCTCTCCAAGCTTATTACACTAGATAATCAGGGTCCAGCCTTAACCAGACCTGTGTAAAGAGAGGTTATTCTGTTTCACAGAGGATATCAATATTACAAACTCTGGATTAGTTCCAAGAAGAAAGGAAAGCCAAACATTCTGAAAAACCCCTGGGGTCCATAATTCATATACTGTCTGCATGGTTCACTGCACCAGAATTGTGACCTTACATACCCTGGGGTCCCTGCATGGCAGACTGCCCTGAAGCTGAAGACCATGAAATCAACTATGTTCCAATGTCGAGTTATGGTGCAGCTCAAGATGCTTCCTATAGTTTGACAGGCAATCAGGTCTAATCTTCTGACCTTCTTACTCATTACTACTGAGTTCTAATTGTGGCTCTGTGACTTCTGAGGCAAGTCATAGAGGCCCTGATATTTCAAGGTGGCCATTTGTTTTCAGTGCCAAAATGTTTGGGCATCTGACTTGAGAAACCCTGAGACTGAATTTCAAAAGAATGGCACACTCACCACTTCCAGGGATGCCAGAGAAAATGTATTTCACCCTCTACTCTCTAATTCTCCTGCCTAATGGGATTGATGCCCAAGTAGCATTGCCCTTCTTGGACTGAGCACGTCTGCCAATTGGGCCTAAGATGTGATAAATAAATCTGTTAGTCTTTAAATGCCACAAGACTCCTTGTTTTTTTCTAAAAATTAAGGCATCCAAAGTCAGTGGCCACTTCTGAAAATGTTGCCTTATTTTCCCTGGGCCTGAGACAAAGCACAACCCTGGAATTACTCTACCTCTTCACTGGGGCAACTGAGATCACATCTGTGCTCATTTCATGCTATATGTATGCAGTTATTCATTATCATCATCTATATTCTGAAGCACCAAGCAATGCTCACAGGTTCTGAATCACCCTATCCAAAGTGTAGCCCAGACCCCGGAGGGAGGGGGTTCTTGTCCTCATTTAAGACAATGGGACTTTTGACATTGACTTTAGCGGGGCCAGGATTTCAGCCTTATCCTGTAAAAAAAGTTTGAAAAGAAATAGTTATTCTGTATTAGGAATGGGCATGAAAGCTTATTCCTGACTCTTATATAAAAAGTAGCTCTGAAGGAATCTGGATGTATTTTCCCATCACAAACATCTCATCATCACAGTATAACAGCCACCTCACCTCCACCATCAGAGCCATAAATCTTAGAGAATGGAAATAACAGGTTTATCATTTCTATGATGATAGATACTGAGGAATTTTATGGTGCGCTAGGGAGATGGGTGCGCTTGTTTATGGGTAGATGGTGCGTTTTGAAGGAGTGCGAGATCTGTGAAACTTACACTGTTGCTAGAGTCCCTGGTTTTTGAAAAAAGCTATTCCCTTGGATTCATTTCTCCAATACCACATCTCCATTGAAGTACCATGATCAAATTCAGTGATTTAAATTAAAATTCATTTAGTAATGGACCCATTGCCCATTGAAATCAGTGGAAAACCTTCATAAGTCATTGGATCAGGTCGCAACAGCAACAATTTTACAACCTGAAGCACGCCAGTCAGAATTTGCATAATTAGCTTTATTTACTTGTGTGAGTAAGCAGTCACCAATTTAAGTAGGATGCTCCAATCACTGCTTTTGTATTTATTATTTATTAGTAGTAATTTGTATTAAACTTACAGGTACCAAACGGGATCACAACACTGAATGTAGATGCCATAAAAGACAGTCCTCCCCAAAGAACTATTTACCAAGTATTTCCTATCCCAAGGAGCATTCAACAGCAATCTATGGTCCACCATAGATCCCTTAGTCTGTGTCAGAATATGTAGTGAGGGATGCATTGAATCAGTCTTTTAACATTAGGTTCCTCAATTACTTTTTCAGCTTCAAAACCTCTAAAGGTATGACATCTGCTTCCTTGGGTCATAAATAATGCTGGGATGTATGAGGCTGGGCCATGTGGCAGTAATATTGAGCAATGGTTTTTAGTTCTAAATGTTCCTTCAAAAGCCTATTCTTTTCCAGACCAGCGCTAACACAAGCCATTGGCTCCAGTATTTATGTGACAGCAATCAGTGAACACAGAGGTGAGAGCATTAATGAATGTTCCTGAGTGCTTCGTGGGTGTATCTCTTGGGCCCACAGCATTCCCTTCACTGTTTTTCATCTTCATCCTTTTGCACTCTGGGGATAGGTATTTTCCCTGGCCCTCCCTCTTTCTTCCTGCCAATATGGTGACTTAGCACTTTGCTCATTGGAACGAGTCTGAAATTGCTTGATATCTTCCCACTGGGACATGACTTTTATTTTATGGAAGCTTCCTCTGCTGTTGCACAGCAGGCTGTGCAGCCTAGAATCCCAATAAAGCAGCCAGGGAGATGGTTCCTGGAAGGTGCTGAGCTGCTCCAACGTCTGCAAAGTGCTGAACTAGCAGTAGGCACTAAGTATCTGGCATGATCTAGTTCTGCATTCTCCAGTGCCCCCATCTCATTTTATTATGGCATAAATTAAGTTTAATACCAGAGAAAATGTGCAATGTTGTTCAGAGCCAACTAAACCCACAAGCTGACCATTGTACTGGAGAATGATTTTTTCCCCGTCTTTTTTTGCATTTTAATGCTTGATCTTTTCCAAAAATAGCTGTATTGCTTGGCCATATTAATACAGCCTTCATAAAAAAAAATGCTCCTAATGAAAAGATTCTGAAAGCTCTGCTTTGGGTTTAATAAGACAGGCAGAATGATTATCCTGGTAACCAAACTGAAGAGCTCCACCAAGAAAGTGATCTCATCTTCTCTTATGCTGGAGCTGGAATAAGGAGGAGGTGAGAGACACAACGCAAAATATGTGGGGGAGAAGAAGAAGCTCAGAAGAAATGGTGAAGAAAAGGGAAGAACAAAACTCAAACAGAGACACATACTATTGAGCAAGAATGGTATTCCTCTAAAGCCAGTGGTGTAGCAGCCAGAAACATGGGGTTCAAATCTTAGCTGTGCCACAATGTGAGCAAGTCACTTCCTGTCTCAGTGGAGGGTACTAGCAGCTCTTTCTCTTTATTGTCTATCTCTTCCACAAGAGGTCTGAGACAGGGACTGTCTCTTACCCTGAGTATATGCTGGCCATAGCACAGAGGGGACCTGATCTGGTTTAGGCTCTACTGTAATCCCATTATTATTAAACATGAATGTTTCAGCATAGTGATAAGGCTAATACAGTAAATACCTAATTAGCATTTGTAATTTGCAGCAATTGCTCCCCATCCCAGACCAGTGTGGGAGGAAGGGGCAGGGAAATGAAGGGAAAACAGAGGGATGTTAGATAAACTGAGAAATGTGCACAGCGAAGAAGCGTTTAAAAATCAAGCCTTAGCAGGACTCTGTCAGGTTCCCACCCTGGTCATTAATTAGAGATTTAAGTTAATAACATGCCACAGCAAATGAAATTTTATTTAATACACTACTATTACTTCTTTCAGTGGGATGCTTCTGCCCACCCAAAGACAATTGTCCCACTTCTGATTTCACACTATTTTTACACTAAGGTGTAACTCCATTGAATTTCATGGAGCTCTCTCTCATTTATGCTACCATTACCTTCTGCCCGCCTCCTCCCTCCAATTGCACCGATAAAAAGTAACAAACAAGTGGCAGGTTTGATTCACTCCCCACACCCATGAACATTTACATGCAAATGTATGAACCCTGTGGGATGGAGGGCCAAATTCAACAATGGTTAAAAGGGTTCACCTACCTCAACTTCAGCCTGGAAAGGCATCTAAACTTTTGGGTGATGCTTTTTGTGAATAAACCTTCTCCTACAGAAGAAGAAAGACACCAAACTGCCTAACCAACCATGCACCACAAAGGATAACAAGAGCAACACTTTCAACCCACCCAACAACATTAATCTTCCGTGCAACATGCTTACTTTAGCAGAGAAATCTGCTCTATCTCAGGGACTTTCCTTCTGTCCCACAACCCCCACACACAAGATAAAATTCTGCAATGACCTGAAGGTCTACTTTCACCATCTCAGACTCAAGGAGTATTTGCACCACACCAATGATCTATGCAGTGACCTACAAATACCTTCTTCCCAACACTACAAGAAAAAATATTCTTAATGGCCTCCTCCTACTGGTTGGAACAACAGACTAGACTTCTACATTGATTGTTTTTGCCACTGTGCAAAGGCTGAAATCATGGACAAACAACATCCCTTACACCATAACCTCAGCCTTGCAGAACACAATGCCATGCAAAGCCTCAGAAACAACTCTGATGATATTATTAAGGAGACTGACAAAGGAAGTGCTGTCGCCATCATGAATAAATCGGATTAGGGTCAGAAGGCTTATGAACAACTCTCCAACACAATGTTCTACAAATCACTTTTCTCTGACCCCACTGAGGAATACCAAAAGGAACTACACCACCTACTGAAGAAACTCCCTGAGGTAGCACAGGAACAAATAAAGACACACACACCACCAGAACTTCAACTAGGTTCTATCTACTACCAAAAATCCATGAAAAAGGAAAGCCCAGATACCCCACTAGCTCAGGTACTGGCACTTTTGCAGCAGGCTTATTTGGCTATATGCACTCCCTCCTCAGACCCCAAGCTATCAACACTCCTAGCTATCTTCAAGACACCATGGACTTTCTGAGAAAAATCCAGTCCATTGGTGAGCTTCCAGAAAACACCATTCTGGCCACTATGGATGTAGAAGCTCTTTAAACAACATCCCCACACAAAGATGGACTACAAGCTATTAGAAAAACCATCTCAGATGATGCCACAGCACACATAGTGGCTGAACTTTGTGACTTTGTACTCACCCACAACCATTTCAGATTTGAGGATAATATATACCTTCAAGTCAGTGCACTGCTATGGGTACCCACATGGCCCCACAATACATCAACATTTTATGGCCAACTTAGAACAACGCTTTCTCAAGTCTCATCCCAAAGCACCTCTCCTCTACTTATGCTACACTGATGACATCTTCAGCATATGAACCCACGGTAGAGATGCCTTTGAAGATTTCCACAGACATTTCAACAATTTCCTCTCCACAATTAAATTTAGTGTGGAACACTCCACACAGGAAATCCATGTTCTGGACACTACAGTACAGATTAGGGATCGAGACATAAGCATCACTGCATACCGAAAATCTACTGATTGGTATAGTTACCTACATCCCTCGAGCTTTCATGCAAAACACACCACATGACCCATTGTCTACGTTCAAGCCCTAAGATGTAACTGTATTTGCTCCAATCCCTCAGATAGAGACAGACAACTTCAGGATCTCTATCAAGCATTCTTAAAACTACAGTACCCAGCTGTGGAAGTGAAGAAACAGACTGACAGAGACAGGCGGGTGCCCCAAAGTCAACTACTACAGGAGAAGCCCAAGAAAGAAAGCAACAGAACACTATTGGTCATCACCTATAACCCCGAAGTCAGAACTCTACAGCACATCATCAAGGATCTACAGCCTATTCTACAAGATGATGCCTCATTCTCTCAAGCCTCGCGAGACAGACCTCTCCCTGCTTACATACAGACCCCCAATTTTAAGCAGATATTCACGAGCAACTACAGACCTAACAACAGAACCACTAAAGCAGGCACATATCCCTGCAGAAAACTGTGCTACCAACTTTGCCCACATATCTGTACAAAAGACACCATTACAAGATCTAATCAAACCATCTACTCCATCAAAGGCTTATTCACCTGCTCACCCACTGGTGTGATTTATGCCATCATGTGCCAGAAATGCCCTTTTGCCTTATACATTGGATAAACAGGACAGTCTCTGTGCAAAAGAATAAAAGGGCACAAATCTGCCATCAGAAAAGCATAACATTCTAAAACCAGTGGGTGACCATTTCGATCCTTCTGATCATTCCATTGACAATTTACTAATGGCTGTGATCAGACAGATGAATACCAGATCAAGACTTCAAAGAGAAGCTGCAGAGCTCAAATTTATTTGCAGATTTGACTGCATTGCTTCAGGGCTTAATAGGGACTTTGGATTTTTTCTCATTACAACAGGTGATTTGACCTCATCTTTCTCTATATGCTGTTTCCTAGTGTTTGAATCTTAAGAACTGCTTTGATTTGCTGTTACAGTGTGACCGGATCCCATGACTTACACTTCCCTGCATTTATTTCTTCCCATTCTATAAATTCCCCCATCATCAAAGTGTCTGATGAAGTGGGATTTTTCTCCCACAAAAGCTCATGCAATAAATAAATTTGTTAGTCTTTAAGTGCCACAGAACTCCTTGTTTGTTGTCTTGTGCAGGTCAGTCATCACTAGAAACCAGTGCATAGATTCAGATTATAAAGCGAGAGTGGACAAGTCTGAGCCTTCTCAAGTCTAACCTGCTACATTACATAAACTGAAGAATTTCATGTAGGATCAGGAGGAGCTGATAATATTTACACCAGAAAAATGTTATATTTCAACAATCAAAACAAATGTGCATGATTGGAAGTGAAAACACAAGAAATTCTCCAAAAAATATTGCAGAAAGAACATTTTTAGTTTCTTTTGAAATTGTTCACAGAAAAATAATTCCTATGCATCTCCGTATTAGTGATCCCCACATTGAGCCCAGTGGCTTGAGGATGAAATAGAACATTTTTTCTAGAAAGACATTCACTCTTATATAGATAGTACAAACAATGCAGAATCCTGCCATACCTTGGTAATTTCTCCTGGTGGTTAATTACCTGGAAAGTTAAAAATTTGCATCTTATTTTCAATTCACCCCTGTGTACAGCACTGGTGAGATTGACCCTGGATTACTGCATATAGATTTTAAAAAAATATGTTGAAAATTTGGAGAGGGTGCAGTGAAGAGACACAAAAACAATGCAAAGGCAAGATAAAATGCCCTACAGTGAGAGATTTAAAGAACTTAATATGTTTATCTTATCAAATAGAAGATCAAAAGGTATCTGGATTATGGTGTGTACATTTCTTCATGGGGAGGAAATTCTAGGTATTAAGGACCCAAGCAGAGAAACACATAAAAACCAATAGGTGGTAGTTAACAGTCAGACAAATTCAAATTAGAAATAAGGCTCTTTTTTTTTTTTTTTTTTTTTTTAAATTGAGGAACAATCATGGAACAAATTACCCAGGACAGTGGTGAAGTCTTTGTAAGTCAAGGCTGGCTGCCTTTCTGGAGGATGCTTTAGCCAAATACAAGTTAATTGGCCTCAGTACAAGGGTGATGGAGTGATGTTCCAAGCCTTGTGCTATGTAGAATGTGAGACTAAGCTAGATGATCTATTGGTCCCTCCTGGCCTTAAAATCTATGAATGTTTCTTACTTAATCTTGTAGTCATTAGATCTTTCCTGATGTTCTGATAGGAAGAATGCATTATTCAAGCTGTCCCAATAATTATGGCCCTAATTGATACAGTATTACATAGACAGAGAGGCAGCTTTGAAAACAGATTAATGCTCTCCACATCTGTGACACACTGCATCCCCCTGTACATCCATATGGTGTGATTATGTATCATTCATGTTCACCCTTACAGTGTAATTATGTACTGTTTAATGCAGAGTATGATATTTTTGGAATGCTCATGACATACTGAGCCTTATTGTTATAAAAAAGGTTTGTTGCAATGTCATATTGCCTCACTTAGGCAAGCATAAAACAAACCAGCTCTTCAAGGAACAAGGAACTGCCCTGAGCATGGATAAGAACATACTCACTGACTCAAATGAAGAAAGTCATACAAGCACACTGTTTGTTACCTGACCCTGAAATAGGGTGGGATGGGGGAAGGCCCCAGAGGAGAATGAATGAACATGTTAAAAGGAGGGATATTTTGCTGTTCTTGCTCTCTCTTCCACCTCCATTTGCAAACACCCCTAAGCAACTGAAGCACTGATCACAAGGTGAGCAGTCAGCCTGTGCTGAGAGTCATCTACGATTGTACTGTTGCTGAAAGGGTTATGCATAGTTTAGGATGTGATTTGCCTTTTGTTTACTTTTGATCAACTCTGGCCTGCTTTCCTCTGACTCATAATCACTTAACATCTTTCTGTACTTAATAAGTCTGCTTGTTTGATCTAAACTAGTGCATGTGGTTTAAGGTGTATTATGACTCCATTTAAAGTGACAAGGAAGGTGCGTATCAATTTTGTTGATAAACTGATGATCTAATGAGCTTGCAGTGTGCAAGTGGCAGCACTGAACATGGTAAGATGGAAGTTCCTAGAGTGCATCTGGGACTGGTGGTTTTGGCTGGGATCATATGAGTGCATTATTCCAAGAATGGCTGGCCAAAAGCATTCATCCACTAAACTAGGGGCAACTTGCTTGCCATAGGCTGGGTCTGAGCTACCAAGTTGTGGGGGTTCTCACAGCAAAGCAGGGTAAGATGGGCTCCGGGAATGAAGGATTGGGGTGACACAGTGATTTACCAAGCCAGACTGCAGAAGGGATTGCTAAACATCAAATTAACAGTTCTAGTTTGGATGTGCCTTTGCAGGATGAATCTTTGCATCCTTTATAAAACTCCTGGGTGTCTCTCCCCTAAATTCAGATATCTCATCATTTGTTTAATTTAGTGACTAAAGTAATTAAGGAGTCTGGACTGCTTGTCAGAACATATTGTTACAGCTAACAAATTTGATGCCTTTTAGCTTCACAGAAGAATCTGATTTAATTTGTCCCAAGGTTAAGAAAGACAGGGACAGACTTTGACATCTTGTAAATCTCCCTGTTGAAATAATTTATCACTCGCACCTTTGACATGGACAAGCATTATTCTTGAATTAAGTCAGCCTTCAAAATTTCTTCAAAGCATCTGATGAAGTGGGATTTTCTCCCACAAAAGCTCATGCAAAAAATAAATTTATTAGTCTTTAAGTGCCACAGGACTCCTTGTTTGTTTGTTTTACTGAACTAGACTAACACGGCTACCTCTTTTGATCTTGGCAACAATTGTTTTACATGTTTGTGCATCTCTGATCAGCAGCTGTGTGTGCAAACTCCAGCGTGTCTCCCTGCTACTGGCAAAAAGAGGATGGCTGCATGCCCAAATGGGATTCAAATTAGCATCACACTTGAAATGTGAAGAGTGCCTTTGGGATGAAAATCACAGTCTTACCAGCATTAGTTAATTAAGACTCAAAAAGACCTCTGTGAGTTAAGTAAGCATCATTAGTAAGGTGGCTCAAAAATGTTCCATCTGAATTGTTTTTGATAGAATTAAGGAGTTCAATAATTTATTTATTTATTTGTGTTTGCAAAAAATATGTGCTTTCCACAAAAAAAAAAAAAAAAAAAAATTCTTTATTGAAAATCAGAAGCTCCAGAATGGAAAAATTTCACTGCAGATATATCTCCAGAGTGCCTCATGGGAGCTGTAATTCAGTTGCCACAAGTCTCCATTCTGTGCTGTGGGCAGGCTCTCACACCAGGCTATATCTTCCATGATGTACTACCTCATCTCATGAAAGGGAGTCCATGGTGCATCACAGGAGATGTAGTTTGAAAAGGAGCCCGACCTACAGATGAGAATTGAAAAATGAAGCACCTGAACTACAGCTCAGGACCCTATCTGAGAGAATTAAAGAACTTAATCTGTTTATTTTATCAACTGCATTGATTTACTGTACCTGTAGACAACTTCTGTGTCTATACCTCCACTGATTATCTCCACTTCCCTGCCCTGCCCCTGGGCTGGCTGCAGGTCCTGCACTCCTGCCCCTCCCCTGCTTGCCATGGAAAGCAAGGGGAGCAGTGTGGCAGTGGGGGGCGGGGAGCGGCATGGTCCCCACACTGTCCTACTTGGAGTCGAGCAGTGTGGGGCACACAGAACTGTGAGGCCTAGAACAATTGTCCCCCCACCCACCCCAGGACAGCCCTGGCCGTTTCTCTGAACCTGGCAGCACCATGCTGGAACTTGGCTACAATAAGCTACTGCAGTCAGTGCAGCCTAGAAATGCTGACCTGTTGCCCCTTCAGAGTATTGGCCAGGTACTGCAGTTCCACAGCTCCCTTCCTCTCTGAGCACTGAACTGGGATTCAGTTCACACAGGCTTCTTCTCTTGATGTGCTGGAGCTCTGAGTCCCTGGGTTAGTCCTCCCGATCAGATCTCCCAACTGGTCACTTCGGATTCTGCTATAGATGAATGACTCTCTCATCAAGAATACAGGCATCATAATTCATAATATGTGCTAGTGTCAGTAGGAGCAGGAGCTTGGGAATCTGACTCTAATTATTTATGCTTCCTGATAAGGGAGTTCTTAACATGATTTATTACAGAGACTATGGAAAATGACAATTGCTGATCGCTTAAAATAATGGTTTCTCCAACTGCTTGACCGTTTAAATGTGAAGGAGTGTGAATGTGGTGTAAAATCCATCACCCTTTAATAGAGCTACATCAATTTACTCTCTTTGAGAGTTGGCCCAAAATAATTTAAATCTTGCAAAAGATGACTGGAGACAACCAACGCAGGCATCACTGACAGGGACTTGGAGAGAGTTGGGTACAGGCCATTCACAAGTCTTGGCATCGTACAGAAGGGGCAGACGGCTGGCATGGTGGATGTGACAGTGCAGAGAGAAACAGGCCGTCAGTTACTGGAGAACATCTGCAAATTACCTTCTCTTATATCCCTCACTGAGAACAAGGGCTCAGCAGGAACACAAGGAAGGATGATGCAAAGTGGCAGGGCACTGAGGAGAAAGAAGACACAGCATATGCCAAAAGCCTTGTTAACTTAGCTCTTTCCTAAAGACCGCCTCCTCTACCACTGCTTGAATTAGTAGCTTCAACAGACATCAGTAAAGGGGTTATATAAGCTTAAGCTTCCTTCTGTGGGACCTTATTATTATTGTCTATTAGTCCAGTTTTCTTGCAAGCACCTTTGCACTTTCTCCCATATGCATAGGAAGCACTCCCTGTAATTGTCCTACGTTCAGATCCTTCCTTAAAACCTGCCTATGATATGATGCCAACACTCAAAAGGGTAGGTGATCAGCTGGTGTGATGTGCACACATTGATCATAATCATATTATAGTTATCTTGTACCCTTTGGCTATAGTTAGTACCCTTTGGCTAAAAGTTAGTTTGAACTAGTCAGGCCAGCTAGTTTGAACTAACTGCTTAGTTCAAACTTTTAAGTTCAAACTAGCATGACTACATCATGTTAGTGCAAAGTAAGCTTTCCCTAGTTCGAATTTAGCTTTGCCTAGTTCTCGCAAAGCCTAGTGTAGACCTGGTCCAAATTAGTCCAGACTAAGCTTGCTTAGTCCAGACTAATTGGCCAGAGTAGACATACATAGTCTTTGTGTCTTTATGTCCCTCTCATTTCTTAGCTATCATTGTCTATGCAGATAGTAAGCTATTGGGAGGAAAACACTATATTTTTATTATATACATGTACATCATCTAGCACATTGGGGCTTCAATCCCTGATACAAGTAATAATTAATTGTTACTATAGTTGGGCTCTGTGTCTGCCTTGCTGATTGTCATCTTAAAAATCACTAAGGCAATGTCATGTGGCAGAAAACAGACATAACATGCTGACTCCCCTAATATGCGCACTTATTTTTCTCAGTTTGTGAGGCTATAGTGGAAGGAGCTGTTAGCAGTAAACAGTATTTTATTAACCTCATAAATTCCAAGTTTGTGTCAGCAGGATGCATTTGAAGGCATAATTGATGCACTCTATTTTTTGTTTAGCAGGGATGCAATATTTTGCACAGATCATGACAAAGTCTTGTTGAACCACTAAAATACTCTGCGTGTGCTTATGGTGAACTCTCCCCACACACTGTCATCCAAACTAGGACAGAGTAAGACTGAAATGGGTTTTATTACTATGATTATTACTTATTTGTATTACAGTATTGTCTGGAAGTTCCTGCGGAGATCAGGGCGTCCTTATGCTAGGCTCTGCACAGAGAAACTGCTCCAGTCCTGAAGAGCCAGCTATGGCCGAAGGGTGGGATGGGAAAGGAGGACACAGAGAGGTGAAGGGACTTGCCATACTTCACACAGCAGAGTAGCAGCAGAGATGAGCTCATGTAAACCGGTGTCACCAATGGGGCTAAACTGATTAACACTGGCTGAGCATCCAACTCTTAGCGTGCTTGCTTAAAACAGTGATCTGACCCTATTTTTACTGAAAGCCACCAAGAACTGTCAGCCCAAAGTAGTCTGGTCCCATTTGCACTGGCCTTTTCTGCTTTAGCTGCAAGGACATTTCCATTTCATTTAATTTTACTCTCTTTTTTGGTGAGGGTTCAGGCTTATGATAATGTTAAGAATAGCTATTGCAATCAGCCATTGTTAATCAGCAAATTACAGTCTTCCACGTATTACAAAGCATTTAACTATCAGTTACTTATTACAGCATATTTATGCAGGAACAACTCTGCAGAGCAGGTTCCATGTCTATTACAGAGCTATTAAACCTCTGTAAATATGGTCTTAATGACCAAATGGTATTTATTTAAGATGCCAGAACCTGCCTGTTATAGTGAATCAACATTAGACAGGTAGATAAGCGTGTTGAGGGCACTGCACTGGAAGGTTTATGACAAAGTAAATTGGGGAGTGCATGCTGGCCTGACTGCATTAGTAGCTTTGGGGAAGCTAGTTTGCAAGGTTCAGGGTAGAACAGATCAGCATGGTGCACTCCTTTCTGTCATCTGTGACCAACTACACATTGAACAGGAATCATCTTTGCGACTCTGAAAATTAAGACAAAGCAAATCTCACGCTTCAAGGTATAAACTAATGGCACTATGGGTTAGAGGGAATTATTGCCCACGGAGGCAATTCACCCACACTTGTGTGCCAGCTAAGTCCTAGGCCTTCTTCTGGCTCCCACTGACTTCACTGGTTAACTCCAGGTTTACTCGACTGTAAAAACTGAATTTGCTCCATAGGCTCCTGTCCTATCCTTTCTGGCAAATCCTGGAGACAGTATAACTAGCAGGTTCTGCTGCACAGAGCGAATGTGAGGTGAGATTTGGAGAGCAGATTTCCTTCCCTAGGGATCTTAGGATCTCTGGGCTCCCAGCACATTGCCATGAAGCATGTTTTGTTTGCAGGGCCAGGAAAGGGAGACTAAGGAAAGGACCAAGGGCTACAGTAAACAACTGTGCAGCATGTTTGCCGTCCCTTCACAGCAGTGGGGGAAGGTATCTTCCCAACCATGGCCAAGCAACATGGTCCTGAACCCGGGCTGTCTCACTCCACTGAAATCAATGAGAACGGGTTTGGAGATGCAGGTAAATTAACCCTTTGCAGGGGCCAGCACAAAGACCATGCACCACTTCAATCCCAGGGGTGGATTTCAGCCTCAGCACGTGATGGAGGAGCCAGCCAGAGGCCAACTGGAATATTTGGGAGCCCATATCACAGGCTGAGGCATTGCACAGAACTAGCTGTCTAAACAAGACTGAATTCCAGCCTTCGGGCACAATCTAAGTCCCACTGAAGTCAGCAGAAAGCCTCTATATGTTGTCAGTGGGAGTTTTGTCAAGCCCCCATACAGAGCAGCATTGGCACTGGAAATAGCTGTTCTGTTCACCCAGCACTAATGTACCCAAAACAGGGCCTTAATGAGGCCTGTATACTACATGTGGTGTGTCTGCAGCGGTGTGAATTCCACTGTTAAAAGTGGACCAGTGCCCATATGCAGCTTTATTATTACCAGTAGTTCCGCTATAATGCTCAGGATCCCCAGTTATGGCTAAAACACCACTGGGCTATGTGCGTATAAACACAGAAAATCCATGACTACACCCCTCCCCAAAACCCAGGGCACCTGACAGTTGAGCAGCTGCCTGTGTTGCACAGTGTCACTGCTGTTACTTTAACTCCTTTGTTTTAAAGCAACACAGGTAAGATCAAAGCAAGCTTGAGCATGACTACACATTCTGCAGTCAGACTTCCTGCCTGCAGTGCAGGCATACACTTAGTCACAAGACACCAAGTGAAGCACAAAGACAACGAGGCAATGCTGGTCACCATGATAGGCAGTGATCTCAGAACAACAGAAGAATAACTCGTTAGGATTTTTTTAGGCATCACCACAAAGGAGAGACGTGGGAAGTGATCTGAAGGAGGGCAGTGGGGTAACTGTTAATGGGATGCTCTCCTAGGCATGAGGAACTTTAAGCTATAAGGCCAATCCATTTGTGCAGCCACCACTCTGGGCGAGAGCAAGATGGTTTAGGTCAGCTTGTTCCTTTCTCCCTTCCTAAATAAGAAAATGGCAATTTGTAGGTTTTTTTAACCTATAACTAGAGAGAGAGAAGAATTAAATGACACTTATCTTTCAGCCAGAAATTGCAAATAATGTACTTTTTAAAAATACCTCGTTTTGGAAAAGCATCTTCTCTCTCTTCTCATTTTTCTTCCCTGTGTAATTTTAACTTCTGTTTTTTTATTTCACAGCTTTTAACCTTGCCCAATTGTCCATCTTAAATACTAATTAATGTTCTTGTTGAGCCAAGGAAATGTTTTAGAGCTTTAACGATTTTATTTTCTAAATGGCCACACAGGAGGTTGGGATGAAACGGGGGAGGGGATAAAAAAAGGTTCCTTACATGTACCCTTCCAGGAAAAAAACCCAAACATTTGTTTCTTCTCTCTATCCCTAGGGAAAGGCAAGTTCTGTTGCCAGATCAGAGGAGAGAGTCTATAGTAATCAATAATATTTGCAGAATAATTAACTGAAAGGGAGGGGAGAATAAAAATAAATGAGTGTATGAGGTTGCTTGGCTGTTTTCTAGTGAATGTTCTTCCCCAACAGGTTAATGATAAGGAAACAGAGGCTGGAAAGAAGGATGGGGAAATTAGGACTAATTGAATAGAAACAGTGGAGCTGAAGAACCTTTGCATAGTGGCAAGATCTGGTCTGTGGTTCCTGAAACACATGCAGTTTGGTAGGGCTACAGGTAGTTGTGCTGTTATAGCACCAAATCACATGGCAACAGATATGGTTTCAGTAGCAAGTGGTGCCATTGATTTCCTCTGTCAAGTCATTTAGGGACAGACTGTTTTCTTATGAAAAAAACCAAAACAAAACAAGGAGTCGTGTGCCACTTTAAGATGAACAGATTTCTATTTTGCATGAGCTTTCATGGGAGAAAATCCCACTTTGTCAGATAGGGTGAAGATGCTACTCCTCTGTGTTTACTTCAGACAAGGGAATTGTGTGTGTCACACTCTGATGTGTGTGTGTTATAGTCCCCCTATGTGCTGAATCTACAACAGAACTCTACTCAGCTTGGGGCTGTAGCAATTCAGGGTTTTAGCTGTGGACATTCACAGTTCAATCTCTAGTGTGTTCAGCCAAGACAGTAGCCAGCACAGGTAAGGAGGGAGAAGCAGTGATTTTCACTCATTTACCCTCTCTCCATCCACAGACAGGAAGACAGAGAGCACTGGTTTTCCAACATCCATGCCAGTAAGTATGAGTGGCGGTCTTATTTGCATAAAGAAAAGCAGCAGCAAGCACAGACAGCAGTAATTTGGATGTTGTCCATTTGCTTTGGCAAAAGGAAGGAGGGAAAAGGAGGGTGAAGGTGGTGAAACACGCTTGCCCTCTTTCTGAGTAATCAGCGAAGTCATGAGTGAGTGTTACCCAGAGGAGAGACTATAGAAATTGAAGCTGAAGAGAGCTTTCATTGAAATGGAACTGGGATTCCCCCCACCTTCCCTTTGCATCAGTGCAAGATAATATTACTCACAAGGATGAGGCATCATACCAGGGACACTGTGTCAAGTCACTGTATTGTTATGTGACACAGCTGCATGACAGTGTCAGTTCACTGCATCACACTGTTGCTTTACTGACTCAACACAAAGTCTAAAAGTTAAATGCTATTATAGATTTGTTCTTTTAATGGCACAAGGAGCCATTTATAAAGCTGAAGTCAAGTGAGATGCAGTCATCTCACTAACGCTTCAGGGCTGAGTCGATTAATGCAGATAATTGTAATAATAATATAGATTATTTCCAACATCTGGACACAGGTCAAAATAACCAAAGAGCATCAGCATGGGGGGAGGGGAGGGGATTGCAGAGCCTACGTCTTAATTTGCCTTTCAGAGAACGTAGAGCAAGTTTGCCAGACATAAATAATTGAGAATACTTATTTTAATTATAACTAGATGGAATAAATTAGAAATTCAATTACAGAGCCACTCACTGAAGAAGCATTCAAAATGTTTGGACTATTAGTTGCACAAATTATCTGAAAAAGACAACAATATTTGTGGGAAGTGACCTCATGCTCTTGTTTTAATGAGAGAGTCAAAGTGTAAGGCACGACAGAGTAATTTATGTGAAAGACTAACCCTCCCACTGCTGTCTGAGCTATGTAAGACACATACATTCCACAGAGCTTTATAGAAATAAACTAGCTGATGATACACATTGAACAACTCACCGTTTGGTGGATACAAGACATCAACTGTAGCTCCTCCCTCATGTTATTTACATACTGAAATCTTGTTGGTTACAATGAGTCATGTTCAATCATGTTCTCAGAAGTAGCTTCTTCTTTCTCAACTAATTTAAACACAGTTATTTTATTCATTAACGTGATACACCTGCCATTCTATTAAGCCTGCAATTAAGTAGGTCCACGTACCTGTTAGACATTGTGGTTTTCGCCCACCACAATTTAGTTGAGCCAGGGTTTTGCAAGAACTTGTTAGCTGGTTTGATTTTGCAAATCCCAAGCCAGGGAATTTCACATCTTGGTATTTTATCTAATTTACCAAAGGGGAAGGGAGTTAGAGAAAGAACTATTGTTCACATTTTGAACTATCTTTACTGCAAACACTTTTCTTCTCTCTTGATTGATATGGGATTCAGGCCCCCAACTCAAGTTTCAAAACTTAATAGACATCAAAGCCAAACCTCAACCCAATTTACTAGTTTCATGTCAAAGACACACAGGAAGTTGAAATGCACAAGACACAAATCTCATAAAATTTCACAAGACCTGTGCTAGGTTCAGGGACCTCAGCAGAAATTTGCCATGAATTTGGTCTGTGTTTTCAAATACATTTTGAATTTTCATTACAAATATAGCTCTCCATTTCATGTTAGACCAAGATAACCCAGATAGGCAGTGCTATTATGTCTAATGAAACTAGGAGCAAAGGCCAGCTGAAGTAAGCAACCTGGGGGCAGATTCCCATTTTGAGAACTATCATAGCTCCTCTCACATGAATGCAGCTGTGAGATCTGGTGCAAAGTATCATAGCTCCATTGAGGTCAATGGAGCTATGGCAATTTACAACAGCTGAAGAAATGTCTGCAGCCTCTTTAGCAATTTCTTTAAGTCAGAGCTGGTCAGAAAATGGCAGTGTGAGGGGAATATCAAAATTCTTTAAACATTTTATTTGTCTTCAGCACCCATATTTTTCACCAAATTTTGAAATTTGAAAAAATACTGACCAGCTCTATAGTTGGCCCAGAGACACGAGAACATATCATAGACAATTCTTCAAAATATTTTTTTCCCAGAAGTTTATTTGTCTGAAGTTGAAATTTTAACAAAAAGTATAACTGAGAAATTAGATTTCAGAAAATACAGACCTGGAATACCTTCAAAATATTCTTAAGGTTTTCAGATTCATTGTTGTCATTCCTAAGTAAAAGAACCAGCAGTGATAGGTAAAGGATTATGGATCATGTCTAGCTGATCTCCTGCCCAAGCATGCTAGATTCTCCACTCAGCTATGTAAGTGTCAGTCCTGAGTAACTCCACTGATTAGCCAAGTGTCACTTGGGCTTTACACCAGCAGCACCTTTGGCTGTCCACTGCCTATTAGGTGCCTGCATGGAGTGGATAACCCCAGCAAGGCCCTCTGCATTACATCACACGTCTTCATACTTCTCCTTAAAGGGTTACTTTCCTCACCTCTCAAGACCTGATCTGTTATGAATAACACATGAGCTATCCATGTTCCAAAAGGGCAGCTGTTAGTCTATTAAAGCAAAAAAAGCAAGGAGCCTTGTGGCACTTAAAGACTAACAGATTTATTTATCGCATGAGCTTTCGTGGGAGAATATCACACTTCGTCAGACACTTTGAAGAGCTATGAGCTATCCATTTTTCACTTGCTTATGGGTCTGTGGCCTGCCAAAGGCTCACTCATCAGGGCAGAAGCCAGTTAAGTTCATGTCAATGTTTATTTTAATTCTCCAGTGAAAACAATAAAGATTTATTCCTGTGCACTTCCTAAGAAAGTGAAGCTCACACAAACGGAGTGAAACTACTCAGACCACTTGTTCATACCAATGGTTGCTCAAACAGACATGGCTGATCTGGGCCATTCTTATTTTTCAATGAACCTAGCTTATTTGTTTGAGTCTTATGAGAACCTACACAATTAGAGGTCAGAGCCAAGCTGCTTGAGGTTAACAGCAAGTCAGGTTTTATCCCCCAAGGTTGTGGTGGAGGGAGGGGGTGGAGAGAACTTTCAATCCTAGAAAGAAATGCCTATAGCAAAATCTGTGCATCCCACTGTACTTCTGAAAATGCTCCATTACCCTGGTCACCTGCTAGCATAACCAACACAGTTTAGTCCTGACTTGCAGCTCCTCCATTATTCTACACCAACAGCCACCACACAGCTCCACCAATGACCCAGCAAAAGCTCCCATACTACTGTGATTCTTTGCCCCAGCAAAATAAAGTGCAGCTGCCTTCATGGGTGAAAATCCCAGGAAGCAGTTCCCTCTTGCACTTAGATTTTAGATGTGGGTGTTGTATGAAACTGATAGCTAGACAGATATGTTTGGGAAATAGAAAGAGGAATAGACGCAGCTGTACCACATAGTTTTCACTGCCAGCCAGACCTTACCCACCTGCACAGAGGTAAGAAGGAGGGTGGTATAATACTGAGACATAGATGAATTAAAGCTCTAAGAGAGGAATCTACACAATAAATCACTTCTCTGACCAACACCCCACCTGTGGGTTTCCTTAATCAGTATTTAAGGACACATGACCAATTTCTAAAAAAACCAGCAATAATAAATTAGGCTTTTTGACAGGGATTTGGTTTTCCAGAGAGATCCATTTAATAAGTTTCACTCAGGAAGTCTCTGCTTAACAAAGTTAATTATACTAAACAGTAATTATCGTGCCCCTTCATTGTTCAATTATCTTGCTGAACTGGTGTTTCCTGATTAATTTTCTGATTAAAATGTATTAAACTGCGGAAAGCTTTCAAACATGAGGTGACAGATTTTTCCACCATTCATAGACATTTCAGGCGGCCAGGAGAGAAGATACCAGTTTATGAACCAAGCCATTCCTTGACAATACACAGGAGGCTTTTTGGCTGAGAAGGAAGAGGGAGCATTTGAGGGAAGCATAAGAGATTCCCTTATAATGTTAAGAGATCCCTGCATAATGTTAAGAAACAAGGAACTAAGCTTGTTTTACACTGCTCAGTTGGGCGAATGAACTCATTGTGTGAAAAACAGATAGGATAATACTGATGGAGTAGTGCAGGCAACTCTGCCAAATGCACCTCAGCCCTAACCTGGAGCACCCAGGACGTTCCAGCCCTGGTCTCTCTTGATGCTGATCTGCATTAACCCTTGCTAGTCCAACTCTGAGCTCCCTTTGCCAGTGCAACTCAATCCTCTGGAAGCATCTCTCGTTTATCTGCCCAGGCCTCCACACACTTCTGCCAAACCACCTAACTCTGACTCCACACTCCTTGTTATTCCAACTTTGGATCCTCATGCTGTTTGCCTAGTGCAACTTAGTCTTGATTTGCACTCCCTTAGACTCCCAGGCTCTGTCTACACACACATCGTTATTTCGAAATAAGGATTTCAAAATGAGTTATTTCAAAATAAAGTCCTTAATTCGAAATAAGCTAATTCAAATTAACAAAATGTTAATTCGAATTAAGGGAAAGCCTGCTATTGAAACTGCTGTTATTTTGAAATGGTTATTTCAAAATAAAGCCATTTGGACATGTTATGTCAAAACAGTTGTTTCGAAACAATGGTGTTGTTTTGAAACAACATGTCCAAACGGCCTTATTTTGAAATAACCATTTTGAAATAAAGAATTTCGAAACAATCGGAGTTTAACCTGTTTTGAAACAGCAGTTCTTATTTCGAAAGGATGGGATCTGTCCTTTCGAAATAAGAAAACGTCATGTGGACCAAATATCTTTTATTTCGGAATAACCAGTGTTATTTCGAAATAAAAGTGCTGTGTAGACATACCCCCACAGATTGCTCTGCTGATGCACTTCCATCTTGCTCTAGTTCAAACAGGAATTAACTGGAGAGAATTCTCTGGCCTGTATTATGGAGGTGGTCAGATTAGATAATCGTAAGGATCCCTTCTGGCCTTAGAATCTATGTGCCATAGCACCCCCAGCTCTCCCACTCCTGGTTCTCCTCTCACTGGTGCCATGCTTTGCCCATCAGAGACCACTATGGACCAATACTTGATTACCAAATTCATTTCCATGTGTGACCTACATGAAGGTCTGGATATTCAGCATTTCTTTGCCAAGTACGACCCTGGTTCCTCAGTCCATGTGTGTAACACTTCTGCACAAGCATAAGAGTTAAAACAACAGTGCTTTCCAAGGGGAACGGTTTAGCATGCACTTTTAGCAATCCAGTAATCAATGGTATTCTGATCATCTGCTAATGCTATTTGCATATCCTTTGCAAGACAAATCAGGAAATGAGATTTATTTGTCTTTCTTTGCTTAAATATCAGCTGTGGCTGGTACAAAAAACAAACAAATTCATCATTCCCCCCCCCCCCAACAAATCCACCTGATTAGGTTATGAGAGCCCAAGACCAAAAGTAAATTATTGAATGGCTGCTGCTGAGGTCAGGCCCCACAATGGGCTGATTTTAGTTTTCATAATGCTTGAGTAAGTGTTGATTAATTCACCTCTAGCATGAGGTAGGAAAGATGAGAGAAATCGTAGAGGTGCCAGCATGATTAACACCAGAATAGGTAGTTTGGCTCGGAATGAATTATTCAGTTCAGTGCACAGCTATGCATGGAATAAACATCCTTTCAGAAGAAGGTTTAAGAAAAATGCACAAGAATATTTTTCCCCATTTGTTCCTTAAGAATTTCACAGAAAGCCTGTCACTATTGCTGTGGCTTTGGACCTGATCTTCACCCGATCTACAGCTGCTGATTTAAGTCAGTACAGAGCATGTCTGCTTGGTAATTAGGTACGACTGCAGCGTGTATAGACAGACCTCAGCGAGCTTTCATTGCCAGCACCAATCACATCACCAGTGAAGCTGCAGCAGCATGGGTGTTTATGTGCAACCAGCCAGGCAGTCCTGTCCAGCTCCATTGCTCTCAGGTTCTAGGTGAGTGGAATAAAGCCAGCTCAGGTATGCCTATACATGCTGTAGTCTTTTGTCTTATATTGTAAACTCTATAGGGCAGGCACCATCTTTTTGTTCTGCATTTGTAGAGCACCAAGCACAATGGGATCCTGGCCCATGACTGAGACGCCTGAGCACTACTGTAATATCAATAATAATGTTCATGTTACAAAATAACCTTTGATTTCCTTTTTAAATTTGGAATCTTTCTTTTGGTTCTGGAAAAGAAAACCAGAGTTTTTAGCCAATCATCACCAGTGGCCCTTACTAGTGCAGGGTGTTATGTTTTGGAACCATACAACATTGTCTGTGTTTGTGATGGTACATAGGCAGCTGCTGTGCACCCAAGAATGATTTTTAATCACTCAGAGAAAGGATTTAAGTCAGGCCAGGAGCTAACTTGGCTTGTTATACACTCAGCTTTTGAAAAGATCTACATTGTGGCTAACAAGAAGCATCAGTCTAAGTGCTAACTGATTATGCATTCAGAGAAATAGTAGGGAACAAGGCCATCTACAAAAGTGTTTTCTACTGATTTCCAGAAACGTTATCCTGGACACATTTTTACAAATATCTTACATTTGCCACAAATTTCATTCATTCGGGCTGCGCAACTTTGTTAAAATTTTAATTTCCAATTCACAAAGCAAAATAGATGAATATATTCTAATAACCAGAGTAGCTTTTAGATTTCTCTCCATTAATAATACAGTTAAATAATGAAATAAAAAGCATTGGGGTTCCTTGAATCCCAAACTATTACTGAACAATTACACTTACAACTAGAGCCCTGCAAATCCGCGGATATCCGCAGATATCTGTTTTGTATCTGCATCCACGGATACAACACGGATATCCGCGGACCATTTCTTGCGAATGCAGATTGGATACGGATCCACATATTTTTATCTGCACAGAGCTAGAGCCCTGCAAATATGTGGATGTCCGTGGATATCTGCATTATATCCGCATCCGTGGATACAACACGGATATCTGTGGACCATTTCTTGTGGATGGAGGTCAGATATGGATCCACTTATTTGTATCCGTGCAGGGCTCTACTTACAACATCAGTCTAACCACAGTGTTTTAACATGGCTCCATGTTTACCAGATTACAGTAACATTTATCCTGCATCAGACTACACTGAGGTATCCATAGAGAGTTAGCTGTGAAATGTTTGATTTCAAAAGCCTCCCTCATGTTGATTCATGTCTATTAAATTTCTCCAGGCAGTTGCATTGGCACACATGCATGTCTCTGCCAGTCTTACCAAGCAGAGAAGTAATGCACGACTTTAATTAAAGCACATGCATTTGGGGCAATAGTGAAGGAGTTGGGGGGGAGGGAGCCTATTATCCTAGTTAAGCCAATATTTTTGAGCTGAAAACAGAAAATGCTGTTTTCTACTAACGATCCTAAACCAGCACTTTTTTTAATTATGCAGAAACGAACTGCATAATCCATTAAATCAGGGTGACACTGTATTTCCGCACAGAGCACAGTCTGCAGTAGACTGAACTAGCCAACCTCTGTCAGTTCCTTACTCACTGCTTGACTTTATGGGTGCTGTGAAGCAGCGTTCACTTTCTGACAAGTTTACAATGCTATAAAGACAATATCACTATACAGTATCCGGCTAATGGTTACAAGGTCATCTCCCGTATCTCTTCAGCATGGCAGCCATACAACGGTCTGCCATCAGAGAGTAATAGGCAGGCCACAATCCTGCAGTCTGATCCACTCGGACTGATTCCTGCATCTGTTCAGAATGCCATTCAAATCAGAAGCATGTATGGCTGTATGGGCTGCCCATGAAGATCCAATTATTTGATTAAAGTTTTACCATTGCCATGATTATGTGATTAGAGGAAGGATGGCCCCACAGTTAGGGTGCTAAGCCTGGTATGCTAGAAACCTATGCTTAATTCTTTGCTCTGCCACAGTTCTGTGTATGACCTTGGGAAAATCATTCAGGGCATCTATAAAATGGGGAGAACATCACTGAGCTACCATATAAAGAAATATCATGCTGGTAAATGTAGTATATTAATGGGGGGTATACAACAGAAGTACCTTGAACAGATAGAAACCTTCCATGTGTCAGCACCAGCTGAGAGAAATAATTTCCCACTAAAAGAAGTGAAGTAGCATACAAAAATTTGAAATGCTCAGAAGCTAAGACACAGCACTACATTGAGCATTCAAAATCAGACCTATTTTTGCAATATTTTCATGCTAAAATGAGACCAGGTGCAATGAACCTATTTGTAACAGCATTCTGGTAGTGTCTGAAGGCCTTCTGAGATCAGGGCTGTGTCATACTAGGCAATTCATAAAATACATATTTTGGGAATGTCCCTGAAGTAGATTCTTGCAATCTAAAGACATGATTGATGGTGGGAGGCAAAACAGAGGCAGAGAGAGGTGAACTGATTTGCCCCAGGTCAAACAAATGGTCCATGGTAGAACCAAGATCAGAACTCAAAATCTTCCTCTGTCTTATCCAGAAGGCCACACTACTGAATAAGCGCACACACAAGTTCTTTAAAAATCTGGCTTACAATATCGACAGGACATGGACCATGGGGGGGGGAGGGGAAAGCAAGCTTTGTTTATTTCCAAACATGTCCAGATAACATTATGAACTCAAGACGAATAAAACAGGTCCACTCCTGAGATGATACTCTTAGTCTACAGAATATCGTCACATGGTGCATTTTGTCCATATGGCTTGTTGTATTAAAAGCATATTACATGATCAATATTGCAGGGAAGATCTCATTTACATTTATTTACTGAGTGTTCATGACTCCCTCTGGCCCAGCAGCTCATTGAATGTTAACGGCGCATGACAAACATCAGACCCATCAAATGCTGTTACATATAACAATACAGCTCAGGAACTGCCGCGACTTGACACATAAACAGAAAGAGATCTCTGTGCAACAGGGGGACCATTAGACCCCATTCAAGTCAGAGGAACTGAAATCCTATGAGGTTCCATTGTGCTGAGGCCACGATATATTTGCAGGGTTTTTCTTCCAGCTGTGGGATATTTATAATGCAACAGTACATTGCTGATGATTGCTGTTGTATTTTTCTTTTACACATGCATTCAGGGAGGGAAGCAAACTAAAAAAACCTCCCCTCAGGGGCTCAGTTGTTTAAGAAAGAGCACCAAGGAGCTTTCACTGTAGAAACAGAACAGGATGCTCCATGTTTAAATCTGTTGGCACAGAGAATGCTCCTACTAAGATGCCCTTAGTTGGGTCCCCCTAAGCATGTTCATTTGCACCAGAAGAACCAGATCACATGTTCCCCATTCACAACTGCTTCATTTTGGCTATGGGAGAGATTGAAAAGGTTTTGTTCTTGCAGATGCATGGGACCGAATACTACTCCACAAGGTGCTTCACTGTTTTTACTGCAAAAACAATTAGGGCTGTAAAATGAAAGAGGCCCTCATAAAAAATGCACTATTTGGAACTCAGCTGGCTTTTTGTACTCTTAAAATAAAATCAGCCTGTCCCCATATCTGGTTGCTAGCCTGGAATACAGACAAGCTGCTCTCCAGAAAATGTTTGCTACCACCAAAAAATGCTATTTCAGCTTTCGTTCTCTGCAGCAATAAGGTAGGATTTTCAAAGGAGTGGAATGGAAGTGCCTGGGTTCCTAACGTCCTTGGCATTCTTTGACAATCCTAGCCAATTCCTGGCTACAAAAGTGTATGCAGGCCCATGGAAAGAGGCTAAACTACATTAGTGCACCTTCCATTTCAGAACTATGCATTAGTGTAGTGGCAGATAGTTCATTTCAAACTCAAGGGGCCCAGTTCTCTCAGACCAGATTTACACTGGTCTGATTTCCCATAATGCCACTCCTGATTTGCACCAGTGTAAATAAGAGAGGAAGGAGAACACCACTCAGGTCTTATCCTATTTTAATCCATACATCTCAAAGTGCTTCGAAAACGAAGTTGGTATCATTATCCTTGTTTAGAGATGGGGAAACGGAGGCACAGAGTGACAATGAATTGCCCAGTATCACCCAGCAGGCTAGTGGCAGCACTGGAAAGAGAACTCAGATCTCCAGAGGTCTAAGCCAGTGCTCTATCCCATAGGTCTTCCTTTCTCTCACATCCAAGCTCTTCCAGTGCATTTACAATTAGTAACTTGCACACTAGACTGTCATTGATGAGGTGAGCCTAGTTTCCCCTCTGTGAAAGCAGAGGTGGACTGAGGATCTCAGGCCCCCTGGGCCTACCCTCCAGTTGGCTGCAGGACCTTGTTCCCCATCAAGGGGCTGGGGCCCCCTGTGACCTGGGCCTCCTGAGACAACCACCTGGATATGCAAAAATTAGGGAAACCTGCAAAAAATGAGAGACAAACTCTCCAAACACTGATGGGTGGTACTTAAACCAGTCTCCCAATCAGCCACAAATCATGCTTATGACTCCGCACACCAGTCATTAAGAAACAACAAAATAAAGAAGCCCCCTTTATTGCACTTCAGTTCCTCTGGTCCCCACCTAGCCAAACAGTCTCTTAAAGAAATAGGTTCTCCTGACCCCCAAAGGGCCAGCTACATTACATAGAACAATATAGGCTGGGATCTTACCCAAAAGACCACACTGTCTGGTCACAGATGAATAAATGCAGAGATGTGTGTTGGTTGAGGATCGGAGACTGAAGACAAAATAGAGTTGGGGCTGCCACCTTTATCACCTCTGGCCTTCCCCATGCTATGTGGAGTTTTTGCAAATCAAAATGGAGTCGAGTCCCTTGATCAGTCCAGGTGATTCACTGAGCAGGGTTCTCCCCAGGCCAATTTTGCCTTTGGTTCCCTTAATGGAGACAATGACTGTATCTGTCCAGTCTGGGGAGTATCCCAGACGCAAATAAGTTGATATAACAAACATATTCCTAATGTCTAAAACAGATATGACCCCTACATATAAATCACAGAATCATTTCTACCAGATTACAACCTTTCTATTGGTACCAAACATAGCATATTGCATATGGATTATTGCAAATATGAAAACATGAAGAACAATAATAAATGATCCCCTAAATCAGGACAGTGTCACTCATCCCGTCCCCTCTCTGGCCTAGGACCCCGCCCTCTGTGGGCAGGTTGGCACTGGGGGGGCCCTAAGGCTAGAGGCTGGCCCCGCCATGGCGGGGGGGGGTATACAATGTAACATACATTCATTGGTTGCCCAATTTGGTGTATAGTAAGACAATTGACATCCCTCTGTCCCCACCCCCGGAGCAAAGTGAACAGTCGCGCTGGTCTGTCCGGCCCCTGGGTATAGACCAGCCAGTCCAAGGGCAGAGAGGGAGGGTGGCCCTGCTCCACCTCAGCACCAGCAGGGCAGAGGGTCCCTTGGGGACAGCCCCTATAGGCCCATGTGACAATCCACCTCTCTGTAAAAGAGAAGTAATATAGCACCTTCTTTGGGTGTCTACACTGTACAGTTCTGGAAAGGGACTGTTCTTCACTCTGGACAGTGCCTAGTGCCTGAGTAGGAGTCTTTAGGTTCTATTCTATGCATCTGACAAAGTGGTTTGCAGCCCATGAAAGCTTATGACCAAAGAAATTTGTTAATCTTTAAGGGCCATGGGACTCTCATTGGTTTTCCTTAAAAAGAAAGTCATTCATAGTTCCAGACCCTGTGCTGCTGCTTCTCCTAGAAGCAAATGCAAGTAAGGAAGAAAGAAAGAAAATTATTATTTAATAATGGATTGCCTGGGAGAACAGGCAACAGCAGAGGCCAATTAGGGACTCTGGCCCCCTGGGCCTCCCCCACCAGTGGGGCCCGAGGCCTCCTCATCTGCCCCCCCCCCCGCCCCCACTGCACGGGGCAACGTAGGCATGAAGAAAGCCTGGAGGAGAAGAAAGGCCATGTAGCCATGCTCCAGTCCTATCTCATACAGTGCATCAAATCTTATCCCATACAGGGAAACCATTATTCAGAAGTACAGCTTAATAAGGAACAAAACCTCAAGGAATAAATGTTGCTAGTGTATTTAACGATGCTGCAGCCTCCGGTGTATGTAAAGAGCAAGGCAATTAATAAGGTATATTTAGCATGCTACGATGAGGTGCTTGGCTCCCACAGCAGCTGAGATATGGCAATTTAAATAACATTTATCTTAAAAATCATCCTGGCTGTGATGGCAGCTGGAAATGCTGTCTGCTGTTCTGCACATAGGTAGAGCCCAGCAGAGATAAAATTTCTATCCATATTTGATCCACAAAATGGCTCTAGATACAAAGTAGATATCCCTGGATTTGCAGGGTTCTATGAATAGGTCACTTTACTCCCTGCTGCATTAGCCCCTTGAGATTGTCCTCAGAACCCTGAGTAAAGGGTTGGGTGTCCTCTGCACCAGCCCAGGTGCAGCTCTAGACAGGGAAACACTCTCTGCTTTTTCCTTGACCCAGGAATGTCCCACTGGACCATGGAAGCCATTCCCAATTGTTACCTTGGATAGAAAGAATGGTGGAAACAGCTTCTATTCATGCCCTACCCCTTCCACATAGTCCTCACCCAGATGCTCTGCGGCAGAGAATGTCGAGCGCAGGTGGACATGGCAATACTAGCTTTGATCAAGATTGCACACTAAAAATAGTGATATGGCAATTAGCAGCAGGGGTAGCAGCACAGACTAGCTGCCTCAATACATACTGTGCCTCCAGCTTTAGAGTAGATGGACTCTGAGCATCTATTTACTTCTGGGTGCTCACACACGTGTAAGGCCTGGTTAGGCTCCTTTTTGCTCCCTTGGGTATGTGACCAAAGTTGCAGCCTACCCCCTAAGGACTGGTACATCCCAAAGAACTGCTCTGCCTTTGGAAGAAAAGAAATGCCAGATATAAACAAGAGCTTTATAAAGATGACTTGGCAGGTACAAGTCAGATACGAGTCAGCGCAGTGACATTCAAGGGTTGCTACCCTGACAAGAATGAAGTTATGAAGGGTCTCAGTCCTTGTATTTCATTGCACAAGCTGATCACCAACTGGGCTCAGGAAAGGATTTCTCCTCCTTGCCGTAGCACTGCATTCAGGTGTACAATGAAGAGGATCTTCTTTTGTCCTAAGGGAGCCATCTGGCTTATCAGAATAGATGACTCACACAGGTCCATTCCAAAGCTGTAAGACCCCCACACATGGCCAAGCAGTAGGAAATAAGTGAGTGGAAGGAAAATAAATACTTGTGCTTCAAGGCAAGGAGGAAATTTGTCCTCTAAGGTTTTCTTGGACCATATGCTCTTTTGGTGTATGCTGTCGCTGTGTGTGTGTTTGTGTGGAAGAAAACTGGAGAAACATTTATCTCCTTGGCAGTTTTAGCCCAGATCCCTCATGGGCTGTTTATATCAGAGCTGCCCTTTTTGTGGTTTATTACAAAACCACCCTCCCTCATGGCTTTGTAAATGGGACAGCACAGTATGAGAAAGGGACTGGAATAATCTAAAAAAATAATTAGGTGAAATGACTTTTCCCCCCTACATTTCCCACCCCCAGCCTGTGCCATTTCAATCTCCTAGCAGGCTATGCTGTGCTACAAATCTCACCTTGACTAAGAAAGTCCTTATTGCAGCTGATTTAAAAAAAAAAAAATCTGAAAAAGTAGCTGGATTGAAAACCTCAGAACAGAAAGAAAAGGTTAAAAAACCTGTTCTCAGAGAAATCTGTATGCAAATAAGGAGTTAAACTTCGAAGACTTGACATTATAGTCCTGGAGGTCAGAGTTATTGTACAGACCTTGACTCCTGAAAGGAGATGAAGATCTGGAATGTAAGGCTCTGGGTTGTTTTGTTATTAGTTCAACTGCTTGGCTTTACAGCAGTAGCAGAGCTTCATACATGACAGATGATCCATCCCTGATTCAGACAGAACCAAATGCAGATAGGGAAATGAGCTGTTGGGTTTTTGACTGGAAGTGTTTATGTAAAACTGAAGAAGTTACAGAGGAAGGCGGTGGATTTTATATAAATGAAAAGAGGGGAAAGGAGCCTATCCTTGAGTGTTTAGCTCTGTCCTAAAGTCATTGGTTCCATTCTTCATTAGTATTTCACTAAAGGCAAACCTATAGCTGTAGGGGCCCTGCATGTTACTTTAGACTGCCATCCCATCAGATCTCACTACTAAAGCAAGGCAGATAGTGGCAAAGAGAACTGTTAAAGTCCTCATCACCAGCCATGCTAGGCTCAAGAGCTGTCTGGTCTCTTGGTGGCAGGGGAGATAGCGAAGACTAGATGTCTTTCTAAAATTCATCCTTCAGTTCAACCAGAAGTTGTCAGGTTTCATACAGCAACAATTGAGTGAAACGTATGGCCTATGTCATGTGAAAGGTCAAACTAAATGACCATAATGGCCCCTTCTGACCCTAAAACCTATGAAGTCACAGCCGCCCTAACTAGCAGAGAACATATTGATCAAATTAACTAAGGGAAGCAATGTGATTTAAGCAGAGGACTAGGAGCTAGGACACTGGAGTTCTGTTTGCCACTGTGATATTGATTTACTTTGTGGGTTCCTACTCGCTTTTGCCCTTGCATTTTACCCTCCTGTTCTGCAAAATGTATCATTCCCACAAGTATCTCATTGGACCAGAGTGCTGAGAGAACTCATTAATGTGCATTTTCTAAGCACTTTGAGATTCTCATGCAAAAGGCGACAGGTGAACACTCATTATTGTGACTACGATTAGCACATGCTATTCCCTGGCAGCAACACACACCTAACGCAGCAAGAAGAGAAAGCAGTGGAGTTGAACAGCATGCTGATTCTGAGTAGAGAAGGGCAGACTGTGTTCAATTAAAAGGAGCAAATTACACTAGGATTTAGTCATCATGGCTTGTTTGGTTTTGAAATGGTCTGAAAATTAAGACACAGGGGAAGAAGTTAAGAGGCCCAGCTACATCCAGGGCTAGAGAAAAAAGGGGAAACAGCAAGGTGGTCACTACTGATGACAGTGTATTGGGCAAAATGGATCCCTGATCTCATACAGCGTGAGAATTCCTATCTTAAGGGGATAAGGATTGATCCTCAGTGGTCCACAAGGAGCAAAGAAATTCTGCAGTCATTCATAAGCTACAGAAGGCCTGGTGTTAGGGTACTTCATAACTAAGACTGAACTAGGCAATGGAAAGAGCTACCAAAGGAGGATGCATAATCATGTATTACTGGAGATGTTCTTTGCAAAGATTCATAGAATCATAGGGTTGGAAGGGACCCCACGAGGTCATCTAGTCCAACCCCCTGCCAAAAAAAGCAGGACCACTCCCATTAGATCATCCCAGTCAGTGTTTTGTCCAGCTGGGACTTGAACACCTCTAGAGATGGAGATTCCACCACCTCCCTAGGCAACTTATTCCAATGCTTCACCACTCGCCTAGTAAGGAAGTTTTTCCTAATATCCAGCCTGGACCGCCCCAGCTGTAACTTGAAGCCATTGCTTCTCGTTCTGCCCTCTGTTACTACCGAGAACAGTCGAGCTCCCTCCTCCTTGGAGCAACCCTTCAAGTAGTTGAAGGTTGCTATCAAATCCCCCCTCAGTCTTCTCTTCTGCAGGCTAAATAAGCCTAGTTCCTTCAGTCTTTCTTCACAGGGCTTGTGCTCCAGCCCTTTGATCATTTTGGTTGCCCTCCTCTGGACTCTCTCTAATTTGTCCATGTCCTTTTTGTAGTGGGGAGCCCAAAACTGGACACAGTATTCCAGATGTGGCCTCACTAGTGCAGAATAGAGGGGAATGATCACATCCCTCGATCTGCCGGTAACACTTCTTCTGATGCAGCCCAGTATGCCATTGGCCTTTTTGGCAGCAAGAGCACACTGCTGACTCATATCCAGCTTCCCATCCACCATGACTCCCAGGTCCTTTTCTCCAGTGCTGCTATTTAGCTGATCACTCCCCAGCCTGTAGCAGTACATGGGGTTTTTTCATCCCAAGTGCAGGATTTTACACTTATCCTTGTTGAACCTCATGAGATTCCTCCTGGCCCACTGCTCCAATTTGTCTAGGTCTCCCTGAATCCTGTCCCTGCCCTCCAGGGTGTCTACCGTTTCCCCCAGTTTGGTATCATCTGCAAACTTACTAAGTGTGCAATCTATCCCATCATCCAGATCATTAATGAAAACATTGAACAGAACTGGCCCCAGGACTGACCCCTGGGGCACACCACTTGTTACTGCCCGCCAACTTGACATGGAGCCATTGATTCCTACACGCTGAAACCGTTGTTCTAGCCAGTTTTCTATCCACCTTACAGTCCATGCATCTAACCCATACTTCCTTAATTTGCCAATGAGAATGCTGTGGGAAACCGTATCAAAAGCCTTGCTAAAGTCAAGGTATATCACATCAACGGCTCTTCCCGCATCCACAAATCCAGTCATCTCATCATAGAAGGCGATGAGGTTGGTCAGGCATGATTTACCCTTGGTAAATCCATGCTGACTGTTCCTGATTACTCTACGTTCCTCCAAGTGTTTCAGGATGGATTCTTTGAGAAGCTGCTCCATGATTTTTCCAGGGATTGAGGTGAGGCTGACAGGTCTGTAATTCCCTGGATCCTCCTTTTTGCCTTTCTTGAAGATAGGTACTATATTTGCTTTTTTCCAGTCCTCTGGCACCTCCCCTGTTCGCCACGAGTTTTCAAAGATAATGGCCAACGGTACTGCTATCTCATCAGCCAGCTCCCTCAGCACCCTCGGATGCAGTTCATCCGGCCCCATGGACTTGTGCACATCTAGTTTCTTTAAGCAGTCCCTAACCTGACCTTCTGTCACCAAGGGCCTCTCTGCTTCTCCCCAGTCCCCCGTGCCTAGTGTAGTGGGCTGGGAGCTGACCTTGCTTGTGAAAACTGAAGTAAAAAAAGCATTGAGCACTTCAGCTTTTTCCTCATCCTCTGTCACGAGGATGCCTGCCCCATTCAGTAAGGGACCTACACCATCCCTGATCCTCTTCTTGTTATTGATATACTTGTAGAACCCCTTCCTGTTATCCTTCACATCCTTTGCTAGTTGCAACTCCATTTGTCCTTTGGCCTTTCTGATTTTATCCCTGCAGTCCCGAGCAATGTCTTTATATGCCTCCTTAGTCATCTGTCCTAGCTTCCACTTCCTGTAAGCATCCTTTTTATGCTTCAGCTCAGTGCAGAGCTCTCTGTTAAGCCACACTGGGCGCCTTCCACATTTGCTGTGCTTTCTCCTTATCGGAATTGTATCTTCCTGTGCCCTTAGCAGGGTTTCTTTAAAATGCACCCAACTCTCTTGGACACCTTTCCCCTTCAGATCAGCCTCCCAAGGGATCCTGCCCATCAGTTCCCTGAGGGAGACAAAATCTGCTTTTCTGAAGTCCAGGGTCTGTGTTTTGCTTCTTTCCTTCTTTCCTTTAATCATCAACTTGAACTCAATCATTTCATGGTCACTGCTACCCAGGCTGCCATTGACCTCTACTTCCCTGATAAATTCTTCTCTATTTGTGAGCAGCAGATCAAGAGGTGCAAGGCCCCTCGTTGGTTGCTCCAGCATTTGTACCAGGAAGTTGTCCTCAACACTCTCCAGAAACTTCCTGGATTGCCTGTGCACTGCTGTATTGGCCTCCCAGCAGATGTCAGGGTAATTGAAGTCCCCCATGAGAACCAGGGCCTGTGATCTGGAAACTTCTGTCAGTTGTCCACAGAATGCCTCATCCACCTCCTCCTTCTGATCTGGTGGTCTGTAGCAGGCACCTACCACAACATCCCCCTTGTTGCTCTCCCCTCTAAACTTAACCCACAGACTTTCAACTGGCTTGTTTCCACTTTCATAATGAAGCTCTGAGCAGTCATAGAGCTCCTTTACATATAGTGCTACTCCTCCCCCTTTCCTTCCCTGCCTGTCCTTCCTGAACAGTCTATACCCATCTATTGCAGAGCTCCAGTCATGCAAACTATCCCACCACGTCTCTGTTATCCCAATCATGTCATTTTATTTCTCTTAGGCATGGGCTAGAAATAGTGAATTCAAAGCCACCGTGAGGCACTGGGAAGGGATGGGTTTTGTGCACAATGGATCAGAACCATGGTCTCAAGAGACCAGCAGAATCAGAATCTCAGGCCCATGGGATTCAAACCCCACTAACTTCAGGACCTCCAGACAGAGCCGTAACTACAGTGGGGCTGATGGGGCACAGCTGTGGGCAGGCCAAAGCAGCTCAATGGAGCCACACTATTAAAGGGGTGGCTTTGCAGTGCCAGCTCTAAGCACTGCTAATGGGAAAGCGAGCGTTCTGATCGGAACACGCACCAGGTGGGAAAACGCAGCGTTACAGCTCTGCCTCCGGAAAAGTATTCATGGGCTTTGTTTCCTGGTCGTTTTTAGCCACTGGTATAGCTGAATGATAACTCTCTTACCTAGACACAATCTATACCTGTACTGTGGAGCAAGTACTTGTACTGGTACAAATCAGACTGCACCAGTGTAAACCATGTCCATACCACTGGGTTGCACTGTTGAAGCTAAACGCTCAGTGTATAATCCTGAGCTCCCCTGAAAGCAATGGGAAAAATGTCCCCAGCAGGGCCAGGATTTCAGTCCTTGCCTAGCTCCTCTCTGCTGTTTCCTGCCCACTAGTACTGGCATCACAGACTTGGCACATTGCCATACTACCTAAATGCCCGTAAAGGAAATTAACAACACTTTCTTGTGATGCACATGCTTATATCTGCAGGCATCTTTGCATCAGCTATTTTTGTGAACATTCTTGCAGACAAATCTTTGCTATGGTTCATGGAGGGCTGATAAAGGGGATCTGCAAACACTAACCAAGTCAGTTTGGAGGTTTTATATCACACAAATGGTCACACATTCTTTTTTTTTCTTTTGCAATATTTTCCCTAGCTCTACCCAGCACTAGCAAAGAGTCATTTTTCTCATGTTAAAAATCACTCCTGCAACTCTGGAGATTGCAGTTTGTTGCTGACCTTAGCCCTCTGTTCCCCAAGATCTCACAAAACTATTAAAGTTCCACTAAAATTGTAACAAAACATCTGTCTCCTTTATAGCAGCTGCCACTTGGAATATACAGCCAAAGCAAAGGTTGTTCTGATCTGACTGCTACTAGAGTCTTTGGAAAGTACAGCATATCTAATAGCAGCAATAAGGATGTATTACACTTCTGCACCAAGGAACTGAGAAGTGCTTTGCAAACATTAAATTAGCCCTGGGAAGTCTTGGAAGTTATTATGTCCATTATACAGCTAGGGATACTGTATGGATAAGTTAAGTGGCTTCTCTCTGGCCTGGGTAAGTTAAGTGGTTTGCCTCTGGTTTCCTGCTGAGCACATGGAAAATCTGGGGACAGAACCCAAAAATCTTGATTCCCACACTAGTTGCTTGCTATAACTAGGCTTACAACATAGTTGCCTCCCAGGCCTAGGAGTAGAAATGAGGAGTCCAGATTTCCGCCCTCTGATAGTAGAGCAGAGACTGTGTTCTAATGAGCAACACACAAGAAATCAGAAGACCTAGATTCTATCCCTTGTGCAGCAACTGAAGTGCTTTGTGACCTTTGGCAAATTATTCCATTCCTCTGTTCCTCTGTTTGCTCTCCCACCCTTTGTTAGCCTTGTCTATATATTGTGATCTCTTTGGGGCAGGGGCTGTCTCCTACGGTGTATTAACATAGAGCTTAACACTATAGATCCTGATCTTGGATGGAATACTATTACTGATAGCAAACTATGCTGACACTTCAAAAGCCAGGAATACCTAATTCCAAATCCCTTGCTCTAATCACTTGCTACACAGCCACCTGACACCTGTTATGGCACCTGCACTTGACATCCCTTGCATAACTGACCAGAGCAGCAAAAGATGGAGAGTTGTGGATTACAGGAGTTAAATGTTTAAAAAGGAAAGACATAAACAGAAAACAAGAAAAATGTAAGAAAAAATATAAACTATTATGCAGTAAATAAAAGCAGCTACATATTAAAAACTGGCACAATAGATCAAAACATACAAGGAGTCTGGTGGCACTTTTAAAGTCTAACAAATGTATTTATTGCATGTGCTTTTGGGGGAGAAAATCAAATGTGTTAGTCTTTAAAAGTGCCACTAGACTCCTTGTTTGTTTTGCTGAACTAGACTAACATGGCTACCCCTTTGGAATGTAGATCAAAAATATTCTTCATGGTGCCCTGACAGATAGACAGAAGGCTGAAATAATTAAGTATATCCTATTATAGCTGAATGAGCGACCAGATGTGAGTGTTGACAGAGCTATCTTTTTTTTTTCCAGGAGTGGTGAGTTGCAAACTGTGTAACTCTTCACTCCTATAAATTTAAAGAAGAAAATTGACAACTTTTACTGCCCTGTTCTACCCAGTGATATAGATGGCAACCCTACTAGTTATGAGGCCATTGCCAAAGGACTAGAATAGCTGCTGCAAAAATGAGATTTGGAGCTACTGTTCAGTTGCAAGACTCACCGTAGATCTAGGGGGCAGGATTGGAGTACAATCTAGAGGGTGAATTCACAAATTTACATGAGCTGGGAGATCTCAAACATATCTATTTTTTTTAATGATGTCCCTGGTTAGATTTCAAAATGCCACATAAAAAGGTTGAATCAGAATGAGGCAACAGAGGCATTCCTTCCAACTGCACAGATGACTCTCAAATGTAACAAGTTACCAGGGGCCTCATTCTGCTATTAGGTACACTGGAGCAAATCAGGACCCACTTTAGTGAAGTGAATTATATTGAACAGGTGTGAAGCCAGCATAACTGATGGAAATCTTTTTTGTAAAAAATATCAATTTTTAAACATTTTTTCGTGTTTTTCAGTCAACTCTTAGAATGACAATCTTTCAAAAAATTATGACCAAAAAGTGCAATTTTTGTTGGAAAATTTTGCATATAATATTCCTTCTTTATGGTTTGTGACAAATGTTAGACTGACATATTTAGAAGATGAAAAGAGAGACTACAGAGTTTAAATTTTTTTTCTGTGCTACCTCAGTAAGTAGATGATTTTAAGCTTAACACAAACATCATAGTTCCAGTTCTCAGCAGGTGTAAACTGGGTCAAGTGACTTCATTAAACATTTACAACAACTGAGAATCAGGTTGTTTGTTTTGCCATAAGCATTTAGGTCCTTATTAGGTCAATATTAAAGTTTTCTATATGGAAGTGTATGTGAAATAATGTTTGTGGACTGAAAGCAGGCACAACTCTATTTCACCCCCAAGACATATCAAACACATCTACCTGGTTAAGAGCTACCAAAACCCTAAGGAAAAGAGAAACTGAAGAAGTCCTGTTCTGTTCTGTAGTTAGCTGCAAACTTTAACTGAGCATCATTAATTAAGAATTAGTGAACTGCAAGATGCAGTACGTGAATGCATCAGCGTGTCAGCTCTGGAGACCTGAATAAAACTTCTGGTAGCTCACAACCAAAGAGGAATTTGGAATTTTTTTCCAGATTGCTATAGCCCCTACTGGTGCACATTACTCCCCTCCCTCCGTCCCTATCCAGAAGGGCAGACTGTATGGGTATGTCTACACGGTAACTGTTATTTTGAAATAACCCATTTTGAAATAATTCATTTCAAAATAAAATCCTTATTTCACAATGTTAATTTGAATTAACAGTTTGTTAATTCGAATTAAGGGAAGCCCTTCAAATCGAAATAGCATGCCCTCTGTGTGGACATGCTATTTTGATTTTAGGAGAGGGGCAGCATGGGAGGTGTGGCAACATGGCTGGCTCACTGGGCCATGTTGGTGCCCATGTTGCCAGCCAATCACCTAAAAGCACAATCTGGCTGTCCCTCCCTGTCCAGTGCGACTCCTAAGAGGTTGCAAGAGAGATGGCTATGGATGCTCCCCAGCTCCCATGCCATCCTCGAGCACTTGGTCGACCCACTGCTAGCCTGCAGGGTGTTGCCCTGCTGTGGGACACACTTTCCCTGAGACTGATGAACCTGGAGCTGTGCCCTGGACCATTGTCTCTGCGGCCCTCACAGCACCGATAGCTTCCCGTCCCCTTCTGTGCCACAGCCCATCTGGGCACTGGGCACCAGCACAGACTGGTGGGAGCGGGTTCTCCAGCGAACCTGGAGCAACAAGTCCTGGACGAGGAACCTCTAGGTTAGTGGGGAGACCTTCACCCACCTCATTGCCGAGCTCACCCCAGTCCTGTGCCAAAGGGACACGGTGGTGAGGGCAAGCATCTCTGTGGACAAGAGTGTGGCCATCGCTCTCTGGAAAATGGCCACTCCCGAGTCCCACAGGTCTGTTGCCCATGTCTTCAGTGTCCAGATGTCCACCATCAGGGAAGTGCCACTGCAGGTCACCCACGCCATCAGCACGGTCCTGCTGCCACACCTTGTCACCCTGGGAGTGCTGCAGGACATCATCGCCAGTCTTGCTGCCCTGGGCTTTCCAAGTGGGGGAATACTCAATGGCACTTACATTGCCATGCGAACCCCACCACACAGCCTGCTCCTCCATTCTGCCCCAGCCAGCCCCCACCCAACCCACCCATACCCTCACCCCAACCCAATAAAACATGCAATAAACTCTCAATGTGGGTGAACTGTGTTTATTAAACAAGCAAGGGGATATGGGAAGGCGGAACTGGGGAGACAGGAAAGGGTTGATTGGGGGCTTCGAACTCGGGGCACAGGCATGTGGGGTGGGGGCTTCGAACTGAGACAGGGGATGTGGGGTGGGGGCACAGAACTGGGACAGGGGATGTGGGGTGGGGGTACAGAACTGGGACAGGGGATGTGGGGTGGTGTTTTGGGGACAACTGGGGGGCACATGGGGGGGGAGGCACCCCTGGGGCAGGGCCGACAGCCCCACGGCCTTCTCCGAGGCCACCCTGGGTCCGGGGACGCCAGTGTCGAGAGGCAGCTGGGTCCCTGGGAGGGACAGGGTCTGTCCCCTGCTGGGAAGGAAGGCGATCCCCAATCTGCTGGACCGCAGCCTGCAAATTTTCCAGGGCCATTTCCTGCCAGTCAATGGCAGCCGCCTGGCGGTCGAAGGTGGTTACCTGGTGGTTGAGGGCAGTCGCCTGCTGTTCCAGCGCCACTGTCTGCCGCTCCAGGGCTGCCACAACGTGTTCTTCTGTGTCGGTGGCGTCCTGGAGCTGCCGGATAGCGGCAACCTGGTGGCTGGCCTGCTCGGCACACCACGCCTGGGTAGCCTCAGTCGCCTGTTGGCTGCTCTCCAGCAGGCCGGCCAGGATATCGTCCCGGCTCAGGCGGGCTCTTCTCCTGGGCCGTGCAGTGCTCGGCAGGCCTGGAGCAGCTGTTGTTTCAAAATAAAAATCCATCCTCGAACACTTAGAGGAAAATAAAGTGATCAGGAACAGTCAGCATGGATTTACCAAGGGTAAATCATGCCTGACCAATCTCATCTCCTTCTATGATCAGATGACTGGTTTTCTGGATGCAGGAAGAACAGTTGATGTCATATACCTTGATTTTAGCAAAGCTTTTGATATAGTTTCCCACAGCATTCTCACTGGCAAATTGAGGAAGTATGGGTTGGATAGGTGGACTATAAGGTGGATAGAAAACTGGCTAGATCAGCGGTTTCAGCATGTAGGAATCAATGGTTCCATGTCTAGCTGGCAGCCAGTCACGACTGGGGTGCCCCAGGGGTCGGTCCTGAGGCTGGTTCTGTTCAACATTTTCATCAATGATCTGGATGATGGAATAGACTGCATTCTCAGTAAGTTTGCGGATGACACCAAGCTGGGGGGACCAGCAGACACGTTGGAGGGCAAGGACAGGATTCAGGGAGACCTAGATAAATTGGAACAGTGGGCCAATAGAAATCTTATGAGCTTCAATAAGGACAAGTGTAAAATCCTGCATGTGGGACGAAAAAACCCCATGTACCGCTACAGGCTGGGAACCATTCAGCTAAGTAGCAGCAGTGTAGAAAAGGACCTGGGGGTCATGGTGGATGGGAAGCTGGATATGAGTCAGCAGTGTGCTCTTGCTGCCAAAAAGGCCAATGGCATACTGGGCTGCATCAAAAGAAGTATTACCAGCAGATCAAGGGATGTGATCCTTCCCCTCTATTCTGCACTGGTGAGGCCACATCTAGAATACTGTGTTCAGTTTTAGGCTCCCCACTACAAAAAGGACAGGGACATGCTAGAGAGAGTTCAGAGGAGGGCAACCAAAATGATTAAAGGGCTGGAGCACAAGCCCTATGAGGAAAGACTGAAAGCATTAGGCTTATTTAGTCTGCAGAAGAGAAGATTGAGGGGGGATTTGATAGCAACCTTCAACTACTTGAAGGGATGCTCTAAGGAAGATGGAGCTCGACTGTTCTCCGTAATAACAGAAGACAGAACGAGGAGCAATGGTCTCAAGTTGCGGTTAGGGAGGTCGAGGCTGGATATTAGAAAAAACTTTTTTACTAGGAGAGTGGTGAAGCATTGGAATGAGCTCCCAAGGGAGGTGGTGGAGTCTCCATCTTTGGAGATGTTTAAGGCCCGGCTGCACAAAACCATGACTGGGATGGTTTAAGTGGGAGTGGTCCTGCCTCTGGCAGGGGGTTGGACTAGATGACCTATGAGGTCCCTTCCAACCCTAGGATTCTATGATTCTATGATTCTAAGTGTTTAGCCAAACTGCATCACCAGGTCTGGGCATTCTGCCAGCTGAGGTATATTGACAGAACTGTGTGGTGACACAGAACTGCAGCAGCTGGAGTAGCTAGAGGGAGTTATTGAGGTGGTTTTGCAGAGCTTGGGGGGGGAGGGCGGTTTCAGGGCTGGAATAGCAGAGGGTGATGTAGGGAAGGATTGATATGGATTGGCAAAGCTGAATGGATTTCAATAGCATTGGATTTACTAATTTAACTTTTGTGTCAATATCAATTAACAATTGCCACTGAAATTGCTGTAAAATATTACATACCAAGCCAAATAAGTATTGGAGGTATTCCAAACTGACAGAGTAAATTCAGACAGAAGTGCAGAGTAACGCTTCTGAGGTGACTCCAGATCGACACTAATCTACATGAGGTCACATATAAATCCAGACTTACTCTACCAAACTTGAGCAGGCCTGATGCTCATGTTAATAAGATTAGGTGTAAATCTATAATAATTATTAAGGTTATTCCTGCTTTGCTCCAATGTGCATGAGATCTGTTGGGAATCCAGACTAACAATCATGGGATTGCCCTTGATTTAAAGCCAGCATAAACAGATTCTGGCTCTTACCACCCAGCACATTTCTCAATTTTTTGTACATCCCTTGGGCTAAGAACCAATCTCTCCTTTGCTTACATTTTCATTTCATAGAGAAGATGATGCCACTGTCAATACGAGAATCAATAACTGCCTTAAACCCACCTGCCATTTGACCATGTAAATCAATCTGAACGCCATTCACTAGATCCAGGACAACACCTTTAATTGCAATTAAAGGGATGGCAGCATGGAACACTCGGATTGTAAATATTCATCTTGCCTGTGGAGCCTCCTTTGCTAAAGGTCATTTGAGATTAGAAAAACAGACTGTCCCCGATACAGAAAAATTCTCTCTGCATTTTGAGGGCACTGTAAGACACTGGCTTAATGGACCCAGACACTGCAGATGATTCCCAAGCACAGTGAGTCTAACTACAACAAATTTCCTTTTTACTCCCTGTCCACTCCCCCCCCCCCCGGAGCCCCCTAACACCCTTAATTTAAAAAAGCTGTAATCAATTTACTGTCTGCTACCTCTTAAAATTGTGTTGTCCTCCTTGGTACTTTGCAGACATGCCATTTTCCACCACATTAGCTTCTTCTTTTGTGCAGCTTCTCTTGGATGAGAACTCATAGGCCTTCATTTGTCCTCTGTTTTCTCTTTCTCTAAAGGCACTTGTACACAAAGTTTTTATCCCTAATGCACAAAGAGACAGTGCCTGCAGCTGGAGGTTGGCACATACTCATCAATCCCAGGCAGCACATAGATGTCAGCTCTCATTGTGAAAAAGGAAATTAAAAAGAAAAAAAAATCAAATGGGTCTAGTGGATCTTTACTTTGTTTTAATTTCACATGAATTTTTGCACTCAGAAAAAACAAGGCCTGGCATCAGTGGGATAAACCAGGCCAAATCAGTCGTAGACTCAACCAAAACTTGGGCCAGATTCTCAGCTGGTACAAATCAGTAAAACTGCATTGATTTCTGGGGTTCATGCCCATTGACGCTCTATCCCCCTTGGGTTTAAACACTATATTGAAGCACCTAAATAAGGGGCTTGATTTTCACTGTTTGCTGAGCACCTGTAGCTCTCATTCACTTTAGTGACATCTGTGGATAGTCAGCACACCTGAAAATCAGGAAAATTACTGTTATTTAGGTGTTTAAATGTGGAGTTAGTTGCCTTATTTAAGAACCCAGGTTTAAATACACTGGCCTAAATAACATGCCCGAGGTAGCACAGTCCGAGGGGATGGCTGTGTTAGTCTAGTTCAGCAAAACAAATAAGGAGTCTGGTGGCACTTTTAAAGCCTGGTGAATTTATTTATCAAAAGCTCATGTGATAAATAAATTTTCTAGTCTTAAAAGTGCCACCTGACTCATTGTTTGTTTTTCAGGGTGATATAGTGACTCCATGGGACAGCTGGGAATAAAGCTCATACTTTCTGTGTCTCCTGCTCTAAACACTGGACTCCCACATGCCTCGTGTATCAGCTCAAGTTAGACAAAGCATTTCACTTTGCTAAATTTGAAGTGTTTCCTTCTAATTTTGAACTTTTTTCTTTTTTTAAACAATCTTTTATTGTGAATTTTAAAAAATTCCTAAACCAAAAGTTTCTTTGACTCAAAAACCCCAAAACCTTTTGTTTCAGAAGTGTCAAAACCAGGACATTGTGACAATTTCAGAACTTTGCTTCCACGTGGGAGGTTCATCAAAACCAACAATCTTTTGTTAAACAGGTTTAGTTTTGACAGAAATCAGCATTTTTCACCTAAAAAAGTTTATCAAAACAATTTCTGATTAGCTCTAACAATAGATGAAAGAGGGATTGAAAAGGAGTGATTTAAACTATATTAAGACTTTGGGCTCCCATGTTCCTGCTGTAACCAACAAACCCCACATGTGCCCTGAATTTTGGTCCTGTTGAAGAACAGTGGTGGGTGGGCACAAACCCACCCATTTCTAAAACCTCTTCCCCAGCATAAGGGGAAGTGGCACTGGGCCACTTTTCAAGAGATTTCAAGGGACAACTAATGTGATAACGGGGATGGGTGTGATTGTCACAGGTGTATAAGAAGGGATTCCGAAGGGCCCTGAATTTTGGTAGAAGAGAGAGATGCTGTAAACCACAAAGAATCTTTTTTTGTTTGTTTGTATGATTAACCATGTGTTTTCCCCAGTGGAAATCACAAGCTTTCATTACAGGGTGAATATCACAGTGGGATGCTATGTAAATAATTTTTTTATGCCAGAGAGAGAAGGTTGGTCTCTTGAGTTTAGAATAGGCAATAGGGTTGGACTTGATGATCTCACGAGGTCCCTTCCAGCCCTATGATTTGATTGATTGATATTAACAGATAAACACTTTACAAGCAAAGCTCTTGTTTCCATGCAAATAGCCTCAATAACAAAAGCAGAAAGGGAAAGAGATACAGAAAAACATCTGGTTAGCTAGGCAGAATTCTTACTCAAGAATACTGTGTTTGTAACATTCTCAGTGAGGCACCTCTCTGCCTATTAGTGAATCTTCTTAGTCCCTCTGACATCATTTAAATATATTTGGACTTGTGATTGACCTTTTACTTCAGCTCCTACAAACCTAGGCTGGTAAGCCCTCCCAATGAATTATACAGCACGCACAACTCACTAGGATACCTTTCCCCAATTGCATTTATTCTTGTTTCTGCCTTAAGCCCCAGCTACAATACAGAGTAGCAACAGGTGGATGGAAACCCTATCTTGCTCCTTGAGTCAGTCTTTTATACAGCTGTGGTGAAGTGGGGAGACTCTCTTAGGATGTTGTGGGTGATGCCTCGGTTTCTCTTGCTTTCTGTTCATATATTTTGGTAACTGGAGCTGAGTGTGTGATTATCACAAGGACCACTGGAAGGCACATGGGCTTGTGGACAGACCTTATCTGGACCCCATTCCCCTCCCTACCACTTGCACAGCTGTGGCCAGTTAAGACCAAGGGGTGGTGTTCCCCCAGCCTGGGAAAAAGACAAAGGACTAGGGGATGGGTCTGACAATGAACTGGGGAGAGAAGAACAGTGCTATGGTGGGGTCTAAGGGGAAGAACCCCCTCAACATGGCCCCACTCCTTCTGGGATTTGCTGCTGTAACCTCTAGTTAATCTTTTAGCCCACTTCTATGCTGTGAACCTGAATGCTAATAAACCCTTCTGACTTCCATACTGTCTGAGAGTCCCTTCTGACTAGAAGTTGGAGTGAGAGGTCTCTGGGCCACGGAGGAACTCCCTGGGACCCTCCTGGGGGAGGGATTCACAAAGGAGAGTTCCAGGCAGAGCAGAGGCAAGATCCTCTGAAGCTGGATTTGGGAACTGACTGCACAGTGGTATGGAGACCTGGGCTAGACTGGGGTAGGCTCTGCTGTGGCAGAGTCTTGATAAGCAGTGCCTAGAGGGGATCCACTGCAACAGCTTTCTTTCTTTCTTTCTTGTGTTGCCCTGCTGGTGATCTAATTACCTCATTACCTGATCAGGCTGCCTAAGGGTCCCTTCAATGCTTCCAAACTCCATCAAGGTATTTATTTAATCCCCTCCTACTCTAATCACAGTGGGTGCCCTGAACAATCCAAGTTACTAGGACCTCCTAAGGGCTCTATATGTAGCTGCTAACAACTGTCACAACTGTTTTATCTTCTCTAAGGCTAATTTTTTTGAGAAGGGTTCAGCCCCACTGATTTTCCATACTGCTCAGGATGTTGGATGAACACTGGACACTGAGGCCCAGATCCTCAAAAGTGCTTAGGTGCCTACCTCCTACTGAAACCCACGGGAGTTAGCTGCTTAAATGTTCTTGAGGATCTGAGCCTTAGCTCTTTGGCTATGATTGCAGGTTTTTCAGGAACAGCATCGTCCATCTTCAGAGATAACTTTCCTAACAGGAACTATGCATCAGACACACTGGTGTACTAAGACTGAATAATGGTTTGCAAGATGTATTCAAGAGGAAATCAATCTGGCCCCACTTGCATTGACCCAGACTGCTGCTATAAAGACCATTTTCCTAGCCCATTGCTTTGAGCATGCAGCCTTTCATTATTGCCCTTACTTGGTTGCAGCAAACAAAAGCTACGTCTTCATTTTGAAGGCACTTCTTGACCTATCCCAAACCAACTCACCATCTGTCATTAAAGTTACAAGTGACTCCTGCTTCTGATCAGCCCATAATGCCAGCCTCACTCCCCCACCTGTTAGATATTCAAACAAGCACCTTGATACTGTATCCCATCTTACCCCTCATGCTTGTGAAGAGCTCATAAATATCCAGAAAGTCACATTATTCTTTTCCTTCAAGCCCCCTTTTTTGTGATACCTACAAAGAACTTGACAACTAGACTGCTGTGCTAAGACCACAGCCCGTCATACTGACTTGTATCATCTCTTTATTTCCCTGTAGCTGCTTGTATCCATTTGTGGCCTCTGGTCTTACACATAGATTGTAAGTTCTGTGGAGCACTGACTGTTCTTTTGCGCAGCATCTGACACAATGGGGTCTGTAGCCCTTGACTATACTTGTATTTAGCTTGCATATCTATATTATCCTTTGTCTTACTCCATATGTATATCTTTCTTTATAAATCTTGATTTTTATATTATGTTTAGTTACAGTAGGTGAGTTGACATAAGTTTTGTATTAGAAGCTGAAATGCCAAGCAAGCCTACAGACCTTTTATACAAATGAACAGGCCTGTAATCAGAGGAGCTTGGCACATGAGGAAGTGGAACTGTGAAAATATGGTTATATTATCGGGATAAAAGGTATAACTTTCTGGGGCATACGAGGTAGGGTGGAGTGAAAAACAACTCAAAGGTGAGACCCTCAACACCACAAAAACCATAAACTTTGTAAACAAGTGAGGAGAATATTCTAGCAGGAAAAACACATCAATCAGATGTGTAAATCTCCTGATCCAATAATTTTTAAACTTTAAGATTAAAATCCATATTTGGGTGAAAAGGGGGGCATGAAATAATGAAGTTTATTTTTAGAAAAGTAAGGAAAGGTATTTAAGATCGTAGAATTTGGGAGATAATTTGAAGCTTCCATTTTATCAGGCCTGAATTCAACTTTCTCAAAAAAAGATCCTCACACACCCACCAATTTACTCTCTTTGAGATAGGTTTTATTGTTTTATTTTAGTTTAAAATATCAAGGTTGTTAGGTTTTTGCACTCCAATTGAAACCTTTTCATCATACCTCATGGAGTATAAGTTTAAATTGCATTTGAATTTGTGATCTGCTTTAGCTTGCTATTAACTGTATAGAATTTGTTCTATTAACTGGATAGGATTTGTTTTATTAACCATAAAAACTTGTTTGTATTTGTATTGATGTATATCTTGTTATTTCATTATAGGTTCAACATGACATAATAATTCCATTATTATGTATTCTTTTGTTATTCTACTATGAACTTATCAGTCAGTGCTCTTATTAATTCTATGCTTTATGCTATAAGCAAATAAAAGACTTGTTATAAAATCTTAATATCTGAATACTTTTGCTCACCTCCAGGAAAAGCACATTTCAGTATTGATTTTCTGTAGTCAAATTTGGACCAGAACCCTAATCCTTCAGATGGGTTTATTAAAATCTCTGTATTGGCTATTCTAAATATAAAAGTAATCACGGAATTTGGCTACAGGTCCCAGTACATGACTACAGCTCCTAGGTGGTATTTGAATAAAATCAAATAAATAAATACATAATTATTGGGTCTAGTGATTGAAAAATAAAGGGCTCTGCTTTTAACTAAGCTAGACTCTGTAGATCAAATTCAATTTCCACTCTACTGTGAATCAGGTGAAACAGATTCTTGCTGGATTTCCCTTTGAGTCCTTCCTCCACTTGGCTTCCTAAGAACTCAATTCAGTTCCAGGTGCATCACTCTGGTCTTTTTATTTTGGCATAGGCCAAAGCCATGCTGAACTGATCATACTGAAATGTAGGGTACACTCAGATCCAAAGCCAAGCAGAAATCATTTATATACATGCACACATCTTATTGCTTTTACTATAAATTGCATCACACATTTTGGGACTGGTTTGGTTATTCTGAAAGGCTATGTCTACACTTAGAAATTTAGTTTGAATTAACTGAATTCAAACTAATTTAATTCAAACTAATCATTATCAGTTCAAATTAAGTTAATCTGAATTAACATGGCCACCCTAGAAACCCTAATTTGAACTAGGATATCCATGCACAGGACATGCTAGTTCGAATCAGGTAAGGGGCGCTCTTGCATAGGGAAAAATCAAGCTGTAGTTAATTTGAACTAACAGTTTCAATTAATACAGCTAAATTGTATTAATTCAAACTAATGAGTTCAAATTAACCATCATTTTGAACTTAAGGGAGATTTTATAACTTCAAACTAGGCTTTCCTTAGTTTGAACTAATGAAAGCTAGTATGGACATGCACTAATTTAGTTTGAATTAAACCTCCTTAATTCGAACTAAATTGTAAGTGTAGACATACCCAAAGAGCCAGTTCCTCTACAGTAAGCTCTGTCCATATACTGTCCAAGTTTGATCTACTTTTTACATCAAGGTGTCAAACTCATGGCCCACGGGCTGGATCAATCCCACCAAGAGCGCTGATCCAGCCCACAGAACAGTTGCCTGGGCTGCATCTAGAAGCTGTTTGAAGCAGTGAACTCCAAAGACAGGCTCCTGGCACAGCAGGGCATGCTTCCGACTCACTCACTCACATGATCTGAGCCTCAGAATAGGGGAACAAAGGAAGCACTCCAGCCATTCTTCGTTCGGCTCTGCTGTGGTCTGCCAACCAACCAGAGTCTCAGTCACAGCAGGCTAAGCTGGCTCTGGAGAGCAGCTGCACTGCCCGCCCACTCCAACTGTTCACTGTCAGTCATTCAGCATGCTAATTTGATTGACAGCACACTGCACGAATCACAAATAAAAAAGGAAAAACTGGCTGGGGCTTATATGGGAACAAGCCAATCAAAGGCCAGGTGGGCCTGAGCCAACCGAAGATCAACATTCTGAATGACTGGCAGTGAGTGGGCTGGGAGGTGAAGAGGCAGGAGCCCAGCCTGGCTCTCTGTGACAAAAACTGATATTTTGCCTGCCACCAAGAGATTTGGGGAAAGAGAATAGGGGAGGGTAGGAGTCTGGGAGCTAGCATGGGGAAGAAGGCTCACAGGTAAGGGGAAAGGGAAGGTGTCAGAGAGCCTGAGAGGTTGGGTAGGGGTAGGTGGAGCCCATGCCACTCTGAAAATGGAGGGGGAAAGTGTTGGGGAATCCATCTGGCTATACAGCCCTCAACAGGTGTCCTGAATTCCAGTGTGGCTCCCCCACATTAAATGAGTTTGACACCCCTGTTTTACATGAACTTTACACTACCCAGATATTTTGTCAGAAGGTTACTTACCAATAAATATCCTTCTTTGAGATGGACTGCTCATACAATTTTGATTCAGGTGTTTACGTGCGCCAGTGCATGGATGCCCAGAAGCTCCAGAAGCTTCAAGGTCATATAGGCACGCCTGCAGCTGCTGATCCCCATCCCGCCAAGGCTAGCAATGTCGGCGGCAAACCAGCACTGCTTTCCAAGGCCTGGTTGGCTTCTGAACACAAGTCCGTATCCTTGGCACAGTAGGAGACAATGCAGCAAGGGAGCAAGTGGAGCAGCACAGCAGGTCACTGAGCCCCCACCCCTAGCTCCCTGAAACAACAGCCTAGGGATGGTTGGCACAGTCCCTCATCTCCACAGACCCAACGGTCCCCATTACTCCATTCAGGGGAATCTCCGCGAGCAGCTCCTATGAAGAGGCATCCACTCCCCTCTCTTTGATGTCTGAGACAGGGGACAATGGAGACTACTTTCAGTTCTCCCCAGAGACTCTTTTGTGAGAATCAGGGGCGTCGCTGGGGCAGGGAGGGACCCGGGGCATGGGCCCAGTCCCCACCCCCAGAGGGCAGGCCCCACACCCAGCCACAAGGTCACGCCCCCTGGCCTGGGATAGGGCCGGGGGCAGGCTGCGCCGCCACCATCAGCTAGGCCACGGTGTGGCGTGGCACAGCCTGGCCTGGCCTGGCCCGAAGCGGCGGCTGGAGGCCGGGCCCACAGCCGCAGCCCTGGATGCCCGGCCAGGGACGGGGTCGCCGCAGCCGCAGCCAGGCCTCGGATCCCCAGCAGGGGATGGGGCTGCTGCAGCCGCGGGCGGCCAGCCGGGCCCCAGATCCCCGGTCTGGCCACCGGTGGCCGCGGCGACCCCGTCCCCGGCCGGGGATCCAGGACCCAGCCGGCCGCCCAAGGCTGCAGCGGCCCCGTCCCCTGCTGGGGATCGGGGACCTGGCCGCTGTTGGCCACGTCCCCGGCCTGGGATCTGGGGCTGCGGCCGTGGGCCTGGTCTCCAGCGGCCGCTTCTGACTGGGCCATGCCGCGCTGCGGCCTAGCTGCCGGCAGCAGCGCAGCCACCCCCTGGCCCTATCCCTGGCCAGGGGGCGGGGCCTGCCGGGCGGCCAACTAGGCCCCGGATCCCTGGCTGGAGACGCCGCCGCGGACCGCCAGGGATTGGGCCCCGGATCCCCGGCCCAATTGGGCCAGAGATCCGGGGCACCAGCGTTGGGACCCAGGGCACGTGCCCCAGGGTGCCCAATGCTAGTGATGCCACTGGTGAGAATGCTCCATGCTGTGCTCGCAGAGGTCACACCACATCAGGTCCAAATCTGGTTTGTCAGAGGACTCTGATGCTCGGTGCTGGCACCAAAGCTCATCAATCCTGTCAGCACCAGCACCGACCATGGCCAAGGCGGCCGGTAAACACAAGAGGAAGTGTTCTCCTTTGTCTTCTCGGTGCAGGGACTCACAGGTCAGAGCACTGGCACCATCCTCACTGAGTGATGCATCACTGGTACTAACATGCAAAAGAGATCACCCACCAAGAATCTCTTGGCATGCGGAATCCAACCGCCACCTGAAGTGGGGCTGAGCAACTGCACATGGGACTTGGCACTGAGAACTTTTAAAGACTGATCAGTGCAATGGATGGACGTGGGCTGTGGGAATTCCCCCCACAGAGACCCCATGACACCAGGGTTATTGGGACCTGCCACACCCCAGGGATCTAGTGACACAGAGGTATCAGATGAGGAGTCAGATCTGGGTGCAGGACCCTCCAGTTCCCACCACAGTAGCATAATGCCCTTGTCGTCACCTGCCAAAGTGGTGTATCAGAGATCCCTGTCATTTAGGGAAGACCCATGCACCCATCAAGACCTGCTAAGGTGCATGGCTGCCAGCCTCGACCTGCAAATTGAGGTGGTCAGGGAGGACTTCAACCCCCTATTCAATGTAGACAACAAAGCCCCTCCAGTTAGGATAGCTGTCCTGTTGCACGAAAGGATCCTCAAAATCGCTCGGGCCAGATGGCAGACTACATCCTCAATTCTCCCAGTCTCAAAAGAGGCAGAGAGAAAGCACAATGTCCCTGTAGACAGGTTCAGCTTCCTCTTCAACCACCCCACCCCAGGATCCCTGATAGTGGACACACTAAATCAGCAGGAGCAACAGGGTCAACCAGCTGTCATGCTGAAGAACAAAGAGGCCAAAAAGCTCAACATCTTTGGCAGAAAGATGTACTCTACCACAGCATTACAACTGCATATCATTAATTACTAGGCCCTCATAGGCAGATACATCTTCAACCTCTGGAAGTCTGTGGAGAGGTTTAAGGACCTCACTCCCTCAGGCCATGCTCAGGACCATAACACACTGGTGGAGGAGGGTCTCCTGGCAGCTCGCAATGCACTCCTGACCTCATGGGACACCACAGATATGGTGAGCCGTGGAGTAGCATCAGCGGTCGCCATGTGCAGAACTGCTTGGCTTCAGGGTTTGGGACTGTTGCTGCAGATGCAGCAGTCGATTCAAGACCTCCCATTTGATGGACACCAGCTGTTCACAGAATTGACAGACATGAAACTCCATGGCATCAAGGACTCCCAAGCCTGCCTGTGATCACTAGTCACATACACACCCCAAATGGCCAGGTGTTCCTTCCACCAACAACAGTCCCAGCAACAATCCCAGCAGCAACAGCAACAGGGTGCCCATCACTGGCCCTTCCAATCATCTCACTGATCCTACTGGAATGGGAACAGGGACAGAAACTGGGGCAGAAAGGGCTCCAGATCGCAAGGGGACACCCAGACATCCCTATAGGGAAATAACAATTCCCACCCCTACACCCAGAGTCAAGAGGTTTTTACCTCTTGCCCAAGGGCTGCCTCAACAATGACTTTGACCCCGCTATTCTGGAACCACCTAACCCCCTTCCAACTCCGATGGGCCAGAATCACATCAGACTGTTGGATCCTTGACACGGTCTCACAAGTTTATTTCATCCAGTCCTGATCCAGACCTCAGGAATGAAAACCACCCCCTCATTACAAGAACGGGGACCCTACAAGACCTTAATAGAACTAGAGTGTCAGAAGCTTGTGACTGTGGGGGCAACAGAAAAAGTCCCCACAAGGGAGCAGGGGAGGCACTTCCATTTCCGTTACTTCCTAGTCCCAAAGGTGAATGGAGGTCTACAACCTATTTGGGACTTCAGGGCCCTAACAAACACTTAAAAAAGAATTAAGTTCCAAATGGCATCCCTATCTCAGATTATTCCCTCACTAGATTCAGGGGACTGGTTTGCAACCCTCAATTTGAAGGATGTGTATTTTCATATTTCTATAAGGTGGGGGGACAGACGGTTCCTCCAGTTCATGGTGGGCTGGGAACGCTTTCAATTCACCGCACTCCCCTTTGGCCTCTTGCTGACTCCAAGAGTGTTCACCAAATGCATCACTCTGGCAGCCCACTTAAGAAAACTGGGTATCAGAATGTTCCTGTATCTAGAAGACCCGCTGAGAAGGGGAAAGTCCAAACACCAGGTCCGGCACAGTGTTCACATGGCTCAAAATCTGTGCACCAGTCTTGCACCTTCTAGTAAACCTAAAAAAATGAGAAGTCTCCATAACAAGGAAAATAGAATTCATAGGGGCCAAACTAGACTCTATAAAGGCAAGGGCCTCACTTCCCCTATCAAGGTTTCAGTCCATGTCTAACATCATTTCAGAGCAATGACACGCCACTAACACTACCACATGGCGCTGCCTTTAGCAATTAGGCCACATGGTGGCCTCCACATACGTGGTAAGGACAGCCTGCCTGCACATGAGGCCCTTACAATTGTGACTGAAAATGGCAGTCCAACCACGACGCCACTCCCTGAACCAGGTAGTCACCATACCAAGGGTCATATTAGACCAGCTAAGAATATGGCAAGACCCAACATCCACATGCAAAGGGGTCCCCTTTGAAGCCCAGAATCCCTCTGTCACTCTGATCACAGACACATCAGACCAGGGATGGGGAGCCCACATTATGGTAAACTTGTCAACGCAGGAGACATAGTCATGGGAAGACAGCCCCCTCCACATAAACGTGAAAGAGCTGAGAGCGATTTGCTTAGCATGTAGAGTTCTCCTGGACAAAATAGAGGGGAGGACGATACAGGTACTGATGGACAACATGGTGGCCATGTTCTATACCAACCGATGGGGGGGGGGGGATCGCTTGCCCACTCTATGTGAGGAAGCATCCTTACTGTCGGACCCAGCACTGAGATGCAACTTCACCCTGATAGCTTCCCAGGGTAAGCAACACCCAGCCAGGGACACTTAGCAGGAATTTCCTCTTCCAACACGAATGGTACGTGAGCCTGGAGGTGGTATACCACCTCTTCAGGATCTGGGGCCTCCCTCAAATATGTCTGTTTGCATCACAAGCAAACTGCAAATGTGACTGATTCTGTTCACTCAAGGGGAGGCAGAGAGGATCATTTTTGGATGCCATCCTGATAGACTGGGGGGGGGGTCTGCTCCTTTACACCTACCTTCCCATTCCACCAGGGGTGTTGCTATACATAAATATTAGGGGCGGCCCTGGCCCCCACTGGCCACTGGGGCCTTGATCCATTCCCTTCCTGCCCCTCCCCACCGGTTCCCCAAGCCCTTCCCTATTCCCCCAGTGGCTAACCCCCTGGTCCTGCGTCTGGTCCCTACTGCCCCAGGCTGACCCCCTCCCCTGCACCCTTTCCCTGCCAGGCCCACATGCTTGCCCCTGGCCCCCACCCACCCCTGGCTCCCTTACCTGGCAGCTGGAGGGAGAGCGGGGCCATGATAGCGGCTGAGGGCCTATGTTTCCTCTAAGCTGTGTGTGTGTGCACGCGCACACAGGTTTTGAAGCCCGTGCACACAACAAAATAAAGCACGCACAAAAAAATTCAACAATGATAATATTTTTGTGCTACTTTAAGAAGGCAGTTTCAAACAGCATGTTTCAAATAAGGTTTTGTAATTTATAAAATCATTTCCATCACCATATCAAAATAAAATTTAGATATTATTTGCATCATATAATTTGTTGTGCTCACAAGTTTGAACACACTCACTGGAGTGTGCACAAATTTGGATACTGGTTCTAAAATGTGCACAAAAGAAATTTTTTGCACACACAGACTATGAAAAATTAGGGGGAACATTGCTGAGGGCCCCGGCATGACCTTGCTCTGCCAGGCCAGGGTGGGAGTTTTAAAAACTCCCAGCCCAGCCTAGGAGGGTAGAGGCAGCAGCTGCTGGCAGTGTTCCCTGTGTGGGGACGTAACGGTGCACCCCTGTGCAGTTTTGGTGTGTGCTGCTTGGGGGCTGGCCCTGAGTTTTAGGGAGGGGCTGAGGCCCCCGCAGCCCCCTCAGTGATGCCACTGCATTTCACTGATCCAGAGAGTCCTATTAAAGATCAAGAGAGAGAAAGCAGACATAATTCTGATAGCTCCGCCTGGCCACACCAGCCATGGTATACCACACGCCGTGAGCTCTTTGTAGCTCCACCCCTAATGCTCTCACTCAGGGCAGACTTGCTCACACAGGACTCTGGTCTCCTGCGCCACCTAGACCCAAGGGTACTGCAGTTGACAGCACGGATGTTACATGGCTGAAATCCAGTGAGCAGATATGCTCAGAAAAGGTCCAGAGTGTCCTAATCGAGAGTAGGAAACAGTCTACAAGAGCCTCCTACAGTGCCAAGCAGAAACACTTCTTCCTCTGGGCTTAGGAAAGAGGGATGCACCCGAGGTCTGCCCTGATCCAAACCAGGCTGAACTACCTCCTAGAAATGAAAGAGAAGGGCCTCTCGCTCCCCTCTCTCAGGGTACACCTGACAGCAATCTTAGCTCTACACAACAGACTGGTCTGATGCGTCTTTGATGGGGCGACTCCCTTCTCTCACCCTACAACCTCGAGGCTCCTGAAGGCCATAGAGAGCCTTTATCCCCAGGTTTGAGACCTGGTCTCTCAATGCTAGTTGCTACTGTCTTGCTACTTGAGGAACTCAAAAAACCACCATACGAGCCCCTCAACTCATGCTCATTTCTAGTTTTATCATGGAATGTGGCCGTCCTGGTAACTAATACCTCAGCCAGATGGGTGTCAGAGTTAAGAGCCCTCTCCTTGGAACTTCTATACATGATCTTCCACTCAGACAAGGTTCAACTATGTCCACATTCAGCCTTTTTACGTAAGGCGTGTGCCCTTTCCATATAAACCAGGTCATCTGCCTCCTGGTGTTCTTCCCAGACCCACAGGTCATGGAGAACCAGAGAAAATGGTACACCCCCAATGGAAAAAAGGTGCTCGGAATATACATCCAACAAATCAGACCCTTCCATAGAACAAACCAACTGTTTGTGGCAGTCGCTGACTGCATGAAGGGACAGCCAGTAATGAACCAATGCACATCATCCTGGATATCAAACTAGGTCAAAGATTGCTACCAAAGAGCAAACATTCATCTTCCAGGGAAAATCAGGGCACATTCAGCTAGAGCACAAGCATCTTCCACAGCATTCCTTGCCCAGGTCCCAATCCAGGAGACCTGCAGGGTGGTGACCTGGTCTTCAGTGCACACCTTCCCATCACACTACACAATTGTCCAGCAGGCAAGAGATAATATTGCTCTGGGCAGAGCCATCCTTAAAGAGTGGGGAAATCTTACCTCCGCCCACCATCCTAGGTTGGTTTTTAGTCACTGGAATCAGAATGGATGTGAGCAGCACTCAAAGAAGAACAGAGGGTTACTTACCAGTAAATGTCCTTCTTCAAGATGGGCTGCTCACATACAGTCTGTACCCTCTCTCCATCCCTGCTTTTCAGAGTTAGTGGAAAGAAGGGACTGAATGGGGGAGGGGGAGCAGGGGCAGGCTTGGTTAGACAAAACCCTGGCTGGGATGATTTAGTGCAGGGCTGACGCAACACAGTAAGCCTGATAAGCGTTGCAGGGAGCCGCCAACATTTGAGAGGTGCCAAAATGGGGAGCGCGCTGTTGACCGTGCTCTGATGTCACTCTTCTGCGTTGGCATCTGCTACACATGCAGGGGGGCACCACAAACGCTAGCACCATTCCTGATTTAGTGAGAGTGGTCCTGCTTGTTTGCAGAGGGTTGGACTAGATGACCTCATGAGGTCCCTTCTAACCCTACGATTCTATGATCACTTATATACCACACAGGTGCACAGGAAAGAGGGGGTGTTGGTCACTGACCCTACAGGGATAGGGTTCCAGGCAAAAAGCTTCCCATTGTTTCCTTGTTTGCTGTAAATGGCCTGGAGGATGTTCAGTCCTGTGTCTTAGCTAGTTCAGAAATTCTGTTTCTTAGCTCACTGACCAATTTACCTATCTTAGCAGAAACACTGTGTATTCAGCCTGCTGATCTGTTTACCCAGTCCTGTCTTCCAAGAAAAGAGACCTTGTCCATGTTTAATTACTCATGTCAAGCAAAGGCCTATATTCCACTGCCTTTGTTTTACTTTTTTATATTATCTGCTTTATTTGCATTGTATTCCTTTCTTTCTGTGCTTTCTTTCTCAAGTTTATTACTCAGAGGTCAGTCCAATGCAACAGTGGTTGGGTTATCGTTATTTAAATGACTATTAACATTAGGCTCAAAATACAAACTGGGGGGTGCAAATCTCCTCCTCTTGTATGACTCATCAGGGTGTTTTTAATGTCTGTATAGTATTGTTCCCAATTTCCTGTTGCTCAGCTATTAGTTGGGCAATGAGCACCAATGGCTTTCTTTTTTGTACTAAATCAATAGCGTTAATGGATAAGGGAGGTATGAAAACAAAGAGATTGGTCAACAGTGACTTCCATTCAATGTTGTTTTTCATGGCCTTGTCACATTCTCTTTAAGCTGCATACTTGATCATAGGATATGGGTTCCAATGGCTATGTCTACACTTGGAATTTAGTTCAAATTAATGTGGATTAATTTAAACTAAATTAGTGTATGGCTACACTGGCTTTCATTACTTTGAACTAAGGAATTCCTTAGTTTGAAGTAATGAATGCCTACTTCTAAGTTATAAAACCTTCCTTAAGTTCAAAGTAATGGTTAGTTTGAACTTATAGTTCAAACAAACCAAAGGAAGCTGTGTAAATTCAAACAAACTGTTAGCTCGAATTAACACGGTTTGCCCTGCTTCCTCTAAGGGTGCCTTCCTCTTTCTATGTATTGTGTGGGGGCATGCCATATTTCCCTAACACCCCCTACATCCCCTTGAATTTCTCAACACTCCCCCAGTTGTCAGCTAGTAACAGTTATACCAATTTAATGCGCACCCCCAATACCCTCCTACGTGTCTCTCTACACCCCCCCAATTTCAAGTCCTGGGGAGAAGAAGGGCCATGCCCCCAGTATTAGGTGCCATGTTGCCACACTTCCCATGGTGCCCCCTTCCTAAATTGAACTGGCAAATCCTGTCTATGAGTGTGCTAGTTTGATTTGGGTTTCCAGTGGGACCACGTTAGTTCAAATTCACTTAGTTTGAATTAACCTTTATTAGTTCAAATGAATTAATTTGACATAAGCGTAGATATAGCCAATCTGACTTAGAAAGGAGGGGTCCAGACAAAATCTATCCAGGATCCTTTGATATGTTGTTGTCCCCACTGAAAAGCTGAGGTATCCCAAAGCACATTCTGTGGCCCTGAGCTACGCTCCTTCTTTCATTCTGTCTCTGATATGAGTTGGGCCTAAAAGCTTCTTTCATGTTCAAGTTCATTCATGCTAATCATTCAAAGAACCATCTTGTGCTTGATTCATTTACAATAGGCTGCATCTACTTCATCTCCTACTTCTTCTGCCAACTGGGCACTGGAAAAAGCCCTTTAAAGGTCCCATTCTCTGATGTGTCCATCGTATTAACATATACCAATTCTGTAGGACTCCCTGTCCACCTAGGGACAGCAATCACAGTGGGTACAATCTATTTATTATTCACATATGGTGCCCAAGGTCCAGGACTTTCTAGCTATATAAACTGTCAACTTTCTTCTTCAACGTTATAAAATCTCTTTTCCACTGATGTGGTCCAAATAAGTGTGCTGTTTTAGAATCTTGACTATTTCCTCTGAAAAAGAAAAACTGGACCTATATATATTTAAGGTTATGTGCCCAATTCTTCAATTTCTTAATGATGTTGGTAACCCATAATGCAAGTTACAGTCTACTCCTTCCATTTTATCTAGCTATCCCAAGAATTTTTAGGACCTGATTAAACAGAGGCAAGTTAAGAGGATATGGGGCCTTGGGCCTGGCTCCCTCATGGGCCCGCTCCTCCTGGGGCCCCAACCCTCCCACTCCAGCTGGTCTACCCCTGGGGGAGCAGCAGGGCTGACTGGAGTGTGATGTGGCTTCCAGTGCTGCCCTCCAGGGCCACCCTGCCCCAGAGCAGAGCAGCCAGTTGATCTGCCATGCCCTGCCCCCAGGGGCAGACCAACCAGTCAGCCCAAGGGTGGGACGGGGTCACGGAGAACTGGCAGGGTGGAAGGCCCCATGACGCGCGGTCCCTGGGCATGGACCCTGTAGGCCTGTGCAGTAATCCACTCCTCTAACCACTCGTTGAACTTAACAGGAGACTTTTCACTTATTTCATGTGTAGGTTGTGTGATAACAGGCCAGAAGACTAAAAAAGGGTCCTTGAGGGCAGATACATCATCCCTGGAATGATAAGGGTCTTCTTCCCTGAAGGCAGGGAAGCGGGAGGTAATTGTAAATTAATCAGAAATATCCGAGGCCAGCCAAAAGTTGCTTCAGGCCTATTAAGATCCCTCCCTCCGCCGCTAAAGGGAAAGGGGGAGAGAAACACAAGCTATTGGAAGGCTCATAGTAACAGGAGAAGAAGGAGGAGGAGGAGAAGAGACTTGTCCAGAACAGGAGACTGCTTCTTTGCAGGTGGGGAGCAGAAAAGGGAAAACTCAAGCACCAGCCTGGAGGCAAGACTGAGAGCACTCTGACCTCAGAGCAATGTCTCCATGCCAACAACTCTGCTAGATGAGCCAAGGACCAGTATTGCCTGAAGTCTGGGCATCACAGACTTACTGACCTGCCCCAACAACTCCCCCCAGTGGAATGGAGAGGCATTCTACCAGTCTAGACCAAGGCTCACCCGAAACACTCTGGCTGAGAGATGCTGGGGCGGGGGGAGGAATAAAAGGATTTGTTCAGGCTGAGACAGATTTACCGTAGGGTTCTCCTGCCAGGGGAGACAACTGTGCTCCTGCAAAGCTGAGTGGCAGCTTTGCCACAGTTGCACATTTCTTCTTTTATGGCACATTCCAGCTTTCTAGCTCCCTCTTTAATGAGGCCATACTAAACCAGCAGCACTTGTAAAATGCAAAAATCCTGGTGCTTTCATCTTTATTTGGAAAATGTAACCAACACATGCACTACAAGCACTTCCTATCAGGGACCCAAGGTGTCTCATTCAATTCCTTACCTACTGTAGCATGCATCTTTGGGAGGTTGTTCAAAGAGATTATTTTTATGCCCAGACCCTTCAAAGATGGAGTTATTAAGTATGTTTAAAAGGAGAAACTGGTCCTGATAATGCTTGGATGTAATTAGTTTCAAGCTAATGTACTTTGATGACAAAGCAATGAACATGTGGACTACAGTACCGGGCTCCATAGGGAATGCTAATTGCTGATAACAGTCACAGCAAGACAAAGTCTGACACTATTATGATAAAGGCAGAGCCTATGTAACTCAACCAGAATCACATCACTTGGGTTTAACTCTTAGCCAATGACTGGACTTTGGCAAATGCCCTTAACAATTAACATTTTATTTTAAAGCAACAAAGAGCTAGGAACATAGAGAAAAAGCAAAAAAAATACAGACTTTCTTGCAACAGGCAGCACAGTGGCCTGAGCCCAGGCTTTTGGCAGGCAGCAGTAGCACAGTAGAGAGAAGTAATAACTTGGGAAAATAGGTTTTATTTATTTTTAGTCACTCGTTGTTTGTCGTTGCGCCTTCTTTCTGCAGCCTGGAACGTGGGGCACTGGGAACATTTTCATACTACATGTGGAGAGACTGGGGGGTGGTGTTGGGGAATAGGCTAATAGACCGCATTTTGTGCCTCCTCTATCAAATTCCATCCAATTTGACCAAGGCCCTGATCCAAAGCCCACTAAAGGCAGAGGTTGTCTTTTCTTTCTCTTCAAAGGTCCCAACTGGAACAGTGGCCCTTGGTCTGGGAAATGGTAAAGGCAGGTTGTCTGTATCTGGGCGAGAGAAAAGAGATATATCAATGGCCTGTGATGGGATGAGAGATGGGGTGGTTTCTGAGTTGGTGCACAGAATTCTTTTTTTGGTGTATGGATGGTGAGTCTTCAGGGGTTAGCTGATCACCATATTTGGGGTCAGGAGCAGATTTTCCCCCAGAGCAGATTCGTAGTGGCCCTGGGGATTTTTGACTTCCCCTGTAGTGTGGGGCATGGGTCACCTGCTGGTGGCTCCTCCATGCCTTGAAGCCTTAAAACCATGCTCTAGGAGATCCAGTTACTCAATCGTAGATTAGGTGGCTATTGCAGGAGTGAGTGGGAGGTTCAGTGGCCTGCATTGTACAGGAGGTCAGAGCATATGATCATATTGTTCCCTTGAGATTTTAAAATCCACCAATCTATGGGAGAGGTTGGAAGAACTGGTGGCGGGGCAGGGAGAAGGGGGGCGCTCTGAGGGAGGTGCCTGGGAAAGGAATGAGATCCCACAGTCACCTAGCTGGTAGGGGGCATGAGGTGTTCAGAAGCAGGTAGTGGGGAAGCTGAGGAAGTTAATGGGGAATGCGGAAACAGACAGCTAGTGGGGAGAATTCAGGCTGCTGGGAAAGCTTAGAGAATAGATGGATGTGGGGTGAAGGAGCTCTGAAAGCAGATGATTAGATGGATATATAGCATCTTGGAGCCCATGGTTTCCTAGTTATAGGCAACAATTCCTCAGACTTGCTCTTCTGTCCTTCCCAAAACACAGCAAACTGAGCAGAGCAATAGCACAACAAACAAAAGTCATCATTTTCATGTTAGCTGCCAACCTCCAGCTGATGAATGAGGAGTTGGTGACAGATGACTCTTCATTCCCATTCTCTATTATGTCTGCTCAATGTAGTATTAATGTCATCCCATCATCACCACATTCATCCTCCCTGACCTTGACTACATCTCATGTTGGTCTGCTGCACTGCTCTGCTGATGAGACCGTGATACCCAGAACACCAGACATGGGTGATGTCTCAGGATTTCCAGGGCAATGGTAAATCCAGGCTGATCGCACTACTATTGAGCCTGCTGCATCTTCCATCTTCAAAGCACCTAGCAAGCATTATCTAATCAATCTGTAACTTGCCTGCCACTCAATAAAATAGCCATGGATGGATATTAATCTTGGGGAAAATTGAGGAATGCAGGCATTTTAATGAATTGAGAAATAAGTCACCTCAGTGTCATTAAAACAAAAACCAAAACCCAAACAGGAACTATAGGAAAAGGTTTTATTCCTGGCAAGTCTTTGTGACATTTTAACTTCCTGAACTCCTGGTCTTAGAGCTGATGACCACATGGTCATCAGATGAAATACTTCTTTTCTGATACAGCAGTTTCACTTAAGAGTGCAGGGCTCTCATTCCATTTTTGGATAACTCTACGTTTGTTAGATCCCTTAAGTGGGAACTAAGGTTCCCAGTCACTTATTATCTCTCTTTATGTCATGGAATGCACTTGCTTGATCATTTTTCCTGTCTGTATTCCAAATTGTATATTTTCTTTTTTAAAATTGATAGTAGACCCTGTTAGGCACAAGGACCTTTCTTTGCAAACACTTATAACCAAACTGCACATCCAAGGGCAAAATTTATTACCAAATCCTCAGCTGGTGTAAATCAGCACAGATCCACTGGATTCAATGCAGTTACATTGATTTACTCCACTCAAGAATATGACACATCAGCATCTAATCAATTTAAACACCTAAGTGGAGACTGGAGAATTCAAATACATTACTGGTGGTTTTTTCTCTCCTCTCTGCAATGGTACTAACCAAGCAAAACCTTAGATCAGGATAAAACATAGGAGGCCAATATTTCCATACTCTGTACTATATGGATACCAGACAGACACAAAAGCTGTAGCTTTCAGAAGAACCAAACTTTTCCTAAGTTCTGAGATGTTAGTGAAGGCTTAGTATAGAGCCTGTCTGAACTTTCTCCAATTTTGTGGATTTTTGTTTCTTGGATTTTACACTGGGCTCTTCCCCGATACAAATACTTGTATAAAGCACAGGACCAAAGTGTATGTGCTGATTATTCCATCACTCACAGATCACTAGGAAGAAGATAAGTTGCGTGTTTGTTTCTTGAATCCCCTAAATCCAATTACCTCCTCACAGAGTCTGTTCCTAAAGAGTCCATACTGTTGATACCACTGTTGAATGTACAATTAACTCACTGATCTGAGGCAGTGATAATAAATGTCTCTTGTAACTGAGCATACATTAAAAACAGAGGCAGTGGGAGCCAATAATTTCTCTTGTCATGTTGATGACATGGAACTGAGACGACTAATTTCAGCAATGCGGGCGGGGGTGGGAGGAAGGATGGAAGCTATTTCCATATTTATTGACAAATTTAATTTACACCCTGAGTTTTCACTTGGGAGAGAATATATTTCACTTTAAATGTATCAGTCTTTAACAGTCAGTCCAGAAATAATGATGTCTGTGCCTGCAGACACTTTTACACTGGGATACTAAATTTATATGCAACACTTTTAAAGAAAATGATATTAAAATTCACCATTTAGGATTAAGCTGTAAATTCACTATAACCAGGAACAAATGAGGGGGTGGAAGAGAAACACTTTTTTCCCCGCTGTTAGGATGAAATTCCATTAATACAAAATGCCATGCTGGGCACATGCTAGTCTGGTGCTAGCACGAGACTGAATGTTTAAGAAGCCATGTCAAGAAGGATAGAGCATTCCACCAAGCAAGGCCAAAGCTGAGAAATAGCTCCCCTTACATTTCCTGTTGCCACGAGGCATAAAGATATTTCTTCTGACGTACCAAAGAAGAAGCAAGATGTAAAATAGAATTTCATTAGCAGATATAAACGTAAAATGAAGTCAGCTCACTTTCAGTCCTTATTTCAAGATAGGTAAGACGACAGCCTGGAAGAAGGTTATCACACTTTTCATCTAGAAATCTAAAGGCTGTTGCTAAATAAAAGTTATTTATAGATGCATCACCCCCTTTTGAGACAGGCAAGAATCATTATAACCATTTTAATGACTGGAGCCAGGGAGTCCACCGACAACTGCCAGTTAGGAGTTGGTTCCCAGAGAGCCAACTACAGGGAGGAAGAGAAAGCTTGTGAAAAGGGATTTCTACAAATGAAAATTATGCGACCTTGGAGTTTAAATGGGCTGGAGCCTGGAGGAGCCAAAATTTGACTTACTTTTCCCCTCAAAATATGCATGCATGCTTTTGTGCAAATCTAAATATACATATATATATTTGGCGAATTTTGTGCATTTGCCACATAAAATGCACATTTATGCAAATGTATGAGCCACCATCTTGGCTAGAACAGTGGAGACTGAACCTAGTACCTCCAGAACTAAAAGAAAGGTGTAGGCTAAACTAAAGAGCCAACCCTACATACTTATGTGCTGTAACAACTTGTACCCTTTATGAATTGGGGGAAGGGGAGGGAACCTGTCACAGGCCCCCCAGTGGGTTACATAACTTTTTAAAGATAAAAATATGATCACTGCTAATAGTACAGCATCCAATCTTAAGCAATTTTATGATAACAATGCCACATACTCATGGGCAAGCCTACATTAATGAAATAGCATACTCATGAAAAACCTTATGAAAACATCAATGCCCTTATGAGGAACCATACAATAACAAAATAATGTGCTGCTGAACAGCCCTATGATGATAATCTAGTGCATACATAAACAACCCTACACCAACACACCAGTTCTCACTCTAACAACCCTACAATAACAAAAATAAATCTTAAGTGGTGGGCTCTGACAGTGTAACCTGCTAGTGTGGGCTCAAATTCATTTACTTGCCCCTCTCCAGTGCCTCACATAGAAACCCCTACAGAAAGCAGCTGGAGAGCCAGGCGCCAGTCTGTTCAGGACTCACAGTGAAGCCTGCTCAGAGTTCCCATCCCACATTAAACTATTGCTCAAAATAAACATAACAATGAACTTTATTAACTAACTAAACAAACACTATCCTAAGAAACCATAATAAAATTTGAACAAAATAGTAAGAAACCCAAGAGCCCCAAAGTTCAGGTGGAGTCAACCTTATCTCAGCTGTAGTCTCGAAGTCCTTGAGACTTAAATGCAAAACAGAAGCCATCCTCATCATCTCTAGCTGCAGGAATCTTCAGGCAGATGCCATGCAGTCCTTTCTTCCTCCTGTGTAGCCAGCACCACACAACCAGGTCACTGGCCATCCAGCTCTCAGGTCTAGTGCAGACAATTCCCCTGCAAAACTGTCCAAAGCAGGGAGAAAACATCTGCAGTCCACTCTCACTCAGTCCCTGAGCACATGGAAGCTACAGCTCTCTCTGTTTGCTCCTCTCCAGACTACTCCTCTCAGGCTTCTCTCAGGTATGTAAGTCCAGCACAACAATAAAATTTGTGGAGCATGCTCAATGTGCTGCCACACCCTCTTACCAGAAAGTTCTGGTTTCTGGGCTGCAAAATCTGCCCAGCAACAGAACCCAGCCATAAGGGATTCCGGAAAGAGATTATTCCCTTTTAGAGAGGTGGGTTACAACAGCACTCCACAAACAAGCTACAATGCTCATGAACAATACTACAAAAACAAAACAGTGCAATATGCACAACCCTAAAACTGCAAACCAATATGAACTTGAATTATGACATTACAACATGTGTGGGTGATGGTGGGAGAAGAGACTGTTAAAGAAACATCAAATTTTTGAACTTCTCTAGTGACACCAACTCTTAGGCTATGTCCACACATACATCATTATTTCAAAATAAGTTATTTTGAAATAAAGTTCTTATTTCGAAATAAGTTGATTTGAATTAAGAAAATGTTAATTTGAATTAAGGGAAAGCCTGCTTTCGAAACAGCTGTTATTTCGAAATGGTTAGTTTGAAATAAGGCTGTTTGGACATGCTGTTTTGAAACACTTGTTTCGAAGCAATGGTGTTGTTTCGAAACAGCATGTCCAAAGGGCATTATTTCGAAATAACGATTTTGAAATAACAGCCATTTTGAAATGAATGGGGTTTAAGCTGTTTCAAAATGACGGTTCTTATTTCAAAATGACAGAGCTTGTCATTTCGAAATAAGAAAACATCGTGTGGACGTTCAGTTTTTTATTTCGAAACAACCAGTGTTGTTTCGAAATAAAAGACTCGTGTGGACATACCATTACAATTTTATTGCAACTCTCATGGTGCTTTACGCTCTTCACAAAGCCCCCACCCCCAACTCCTGGAATCATGTGAATATGTAAGTTTCTAGCCCTCATGGTTGTAGAAAACACTCAAAAACATGAGTCTTAATGACTGAACAAACAGAAGCAATTAAAAAGAAGTTTACATTTATTTTTAAAAATCTCAACAATTTATGCTGATCTGTTGATGGGGAGGCGTGATTGCTTTGATTGGGAATGCTTCTTCTGACATGTTAAAAGGAGAGAAAATAAACAACAATGATGATTTAACAGTTATGGGCATATTCTTTGCTGGTGTAAAGTGGCAAAGCTCCACTAACATCATTGGAACCAGGCCTAATTACCCCAGCTCAGGACCTAGCCCTGTGACAAAAAGACCTTTTCAGTTTTTCATCTTGCTTCAGGAAGAGGCTTCAAAACCGTCTTTTGTCCACATTCTGGAATCTGAGCTAATCATTTATAGCTCTGCAACTGACCTGGCTAATAGCAATCTCATTTCTGGGGCATGAGAGATCAGATCAGGTAGTTCAAACAAGAAGTGTAAAAACTGGGGTTATGTAGAACAAGCTTGATCCAGTCCGTTTCATAGAATCATAGAAATGGGAAGGGACCATGAGAGGTCATCAGGCCCAGTCCCCAACACTCATGGCAGGAGCAAGTACCCTGACAGGTGCTTGCCTGACTTGCTCTTAGAAACTTCCAGTGATGGAGATTCCACAACCTACTTAGGGAATTTATTCCAGTGGTTAAATCACCCAGACAGTTAGGACTTTTTTCCTAAGGTCCAACCTAAACCTCCCTTGCTGTAATTTAAGCCCATTGCTTCTTGTTCTATCATCAGCAGTTAAGGACAACAATTTTTCTCCTTCTTCCTCGTGATAACCTGTTAGGTAGTTAAAAACTGTTATCATGGGTCCTTTAAGTTTCCTCTTTTTCAGACTAAACAAACCCATCTCTTTCAATCTTCTCTTATAAGTCAAGTTTTCCAGACCTCAGTCATTCATGTTGCTCTTCTTTGGATTTTCTCCAGTTTGTCCACATATTTCCTGAAATGAGGCACCCAAAACTGGACACAATACTCCAGCTGAGGCCTAATCAGGGCAAAATAGAGCAGTAGAATTACTTCACGTGTTTTACTTACAATACTCTTGTTAATACACCTCAGAATGATGGTTCCTTTTTTTGCAGCAGCGTTACACTGTTGACTCATATTTAACTTGTGGTCGACTATGACAGCCAGATCCCTTTCAGCAGTACTCCTTCCTAGGCAGTCATTGCCCATTTTGTATGTGTGCAATAGATTGTTCTTTCCAAAGTGGGGTACTTTGCACTTGTCTTTATTAAATTTCATTCTGTATATGTCAGCACATTTCACCAGTTTCTCCAAATCATTTTGAATTGTGATCCTATCCTCCAAAGCACTTGCAACCCCTCCCAGCTTGGTATCATTAGCAACCTTTATAAGTGTACTTTCTATGCCATCATCTAAATCACTGATGAAAATATTGAACAGAACCAGACTCAGAATCAATCCCTGTGGTACCACGCTCATTATACCCTTCTTGCATGACTATGAACCATTGATAACTACTCTTTCAGAGCAGTTAGCTAACCAATTTTTCACCCACCTTATAGGAACTCCATCTAGACTGTAGTTCCCTAGTTTGTTAACGAGTAGGTGATGCAAGACCATATCAAAAGCCTTACTAAAGTCTAGATACACCACATCTACCAATCAGAAAGCCATCAGGTTGGTTTGACATAATTTGTTCTTGACAAATCCATGCCGAATATCACTTAGCACCTTACTCTCTTCTAGATATTTGCTAATAGATTCCTTAATTATTTGTTCCATTATTTTTCTTGGTACAGAGATTAAGCTGACTGGTCTATAATTCCTTGGGTTGTCCTTATTTCCCTTTTTATAGATGGAAACTATATTTGTTTTTTTCCCATTCTCTGGGACCTCTCCAGTCTTCCAAGATTTTTCAAAGATAATAGTCAATGGCTCAGACAACTCCTGAGTCAGCTCCTTGAGTATTCTAGGGGACATATCATCTGGCCCTGGTGACTTGAACACATCTCACTTGTCTAGGTAATTTTTAACTTGTTCTTCCCCTATTTTAGTTTCTGATCTTATCCCATATTTACTGCCCTCCCCCATGTCAGACATCCAATCACCACCAACCTTCTTGGTGAAGACCGAAATGAAGAAATCATTTAATTCCTCTGCCATTTCTACATTTTCTGCTATTGTTTTTCCGCGGTTGATGAGTAATGGACCTACGCTGCTCTTGGTCTTCCTCTTGTTTCTAATGTATTTAAAAATGCTTTTTTTGTTACCTATAATGCTCTTAACTAGTTTGATCTCAGTTTGTGCCTTGGCCTTTCTGATTTTTCCTGTGCACAATTGTGTTATTTGTTTATAGTCATTCTTTGTGATTTGTCCGAGTTTCAAAATCTTCTGGTTAAGCCAGGGTGGTCTCTTGCCCTACTTCCTATCTTTTCTGTGCATTGGAATAGTTTGTTCTTGTGCCATTAATACTGTTTCTGAAAAACTGCCAGATGTCTTCCGTTGGTTTTCCTCTTAGACATGTTTCCCATGGGATCCTGCCTACAAACACCCTGAGTGTTCTAAAATCTGCCTTCTTGAAATCCATCATCTTTATTTTGGTGTTCTCTCTCCTACCGTTCCCTAGAATCATGAATGCTACCATTTTATGATCACTTTCACCTAAGCTACCTTCCACTTTCAAATTCTCAACCAGTTCCTCTCTATTTGTCAAAATCAAGAATGGCCTCTTCCCTAGGAGGTTCCCTAGTAGCTTTCTCCACCTTTAGAAGTAAAAAATTATCTCCAATACACTCCAAGAACTGGCTGGATAATCTATGCTTTCAGTGTTATTTTCTCAACAGATGTCTGGGAAGTCCCCCATCACCACCAAGTCCTGTGCTTTGGATGATTTGTTAATTGTTGAAAAAAAGCCTCATCCACCTCCTCTTCTGGGTTAGGTGGCCAGTACTAGACCACTTCCATGACATCACCCTTGTTTTTAACTCTTTTTATTTTTACCCAGAGAGACTTTCAACATGGCTGTCTCCTATTTCCATCTGCACCTCAGCCCACGTACATAATATACGAGGCAACACCACCTCTAATGACAGGGATTCCATAACCTTCTGTGGTAAGCTGATCTACAACTTAGTTATCCTTAGAGTTAAACAATTTTTCTTAATATCTAATGTAAATTTTCCTTGCTGCACAGCAAGCCAATTTCTTATCCTACCTTCAGTGGACATGAAGAACAACTAATCACCACCCTCTTTGTAACAGTCTTTTATATAGTTGAATACTGTTATCTGGACCCCTACAATCTCTCCTCAAGACATAACATTCCCAGTTTTTTTTAACCTCTCCTCAAAGCTTAGGATTTCTAAACCCTTTCATATATTTGCTCATCTCCTCTGGACTCTGTCCAATTTGTGCTCATCTTTCTCATAATGTGACACCAAAGTTGGACCAATTACTTTAACTGAGGCCTCACCAGTGAAACAATGAATTCCCACATTTTACAGACAACACACTTATAAAAACATCCAAACTGATATTAGCCCTTTTCTCAGTTGTATCACATTGGTGAGTCTTATTCAATTTGTGATTTACTATAATGCCCTGATCCATTTTTTATTCATGCAAATCTATAGGAGCTCCATTAATCCAGATTAACTCTGGTCTCAGTTATTCTGGTGTAGATCCATAAATTTCATTAATCATGGTAACTCTGCTCTTAGATTCACTGATGTAAGTCTGGAATAAGGAATTTAGATCAATCAGTCTCTGAATTGTCAGTATCATGTTCAAAGAGCATAAGAACCTCAACCTGTTCCCATGCAGCCACAATTCCCACCATGTGAGCATTTTTCAGCTGCTTTGCTTATTAAAATTGTGCTTATTGCAGACTTCTGGTCCACAAAATACATGCCACCTTCTCTCTAGGGGGCAGTTCCTAAATGAACATTCAAATCATTCATTAGCTCCATATTATAGCTCTGCTTGTTACTCAATTATCATTGACAAAGGGATAGAGCAATGGGCTGCAAGAGCATGTGTATTTATAAACAGGGGAACAAGTCAGCCTGGATTTACTAATCAAGTACTGCAGAACCATTTAGGTCTCAGAGCATCACATTCCAACATGGTCAGAGAGAACTGCCAGCATGTTCCCCTATAGCCTTTCCTTTAACTGATAGAGAGACATATTGTGTGTATTTTAGCAGGAAAGCAATTATCCAGTAACCTTAGTACCTACGATTTGTTTCATATCCACATTCATTTAGTTGTTTCTTTGATGACTGGCCATGTAGCAACGGCAAGAGGGAAACCTTAAACCTAGCAAGAGATTAATGACAGGCTCCAACGGAACAGATGTATATGAATAGCAAATGAGGCCACTGAAAGCTTCTGATAAAACTAATGACAGGAGCCTTTGCTGCAGCAGAATATACTAGCAGAGATGGAAAAGCTCATCCCACAGATCACCAATTAAGCAAGGCTTTTAGAAGTTTGAAGGTGGCATTGCAATTATGTCCCACATGCAAATCTTCAACATCAGGATACAGGTCCTCAGTTGGTGTAAAGTGGCATAAATTGGTTTCAGGAGAGTTCCACTGATTTGCACCTCATGTGGCTTTTTTCCCCTCTATGTTGATTGCATGTTTGTTAACTTGTATTTTATACAAGATGGGCTGATCCCTGACAGCTAAACCAGTGCAGCTTGCTGGTCAATAAACTGATGAATCCAGATATGCATTGGGCAACAGAGGAAACTTTAAGCCTGCTTCTCAACTGACCCTTAAATCTGTAGTTATGTGACTGAAAGGGCTTTGCAAGCACAGCCCACTTTCTGGCCTTTCTCTGTCAGTCTGTAACACAACATTTTTTTCAATGTGGCATTTGATCAATTCCAAAATTTTGAAGAATGTTCTAGGCATCACTGGGCATAAGACTATTGATTTTTGTGAAAATTGGAAAAATAGGACAAGGAGACATACAGAGGGGAGGAATATAAGGGAAATAGGCAGTCACACAGAACTCTTGGCATGGGGAGATGGGGAGATGGGCATAGGAGGCCTGAGAAGAAAAGGCTGAGGGAGGAAATGGGCTTGTACACAAACATTATGGCATAGAAGGACAGCAGAATGGGGAAGACAGAGCCCCTGGCATGAAGGACAGAGTGGAGGAATAGTAAGAAGACTCTGAAATAAAGGGGGATGCTGCGATGTGAGAGAGGCACAGAGGGAGTTTGTGGAAGAGAATGGAAGATTCAAGAAGCACTCAGATGTGTACAATGAGATTGACCTGCAGGAGCAATACAGTCTGTGACCTGTGAGTATAAAAGGATGACTTTTAATTTACTGTAGCTCCTCCACAGTAACACACTGTAGGTAAATTGGTTCTGTTAAAAAAATGGAAATTGGAAGGAACCAGTATTTCCAAATCTATGCATCTCTGGTCATTGCTAAAGGCAAAACCAAATAATAAATTCTAATAAGATTCCAACCCTTCCATCAGGCCTTACTTATCCCACGTCCTATAGACAGTCCTTCCTTAGGTGGGATAAGGTGAATATAGTGAAGTCTATCCCTTGCAAATTAATAGCTTATCTGCCTCATTGTAATGCACTTCCCTCAGAAAGACAGGAACAAAAATCAGACAAAATGATTATGATAGTTCCTTTTGATCTTAACAGCTGAGTTTAAAAAAGGCAGCAGTTAGCAAAAATATTTTTGACCCTTCCTGAACCTTTACAGTTCCTGAAGTGTTTTGAGATCCTTATATATGAGAGGCTACAAGTGCAAAATATTATTAAAAATGGCTTTAGAGAGCTCTGTGGCTGCCCTTTTCTGCTGGAAGAAGATCAGAACTGATTATATTGTTTCTTTTCCTCAGGTGCATATTCTGTACTGTCTCACACACATGGACCTACATACACAAACATGCACATATAAAATTACAGCCAGTGATCCTAGCACACCACATGCACCTCACACACGGTCAATGAAAAGTGCATATGTGCAAATACACACATGTGCATGCACGCTCATGCGCTTTTTGTTTGTAAATCCCAGGCAGCAATCAGGGAATTGCTCCATGAGTCAGACATTCACAAATAAGCTGTGAGCCATGAATAACAATATATAGACCGGAGCATTCTGTCATCTATGGGAAGTGCTTTTTCCTCTTTCAAATGAGGTCCTAAGTGAATTTGAATGCTGATAGTCTGGAAAGTGAGAAAGCATGGGGAGAAAAGTTTCATTTTGATCACTAACTGAAACCTGAAACTTCAGTTGCGGGCATGGTAAAATTCAATCTAGCATCCCAAACTCACTAAAAATGCCAGTGCCTCTCAGTAGTTTAGCCACTGAGGCAGGGGATAAGAGTGGGCTTTGTGGGAATGGGGCACTCCCTCTTTCATGTTGCATAATTCTTGTATTAAGGGACAGGATGGAGTGTTCTCACTCTGCCCTTCCTGTGCTAGAAATAAGACAAAGGGAAAGGACTTGGAGGCCTGGAGAAAAGCTCTTTAAGAATCAAGAGCTGGAAAGTCAGGATGTGAAAAGGGCAGCAGGTGCCTGTCAGTCTTTAACAAGCAGTGACACTTAAGAGGCAAAGAAAGAGAGAAGCACTCTGCTAACAGATACACAGGCATAAATCACTCCTCTGAAATGATGGAGTTACTTTGGAGTTGCAGGCAGTATTGCCAGCTCTCATAATTTAACTGTGAGTCTCACAGTTTTCTTCTTAAAACCCCAGTTCCTGGAGTCATGGGGTTATGTGAGACTCCTGCTTTATTAAAAAGAAAAGCTTTTTCTAGCCACAATGGATGCAAAGGAAAGCTAGGAAATGTAAAACATTCCACTCTCTAAAGGCACAAAACCCAGAAGGCAAACATAAATCCTCAATTTCTTTTTTTAAAAAGGATAATTTTAAAGCCAATCTCATGATATTGGGGTTATCTGATTAATGATTTTGGAGAAGTTGGTGGCAACTAATGTATTGGTGTAGCAAGAACAGAAGAAGGAAGGCGAGATTGAGAAAAGGGAAGAGGAGGAAAGAAAGGGATATTCTTAGGAGTGGGTTGTGCCAGGATTAGACGCAGAAAACCTCATGACCAAAAGAGTCACAAACCATCCCCTATTCTACCTTAACATCTGCTAGCAACAAATTATGGCACAGTCCTTCTCTTGCTCAGTCATAATGACCAGCATGAACAGCTCTACATAGAAAGCCACCCAGCAGAGGCCATTTATAATGCCCAACAGCTACTAGAAGTTTTATTTGGCCTGGGAAACCCAAGAACAATGATGCATATTCTTGAGTACCATCTTCTGGTGCCTTTTCTATGAACTAGCTATTTATGTATGCAGAGACATTTCTGTTGTCTTGAACTCTCAAGTGACAGCTGGTGCATGGGCCAAGTAGTCCTACAGTTCTGTCCACTCCTCGCCACTGCCCATTAAAGCAGTCTGAAATTAATTATCCAATCAAGAACTCTCCCTCTGGCCCCCCAAACATGAATTTCTGTCAAATGCAAAATTTTTGGGGACAGTTTTCAAATGGGAATAAAAATTGTTTAATTTTCAAATGATGGGGCTGCTGCGGCCGCAGGTGGCTGGGCCCCAGATCCCCCACCGGGGACGGGGATGCCGCGGCCGTGGCAGCGGGTAGCTGGGCCCCAGATCCCCGGTGGCTGGGACCTGGATCTCCAGCCCAATGGGGGTGGGGGGGAGCTGCCAGACCTGGGGCACTGACACTGGGATTCAGGGCACGTGCCCCTGGTGCCAAGTGCCAGCGACACCCCTGGTCAGAAGGAGACAAAAGGTAAAACAGCTTGTCCAGAGCTGTATCACTGGTCAGTAACAGAACCTAGACCTCCTAAGTCCTGAACAAATGGCCTAGTCCTCTAGATTAGACCACACTGCCTCACAAAGCTAGCTGCTCCTGTTTGCAGCAGATGAGGATCTTGACTCGTATAACAACAAAAGAGTCTGGTGACACTTATAAAGACTAAAATATTTATTTATTGCATGAGCTTTCATGGGAGAAAATCCCACTTGGCCAGATGCTTGATTTTTTCCCCATAAAAGCTCATGCACTAAATAAATTTGTTAGTTTTTTAAAGTGCAACCAGATTCCTCGTTTGTTTTGCTGAACTAGACTAACATGGCCACCCCTTTGGAATGAGACTGGTATGTGTGGCATGTGAAACAATTCAATGCATGCCTTTAGCACTTTTAACTTGGTGTCTTCTTCAGCACAGATAGTACAGGCTTCTGTGATGGACTCTCACAGAACTTGTGCTCTGGCCTCCTCTTGACACAACCAAACAGAATGCTAGACTTTGGGAGGGATCTACCATCCCTGGGTGTTCCTCACACCCATGCCATTGTCTCCTCCATCTGACCTCAGAGCAGCACTGAAGCTAGGTATTTTGGTGCCAGGGGCACGCCCAGAGCAAGTAGCATGAAACGTGCCCTCAGATCACACACTCAAGTGGAGCTGCTCGATACAATGCCCAGGGCCTTGCCACAGTTGCCCTGGCCTAGTTACGGCCCTGCCTCAGAGGGTTCAGCACTCCTGGTCCACGAGGAACTTTCCTGGCAGGAGCCCCCCGTCTTGCTGAGTCCCGGAGAGTTCCTTCATGCCCCAAAGGGTCCTTACACCCTGCCGCCATGGTCAGAAACAATTACCAGCCAGTGTGGAAATCGGAAGGCTTTATTAGTTCTCAGGATCACAGCACAGAAAGACTTTGCTAGCAGAATAATTAGGTTATAGCAGTGTAGCTATATAGCAGTTATAGCAGTATAGCTCCACCTTGGGAGCCTCATCCTCTGGGTTCCCTCCCTGCCAGTTCCCCACAGGGCAGTGACCTCCCCCCACCCCCAGACTTATTCCCTAACCCCTCCCAGTCCTTTGTCTCCTTCCCAAGTTTGGTGACTACTCCCCTGATTTTCAGCTGCCATAACCTGTTACAACTGGTTGAGGCTGAGGCAGGGGGCTGTGGCCAGGTCTGTCTATATGTGGTAGGGGAGGCCCCATCTGCCCTCTCGTGGTCTCTGAAATTATCACACACTCGGGTCTCATCACCAATATACATGAGTAGCCTGTGTGGCCCTGGGGGAGCTGCTTTTGTGGTCGCTGCACCATGTGCCAGTCACATGCCGCTCTACCCACCTGACTGACTGGAGTAGGGCCAGGGTAGGAACGCCCTCTAGCTCCAGTGCCTCCTCCCAGTGATGGAGGGCAGGGGCCTGGTCCCTGTGGTGGGGAGCAGCCCTGGGCCTGTTAATCTGGCCCTGTCTCTAGGGCTCATCTAAACCTGGGATCTTATTCATGGAGAGTCTCAGATTATCCCTTAAACTTTAGAGTTACAGATGACCTCCACATTTTCCATTAGTGAAGGTTAAAATGAGGAGCATAACTTGACGTCACTTAACTCAATGAGAGTTTTGCCACTGGCTTCAGTGGGAATTGGATTTCATCCCCTGACAGTAAATTCAATCAATCAATCAAATCATAGGGCTGGAAGGGACCTCTAGTATACCCATGCACAAATCAGCAGCCCAGTTCTGCAATTGGACCCTTTAGCAAGGAGTCCTACATGGAATCCCAGTGGGCTTCAGTTACAGGATCAGGGCCTTGGACTCCTGATTGCCAATGAAACTAGTCCTTGGTAGCTGGGAGCTTGCACTGTTAGCTCTTCATGGGTGTGAAAAGGAAGAACAATAGACAACTAAAGAAAGAATGAGGAATGGCAAGATGAAGAAGAAGGATTGTCCCAGGGCACACAGCATGAACATTTTGAAAGAGATGAAGTCTCTCAACCAAACACATGGAAGGATCTATAAAGGAAGGGTCAGACTGGCCAGGAACACAGTAACTAATGTTAGGCTCCTTGAATATATTTGGTGTTTATATTTACCTTAAAGAGGTAAATGATGGAGCCACTGGGACTTTATTTAATTCTTCACGTAGTGGGTGAAGGAAGAAAATTTCAGTTTTTAAAAGAGATTACATTGCTCATCACCTCTTCTTTCATAGCAAGAAAAAAAAATGCTTAGCACAGTTACTTAACCTGAATCTGTGTCACTTCAGCCCCTTGGTTGAGCCAAAGGAATCACAATGTTTCAGTTCCACTTTGCAGTGTATTACAGGTGTTGTCATGGCAATGATTTATTCAAGAATTAGTCACGCTGCAGCATTTCTACAATAGGATGAAAAAACAATGAGAAGATAGTAACATTTGGAAGTGCCTGTGACACACAGGTTGAGGGCGGGGAGGAGATAGCACATTTCCTCTTCCTCAAACTATCTCTCCGTGACATTTATACAGCTCTGAGAAAAGTTAGTCCCTAATCAGAAATGTTATTAATAGTAATCTGACAATAAACCACACTTCATATTAAACCTTGCCAGCAGCTGCCATAGTAAATTCTCTAATGGCCCATTCCTTTACTACACTTGGATTGGGCAACAGACTGAGCTAGAGATGAAATTATTACATTTACATTGTTATAGAAGAGCAAAATTGGAATTTATTGGTAATGGAATCTGCAGGGTCTCCTGGCCCTGGGGAGGCATTCATGAAGGAGATCTAGCAAAGCAAAAGCAAAACTGCATTTGTCTTTTGTTGGCAAGATCTACCCACACCAGACCCAATAATTTACCAGGGCCTCTAAGAGAATGTCTATACTGCAAAGAAAAACCCATGGTGCCAAATATCAGAGCCAGGTCAAACAATTCAGACTTACTGGCAGTGGGCTGAGGGGCTTAAATCAGCATGGCAGACACTCCCCCTCAGGCTCGATCCTGACCTCTGAAACCCAGAAAGGGGTATAAATCACATATACTTATGGTATGTCTATTTTATCCTGTAAACCCTGGCTCTGACTGAAGTTTAGGTCCAAATCACCCCTTCCATACAAACACAGATCAGTCTGTCTTGGGCCAGGAACCTTTCTGAACTCAAGCTTGCAAACAGTGCTGAGACGTTGGTCAAAGACTGATTCCTTTTGAGACTTGGGTCCAAGCCCTGTCCTTTTGCAGTGTGGATTTAGGTCAAGCTGCAGATTCAAGTAAGAAAGTCTGTGTGATGCAACATGTAGGTGTTAGCATGACTGTGAAACCTGGGTTGCTGAGTTAGTAGTAATTATTCTTGTTTTTTTAAAAGGGCTAGATATGAATCAGCATTGTTCCATTGACTTCTGTGGTACTCTACTGATTTACACCAGATAAAGAACTAGTCTTGGCTATTTATATGCTAGAACAAAGGAAGTTGATTTAAAATGTCAATTTCAGTGATAGTTACGCTGAAAGAAAAGGTTACTCACCATGTGCAGTAAGTCTTCCTTCTTCCAGATGTGTGCCCCTGTGGGTGCTTCACTTGTGGTGTCACATCCCACAGTGCCCTCAATCAAAGATTCTTCAGAGCAGTATCAGTGTGGGCAGCACAAGCACTAGTGATACCTTGAAGAGGCCGTTGGCACGCTTGCTAGTGTGCCTGTGCTGACCATCACCCTCAGTTCCTTCTCCACAATGGAGTACCTATTTAGAGAGATACAATCTGAAACAGAGCAGTGGAGGGTGGGTAGTGGAGCACCCACCAGGGGACACATCTTGAAGAAGGAGTTTCTGCATACAATGAGTACCTTTTCTCCTTTGTTGAATGTTGTCCCTGTGATCACTTCACTTGTGGTGACTATGCAGAAATATGCCAAAGTGAAGGAGGGGCTTCTGTTATGTCTTATGAATGGAGGATAAGATGGATATACCTAGTCTGGTGTCTGAGGTTGCTAGATGATCAATTGCATAATGTATAATATAAAGTCACAGGATAAGTTGATAAGTTAGAGATAAATTGACCCTTTTGGAGGTCAGCAATGGACACAAAAAGTCTGTCAGATTTTCTAAATGCTTTTATTCTGTCTAGGGAAAAAGGAATTGATTGGCATCCATGGAGAGTGTGGAGGATTGACTCCTGGACATCTTTTGAAGTTTCAGGTAAAATGCAGGTAAGTGTATAGGTGAAAATGAGAGATCACTTCTGGTATAAGCTTAGGATGAGGTTTTAGGGTGACTTTATCCTTGTGTAACCCTTCTGCCAGTGCAAGATAGCATAATAAAGGCCGGGTTTTATATCTAGGGGTTTCCAAATAATGTTACAGCACCAACTGGCTTGACCCTCCACCCATTCTTCTGGGAAATCACGCACTATTCCCTGGGCACCCCAAAGACATAAGAATTCCCCGCTCGCAAGCAAGAGTCTGAGTGTAGTATACAGGACTTTTAATAATAACATAAAAGAATGTATAGACACAATATCAAAAACAGCACTGATTTGGAGAATCACTGCAGAACTGGATTCCCACCAAAACCCAATACAACACTTACTCCTCCCTTGTGTATGTAGAGAATGTCCCCCCTCCACCTGCTGTCTGCCAGCTCTGCCCGCTGGTCATTCACACTCTCCGGCCCTCTGCTGATTGCTCGCACCATCCGCCAGCTCCACCTGCTGGTCACTGAGGCTTTCTAGCCCAACTTTGGCTGCTTGCATTGTCTGCTGGCTCTGCTTGCTGTGCACTGGCTCCGCCTGCCGGTCACCTATGCTCTGTGGCTCTCTGCTGGCCACCTGCACTGTCCGCTGGCTCCACCTGCTGGTCACTCATGCTCTCCAGCCCTCCACTGGCCACTCACACCATCTGCTAGCTCCACCCATTGTCTGCCAGCTCTGCCCACTGCTCACTCACACTTCCTGGCCCTCCCCTGGTGGCTCACACTATCTGCTGGCTCCACACACTGGTTACTCTTCAGTGATTTGAGCTTAGAGAGGGTCTCAGTTCTCAGTGATTTCAGTTTTTCTCTTTAGGACACCATAAACAGCACCTCTGGTCAAAACAACAAAAGAAAAGGCTCCACAAGGAGCCAGCCATTAAGTCTGTCTTTTAACAGTAGAGCAGAGATGAAGCAGTGCCTCAAGCATAGTTTGTTGATAGAGCTGATGCTACTCCCCACCCCTTTCTACCTTTACCAGCCTGAAAACACAGGGTCACTTACTCTTTCCAGTTCTTTGTTGCTGATGGTATCTTTTCCACCAAACAGACTAAACAGAGTTTATACAATCAAAAGATAGCATATTGTGAAAAAGACAATATTTAATTTCCCTCCTCAGTTAAAATACAGGTATTGACAGAGTTGTGATCAAATCAACACATGTACAATTTACCATCATGCCCTGCACCCACACAGTGAGCCTATACTAATACCCAACTGTGTTCATGCAAATAAAAAACCCATGCAGATTAGTTGCCCCTCTTTTTAGCTGTTAAGCACAAGAAGTGCCCAGGCTCTAGACCTGACTTACACTTGTAAAAAGTTGTGTATGGTGGTGTTGCCATCAGTGAGTTGATTTTGCTCACTCTTCTAGCCGATGTGATGGTGACTAGGAAAGATATTTGCATAGACAAGTCAAGAAGAGGTGCCATGGCAATGGGTTCAAAAGGTGGTTTGTTAGTGCTTTTAGTACAAGTTCTAAGTCTCAGAGAGGCCTAGGATTATAAACTGTAGGCTATGTTCTTTCAGGGCCCTTAAGGAATCTCTTGACTACTGGATACACAAGCTGGTGGGCATGTAAATCTTTATTGTGGAAAGCTGAGACTACAGATAAATACACTTTTAAAGAGCCAGTAGAGAGGCCAGCTTACTTTAGATATGAGGCATAACCTAGTATGTCCGAAAAGGAAACAGAAAATGGTGTGATGTGCTTAGGTACGCACCAGGCACTGAATCCATGCCATTGTTGTGTGTATGTATTCCTTGTGGATTTTCTGGACCTGTTGTGAGCATTGGCATTCAATTGTGGAGACCAGTTATCAGCTAGGGTATGAGGTGTGGTCTGTGGAGATCTGGGTGGTATATCTGACCCTCAAATTGGTACAATAGGTCCCGTCTGAGTGGAAGCATCATTGGTTCAGTCACAGATAGACTGATGAGATCCAAGTACCAAGTTTGATGGGGTCATGCAGGTGCTATAAGAATTATGTGATGGTCTTTAATTATAGTATCACATCCTAATTTTTCAATGTTTGGCATATTTAGAAACAACAGGAAACAGGGTTTTATTATAATGGGAAGTGTCAGCAACTTTAATAGTAAATAGAGCTACCGGCTCCATCTGTAATACAGGATTCAGTCCTGTGCCCACTTATTTGTAACTCTTCTGCCACGGCAGGCTGGCAGAACAAGGGCCAAGTTCTATATCTAGGGGTTTGCCAATGATGCAGCACAATCAACTGGCTTGAACCTCCACCCAGATCTCTGGGAATCCTGCACTGTTCCCTGGGCACCCCAAAGGGTAAGGCTTCCCCACTCGCAAGCACAAGTGTGAGTGTAGTAAATGGAGCTTTTAATAGCAGTAAAACAAAAAGGCAAAAGACCAAATAACAGAGATCAGCACTTATCTAGGAAACTTAGTATAGAGCAAAGTTCCCAATAACCCATACCATATAACAGAACATACAAACTTAATGGCAAAACTGGCACTGAGCTGGAGAATCAATGCTAACTAGGCTCCCAACCAACCCTAAGGTACGTAGCGAGTGTCTTTTACGCCAGCTGTCCACTGATGCCATCTACCAGTCACTCACTCCACCCACTGTCTGCTGGCTCCGCCCTCTGGTCCCTTGTGTCATGCAGCTCACTGCTGCTTACTGTGACCATCTGCTGGCTCCGCCCACTGTCCACCAGCACTGCCCTCCAGTTCTTTGGGTTGCCCAGGTCACTGCTGGCCACTCTCGCCGTCTGCTGGCTCTGCCCGCTGTCCGCCAGTGCTGCCCACCAGTCCCTCGTGTCACCCAGCTCTCTGCTGGCCGTTCTTGCCATCCACTAGCTCCGCCCACTGTCCACTTGCAGTGCCCTCCGGTCCCTTGAGTCACCCAGCTTGCCACTGACCACTCTCACTGTCCACTGTCTGCCAGCACTGCCCTCCAGTCCCTCACATTGCCCAGCTCACCATTGGCCACTGTCACCATTCACCAGCTTCATCCCATTGCTTCTTTTCAGCTTAGATTGAACAAATCCCCCCTAGCTCAGTGATTATCAGCCCTCTTACCCTTTAGCAGCTGGTTAATTCAACTATTTCCATAACAAACAAAAGATGCAAGAGGAGCAAAGTACCCCAAGCATTGTTTCAACAGAAACAATACTGACCCACCGCTTTTCTTTCTTTCTTTTTTTTTTTTTGACTCTTTCAGGCTAAAAATATGCAGAAGCCATTCTTACAAATCTTTTTCTAAGTAAGGGTGTCTTTTACCCTTTAACTAACCCAGACAGATTTGAAACAAACACAGAGTAGCAGTTTACCCAAAGACAGTACAGTATTTCATATTTCTCTTTAGTAGAATTACAGATATTGATAGATTTGTGAGAAAAGAAACCCCAAATGCTATTACCCAGTATACTTTGCCCCAGTGCACCCAGTATGCTAATCAGTTAATTGTGCTCTTTGTATCCATGCTAATACAGGACCCATGCAGATTAGTTGCTCCCCCCTGTCAGTTCAGAAGCTGTTAGGCACAGCTTCTAAGCCTGCCTTACATCTGTTAATTCTGTCTAGGCACCAACTCAGTCTAACTCCATCAAGGCACCAAGACTTGACAGCAAGCTATGACTTTCATCCCTCTTGTCTTTCTGGAATGAATTCAGAGATTTACACTCTAGAGGTTGAGCTCAGAATCACGCCCAGGCAGGTGTGTACTCGTACCCTCTCCCTCCATCCCTCTCTCTCTCTCTCTCTCTGGGCATGTTCACACAGCAGTCTTATTTCGAAAGAACAGAGGTTGTTTTGAAATAAGAAACACCACGTTCACACGACGTACCATTGTTTTGAAACAATGGGTTCCATTGTTTCGAAACAACGGCGTTGTTGTGAAGCAACTTAAACCCCATTTGGTGTTGAAACAACGTTGTTTCAAAACAATTGTTTTGAAACAATCCCGTCAGAACATGTTGTTTCGAAACAGTGGTGACTCATTTCGAAATAACTGTTGTCCAAATGTGCTATTTCGCTTTGAGCTTTTTTCCTTAATTTGAATTAACATTTTCTTAATTCGAATTAACTTATTTTGAAATAATACCTTATTTCAATAGAAGTTGTTTTGAAACAACTTGTATCAAAATAACCCCCTGTGTGTGAACATAGCCTCTCTCTCTCTCTCTCTCTGTCTCTTTTCCACTGGGCCCTGCTTTTCATTGTCTTCACTGAGTCAAAGTGGTTATGTGTTCCAACCTCAAATGCAATTTTCCTGGTTCTCTTGTGGGTTTTGCTCACCTCCTCATGGCTCTGTGAACAGAGCTGTTGTGGAGCTCAGCTCACTATTAATGTCTATTTCATCTGACAGACAGATACAGCAGAGCAAGCCAGACTTGCCCCTTTCCATCCTACTGTCAAGCCGCATATGCCAATAGTTCCTCAAACCACAGCCCCTTCCTTCACAAGGCTAGACTTGGTATCTGCTTTTCATCCCCTTCTACCTTCATTTTAGTTTTTTTTTTTTTTGGCTGACAATAAATCTTTACTAACTTCTTAATAGTTTTTAAACATATGCATTGTCACATGGGTTTACCATCAAACTCAGCCTTTAAGCCCAATGTGAGCCTCAGAGGCACAGACTGTATCTGTTCAAATTATATCAGTTTGTGTGTACAGCTTTGAAAAATAGCAGATCCATATTGTTTGCCAGTACTTCGGGAGAGGTAAGACATCTCCTCTCCTGACTGCCTTTAACCCTTTTCACTCTGGATAATTCTGAAAAGGATGAACAACTGCCAGGGCTGGATTTTGGTGTTCATAGGCCCTACGCACTTTCACACCGAAAAGCACAAAAAGAGGGGTGAACGCTAATTGAATTACATCAATTGACATAATGCACTTTAAACTATTTTAATGCTAAACCATGTGATTTTTCCTTACTTTTTCTGCTTTTTTAATTTTTTCTCTTCTTTGTAGGCGCTAAAAATTTCATAGGCCTTAATGGGATATACAGCACTGATGATTGCCCACACTTTGCCAGTGTGACACTGAAGGTGGGGAGAAGATGATATAAAAGAAGAAATTTCCATCTCTCTTCTCAATCCCCTTTCAACTCACTCTTCAACCTCTGGCATTTACTGGAGCAGGGCTGGGGAAATACACATCTCTCCATCTCTAAACTATCAGAAAATCCTTGAGTTACAGTACCTCTTCCTCCTCTGGAATTTCAATGGCTGACTTCAGTGGTTTCTGGTTATATAAGTGCCTAGGGACATTTCCATTCCACATTCTAATGCAAGACTCTGGAAGCACCAAAGCAGTAACTACACCTAGAAATTCTCTCCAGGTTTTGCACTGAGCCCAGCACTAGATGGGACAGAGCTTTAGGGTGTCAGTCAGTGCTGGGATATTAATCATGCTATTTCAGATAGGAGAAATAAAACATCCTGAAAATTGCTATCAATTCTCAGTGACACCTTGATGCTTCAACCAGGCTTATGGTCCCATTGTGCTAGGTACTGTACATACGCATAGCAAGGTTCAGTTCCTGTGCTGACAATTTTTTTTTTGTTACATAAGAGTGATTATCTCCAAATTACAGATGGAGGATTGGGATAGAAAGAGTATATAGAATTTTTTCAGGGTCATGCAATTAGTCTTTGTCAGAGGTGGGAATGGGATGCAGATTTTCTGGTCTCAGTTCTATGCCTTAACCACAAGACCAAGCTTTCAATGGACTGAGTTCATTTCAGAAGCCCCCTTGGATCAAAGTTGTTTTTGCTGTGCTGTCATGGAGGTATGCAGGTTGAATCGTGGATGCTAGTGCAGCAAGCAGTCACCAGCCCCAGATGGGGCTTCCGTGGCGTGTGAACAGTAAGCACCCTTCAGAGCTGGCTCCATCCCCAAGTGAGTAATATGTCTCGCTCTGACTCTCCTCAGTGACTACCATTTCAATCCTGCTGCAGAGCAGCAGCTCAGTATGGATATGAAGGCAAAGATAGAGCTGGGAAGCAACACAAAACCAGAAGCAAATGCCCAAATTCAGCATGCTACAGACGTAGCCTGCTGAGCTGTCACAAGTGCTTTCAAACTGATGCTCCAAGAGGTCCCTCACTTGTCAAGAAGCCACAGACAAGTCTTTCTGTTCCAATGACTATTGCATTCCTTTTGGTGCTCAGATTCCAGAGATGATCTCCCCACTTGATGTGATAGCCACCACAACCGTCCTAAGCAACTTGGGCCCACATGACTTCGGGAGGTGCCTTGAGTAACACGGCAAAAGAGTAGCATCAACAAGGCACAATAATACAATTGCATTTAAGTCAAGTGTCTGATTCCAGGCACAGCAGAGTCCAGAGTAACATCCATCCCCTTTGACAGTGGCATCATAAAAAGCAAGGCTTTCTCCACAGCACTCAGAGAAGCCATTGCCCAGCCAAGCAATTGGATGGTGGCAGGGCATTAATTTCTCAGCTTGCTGGGCAGCAGCCACTTCATCTGTTTTGCAGTAAAAGACTTCTCCTGGAAGTTTACAGTGCATGCTGGCAGATAGCTTGATTATTGCAGGTGAGTGATGGACAGTTGGGAGATGATGTTTCAGGGCTGGAGATATCAGTGCTCCCCTTGGGTGTGGGAAAGTATACCTGAGTAGCGATGCTGTAGGCCAGAAGCCCTAAATTGCAACCTGGCTTGCAGGAATAGCACTCTTTTCCTGCAGAAAGGCTACTTCCTTCAAATACATCAGGGGGAATTCTAATGTCAATAGTCTAGGGATCAAAATCCTGACCCCACTGGCTTCCACTGCAAGACTCCCCTGGACTTCGGGACCTCAGTCTGGATAAGTGACAAGTGAGCCTTGTTTCATGTGGGTCAGAAAAATCTGAAGTATTCTGAGTGAACAATCGATTCTGTGAACTCAGCCCTAATTTTGATTTTGGGCTAGAAAAGCAGCTGAGAATGGCTTCCATTTTAAGGATTGTGTTGATTGTTTAAAAATACTCAGCACATGGTTGACATCCAGCTGACTCAGTCTGTGGGTTGCTGACTCAGGGCTAGATTGCACTGTTAAATGTGTAAGTTTCATTAACCAAGGAATATCCCTAGGAAGCACTGTGCCTCAGGGACACACCTCTGCTATTCCTTTGATCAACTTCACTGCTTGACTACAGAAGCAGTAAAACTGAACAGCACCTGTCCTGGCTTAGCTGCACTGGCTGGTACCTGATGGGTGGAGCCAAAGGTCAGCCATAGATTGCCCACCTGTTCCGTAGGAGCAGAGTAAGCAGACACTTATTCCTACATGCTTTAATACAAGACCTGAGTCACGCCCTCTCTGTCCTGTGTGGTCACGTGACTCAATTCAGTCTTAATTCTAAAGAATTTTCCATACATCTTGCTTTCAATATTTGCTCTGTATGTGAGTGATTGACTAAGGCACATGGGCTCAGATTTAAAAAAGATTTTCTCTCCTAAGTGCCTAAATCTCCTCTGAAAATGAGACAGGCTCCTGAATCAATTAGGCATTGCAACACTGAGTGCAGCAATTCCTAAAGAACATTACAAATCTGTGGTATGGTCATATCTTAGCTTTCTGAATGAATGACTCCCAAATCTGCAAACAGCTGTGAAGACAACAAAACAAGAACTTTTGAAACAAGCACTTGTGAAATTTGGATCCGTACAAGTTGTTCTGACCCTGTCTCCTTCTGCAAATGTTCTCAACAAAACTTTGCTCAGAGAAACATCTCTAGGGAATGAAACAAAAGAGTCTCATGAAAGCATGATTTTATAGAGATAAAATGTCTAAGCACAGCAGTTTTCTCACCATATTGTTGAAACACTGGAGATGGCACAAGAAATAGGTTTGCTTTTTGAGAACCAAATGACAGTCCTAGGGTATGGCCCCAGTGCTGCTTTCCAGCAATGTTCTTCTGAATGCCCCCCCAAAAAAACATTCTTCTTTCTGTGTTTGACTGAGAACTGCAGAATAGTGTCCCTACCTATTACCACAGTAGAAGCAGTTGATTAGCTTGTCACAGCCCCTTTAGTTTCTTTATATTACCCCTGAGGGAAAACAAGGCGGAATCAGCATCTTGGGCTGGACTCTGATCTTCAGTGGAGCTATGCTACTTTCCTCTGCCAGGAAACTGACTCTTCAACACTGAGAGAGGGCTGGGGCACACACAACATCTGACAAACACAGCTGTGTTCAGCTGTCGCCAGGAAGAATCCTTAGCCTTGCTCTCTTTATCACTGTCTCTTTCCTACTGGTGACCACTGCAACCAGCTGTACAGCCATTTGTTCATCCACCCGACTGACAAGTAGCCAAGCAGTGGGGAAGAAGCTATGGGAAGGCAGAAGAAAGGAAGGCCCGGCTGGCAGGGTTTTATCTTGTGCCTGGATACCTACAGTTTCAGACATGCCTCAGCACACTAATGAAGCTGCGGATGCAAGTACACAGTTGGATAGGAAGATCCGACACACACAAATGCAATGCTTTTTTCCTGGGTGGCTTAGAAAGATGGATCTTCAGCAATTCCCTGGAGGGAATAATTGCCTTGGGAGAAGCAAAAAGAACTTAATGAGGAAGCAGACTAGCCTGGCATGTATAAAGCATGAACTTGTGATGCTGTCTGAGGCTTTTCTCTCCCCCACCCCCGCCTTCCAAAACAGTGTAGCCATCGTTATGTGACACTCTGTCAGCAGCAAGAGGGTGGCCTCGCAGGCAGGGAGCATAGGAAGAGAGCATTGCATCTCTTGACCGTCAGGGAGCCATGGACCGACGTTCAAGTGCTGGGAAGCAAAAAGGGCTCTTGTTGGCATTTGTTAGAGCTGTGGTGTCAGGGGGTATGATCTGCAGGTGGCAGCTGACCTGTGGGCTGGCTCAGCAATAGAGCACATGATTCTGTCTTATATATTTCATGGCCATAGATTTGCATGGTGCATTTCAAACAGTGTGAAAACATGCTTTGATGCCCAGGCTGCTCCACTGGGAAACAGAACTGGCCAAACTCTAAAATGGCCTAAACTGGTGCAGCTGCACTGGCACCAGTCTATGCCAGCATAGAATTTGGCTCTGAATCTGAAATCTGGCTCAGATATTTTCTTCTTCCTTTCTTTTTCCAGATGATGTTCTTTTCTTTTTCCCATCCCCCCTTTGCACTTTCCGGCATATGTAATTCCAAGTTGTTGATGGATGATGGCTCAACAGCTCTGGATGTTGAAGATCTGTTCATGCACAGAACAGATGAAGCTCAGACAGAAGCCATGCTAGACTCCTATACCTAGTCTTTCCTGTACCACCTTTATCTTACCCTTTCAAAACTCAGTGGCAGAAGAGCGGATCCTAAGTATCTCAGGCTATGTCTATGCTGACAGTGGCTCAATCGCTCTGGAGTTTGCAATAATAACACCAGCCCTAAGATGAATGGATGGCATTGCCATTTGCCTTAGTACGGTGTGTAGGGGGAGGTAAGCGGGCATTACTAAGTTGATGGGAGATATGCAAGATATTTTATGTACCTTGCATCTCCCATCAATTGCTGAGGAAAAGTGAGGCAAGTATACACTAGGGCAGTGGTTCCCAACCTTTCCTCTGCCGTGGCACACCTTGATACCTTCAAATTTTTTGAGGCACACCACCATAAAAAATTCATGAATATTCAAATTAAATTAATTTACTTATGAATATTCATGAACCATGGCACAGTGTTTTGGAATGCTGCTATGTAGGGTAGTAGGGGTAGCAGAGCAGGGGTGGCAAAAGAGGGGAGGTCAGGAGTCGTGTGCAGTGGCGGGAGTGAGAATGGGGAGCAGAGCAGGGTAGGGGTGGCAAAAAAGGACAAGGGCAGCCATGTGGGGAACAGCATAAGGGTGGCAAGAGAGGAGAGAGGAAGGGAGAACACGAGTGGCTTGGGGGGGGCAGGAGGGAACCTGGGGAGTGGGAAGGTAGGGCAGGGACCATGGTGCAGCATCCACTTCCCCCTTCTCCAGTGACTCCCTGCCACCTAGGGCAAATCCTCACCCTACTGCTGCTCCCTCCCACTCCAGTGGGGCCCATCCTCCCCTCCCCTAGCCCCCGCTGCCTGTGATGGACCCACCCATCACTGCAGGGGCAGAACTAGGCCTCCAGCCCCCAACTACATCCCCCCCTCCCACAAAGCCACCTCCCCAGCTACATGCCCCCCAACCAAACAGCCACCCCACAACTCCAGCTGTACACCCTCTGCTACACATCCACTCCCACCCACCTCTGCTACACACACACCTCTGCTGCACACAACCCCCAGCAGCCGTCCCCCCAACGTCTTTACCTGGGCTGTTTGCTGGCTGCCTGACACAAGCTGCTCCACCCTGCAGGGGGAGATTCACACACTCTGAGCCTCCCATCCTCTGCTGGCTGGGCCTAAGGTGGAGCCACCAGAATGCTGCATTTGGGCTGCTCCTGCTATTTTTAGGGGGAACCCTGGAACTCCACGTTCGGGTGCCTTCCTCTATTATTAGAGGGGCCAGAAGGCTACCTGCCTAAGTATAGGGGACCCCAGAATTGTGTTCTCGTGCCTTCCCCCTTACTTTAACCCCTGCCTTTTCTTAGCCCTCCACAGCCCATGTGGTTGGGCTGAGCAGGGAAGGAACTTTAACTCCAGCTCTCGGGGATGCTCGTGGCACACTTTGGGTGTTGCTGCGGCACACCAGTGTGCCCCGGCACACTGGTTGGGAACCACTGCCCTAGGGCTTAGTCCTTGCTTGGAGAGGCAGCAGTCCTGCAGTACTTCTCCATGCAGAGAGACCACCTCTGAGGTTTTGTGGCATTTCCCAGCCATGAAAATGGCAGGGACCGAATGACCTGCACCTACGCACTGCAAAGGAAGGCCAAAACCCCTGAGGTTTGGCCTGGGGGGAACATTCTGCATACAGCAATCAGTGAGACACTGAGCATGTGAGCTAGAGCCAGCCAGAATGCTCAGGATCACCTTACAGCCCAGGCTGGTCTTCTCCAATGCTCCTCTCTAACCTTGGGAATCTCTGATGCTTTGGATGAAGGAGACCAACCCTCCTTTCTCACCTCTCCCAATACATTGTGGATGAGAATGCCTTCCTGGCCCCTGCAGGTGTGGTGTTTTGGACTACCTAGGGTCACAGTGATAAATGGGAGGGTTGTTTTAGTGCTAGGGAAACCTGTCTGTCTGGGTCCCTCTCTCTCAGTTCTCTGTCAATAAAGATTCCCTACACAGCTCTGAATATGTTGCTTCTCATTATGGGATTATAATTCATCTAAAAATCATACATCTGGAGACAAAGGATGGGATGTGAGATGGAGTTGGCTGTTCCCAACAATCCTGGCAACCATGGAAAACTAGAATGCAATGTAAGAAGCAAAACTTTTATTTACTGTTTGCATAGGGGTTGGGTTGTGACTCTGAAAGCTAATCTGTTTGCCTAAGGGCTGGCTGGCTATTCTGAATGCTGATCTGTCTGCTGTAAATACGAGTGAAGAGATAAACAATAACCACAAGAGGGCAGCTTGGCTTTACTTACTACAACCCTCGAGCTGTTTGATCATTCTTGAGATTTGCGGGAAACATATACAGCCCAATCTCAAAATTTTGTAATAGCAAATTATTATAACTGATGAGAAGAAGGTACTGATTTTCTAATAATTATTGCAGCTAAGATTTATAGTTTGCTATGTGATTTGCTTTATCCGGAGAAGCCAGAGCAAAACCTTCCAGAACTTCCAGAAGGTCACTGTGAGTACATTTTTCCCTGAGGCCACTAGTAATTGCAAAGAGGTTTAGGTTCTACCAAAGGAACCAAGGTGAGGGTGAATCAGTTTTGGAACTGGACTGAAGCCTGTGGTGTTGGATTTAACAAAGCTAAACTCCCTCTGATAAACTCTAAGGTTCTGACACATTTTGATCCATCTTTGCCCCTATAGTTGGCCTGTGATGCCTTTCCTTATGGAGTTGGGGCCATATTGTCACATATTATGCTTTCAGGTGAAGAGAGGCCTATTGCTTTTGCTTCACACACCCTGACCAAGGCAGAAACTAACTATGCCGCTATTGAATGTGAAGCACTAGGCATTGTTTTTGGCGTTCAAAAGTTTTACCAGTACCTGTGGGGAAAGAAGTTCACACTTCTCACCGACCGTCAACCCCTGACATCAATTTTAAGGCCACACACAGGCATCCCAGCCTTGGCTGCTAGTCGTATGCAACGATGGGAATTGATACTTTCTGGATATAACATATGAGATCAAATATAGGCAATCCTCTTTGCATTATAATGCTGATAGTCTTTCAAGGGTACCTTTACTGGTACGTTGTCAAGATCTGGGTCAGGAAGGAATCTTTTACTTTGAACAGGTGGAAAACACACCAGTCATGGCTACTCAAGTGAAGAGAGCAGCACCCATTGACCCAGTACTCTCACAAGTTATGGATTTTGTGATGCATGTAACATTCTTACCTGACTCCTGGGCCTCACCTGACCTCTACTCCTACATGTCTAGGAGGATGGAATTATCAATCCAGTCTAGGTGTTTGTTATGGGGTATGCATGTTATTATCCCACCTTCATTAAGACCACGTTTGTTGGAACAGCTTCATTCAAGTCACTGTGGCATGGTGGCATGAAAGAAATTGCACTGCGCTATTTCTGGTGGCTGGGCTTGGACAGGGCCATCGAAGAGACAGCTAGAGTTTGTATCTCATGACAGAGCATCTGGAACGCACCTCAGTTGGCACCCCTTCACCTATGGGATAGGCCCAAAAGGCCATGGCAACACATTCATGTTGATTTGCTGGCCCATTTGAAGGATGTATGTTCTTAATTGCTGTTGATCCCCATTCAAAATGGCTGAAAATCTCTGTAATGCAGTCCACTACTATGGAAAACACTATCCAGACCCTGTGTGGCTTTTTTAATCATTATGTTCTTCTAGAACAGCTGGTGAGTGACAAATGGACTGAAGTTCATTTCTCAGGATTTGGAATTTTTTATGAAGGCCAATGGAATACATCACATCAGTGCAGCACCGTATCATCCTTCCACCAATGGACTTGCTGAAAGGTTCATACAGACTATGAAGCAAGCTCTAAAATCTGCGAGGGGATGTTCATCTCTTGAGAAGCATCTGGACAACTTCTTGTTATCCTACAGAAACACTCTGCAGGCTACGACTAAAGCATCTCCAGCTTTTCTTATGATGGGATGGCAGCTGCACTCTTGCTTTGATTTGTTGAAACCACAAGAAACACAACAAGTGGTTCAACGCCAACAGCAGGACCAGGTCAGGAGACATGCACCAAGAACAAAGGACCACACCCTCAGTATTGGACAGCCTGTCCTTGCTTGAAACTATGCTCCAGGAACTAAATGGATTCCAGTAATGGTCATCACCCAGACAGGACCTGTTTCCTACTCTGTCCAGATGGCGGGTGGCCTGGTTTGGCAATGGCATGTAGATCAGTTGCTGCTTTGTCATACCCATCTAGAGGATGCATCTCCAACTCATGTAACTGATTTCACCATAACAGATGATATTACATCAGGGCATGAAACAACTGTTCACATCTCTCCTGCTCCAGCCACCTCTTCAACGCCTTTGGCCTCTTCCCTAGACCAATCAGATATAACATCCTCTCTGGTTCCGGCTAGTTCCCTGGTACCTGTAGTCACATTGCCACCAAAGCACCTTGCAGTGTGGTGCACCAGAAGTTTGCCATAAACCATCTTGAGACAGAAGGCCTCCTAATTGGCTGGATCTTTAGCTAGTGGTGACCTCTCTTCATGGTGCAGAATAATTCTTCAGGGGTTTGCCAGAGATGGGGCAGTCTATACTTATCTCCTAGTTTAGAATTTATTCTTTCATTTCAATCAATCAATCAATCAATCAATCAATCAATCAATCAATCAATCAAATCATCCTAGTTTAGTGTTTATTCTTTTTGGGGGGGAGCTTTCATTAGAGGGGGAGGAATATGTAGTGTTTTGGACTATGCAGGGTCATTGGGGTTGTCATAGTGATAGATGGGAGAGTTGTTTTAGTGCTAGGGAAACCTGTCTGACTGGGTCCCTCTCTCTCAGTTCTCTTTCAATAAAGATGCCCTACACAGCTCTGAATATGTTGCCTTTCATTATGGGATTATAATTCACCTAAAAACCATACAGCAGGTTGCTGACTGAAGTGCTGAAGCCTGAGCTTCTAGGAACAACTGAATAATTTTAAGTGCATGAATTGCAAACAGTTACATGTATAAGAAAACAATACACAATCTCTATGAATCATGTAGATTTGTGATGTGTGCCTTAATACAGTGGCTCTCAACCTTTTGAGTATGACCTCTTTTTGATGTCAAAAAATTTCATGGACCCCCAAATGATAATAGTTTTTACCGGGGACTGACTGCAGGCAGCAGTGCTGCAGAAGGGCAATGGTGGACCTGGCTCCTGCCTGCTCCCAAGGGGTGGGGATATATCCAGGGTGAGGCTGCTCACAGCAGGCAAATACAATTCATTTAGAACAGAGGTGTCAAACTCATTCAATGCGGGGAGGCACATTGGAAAGCAGGACACCTGTTGTGGCCCATGTGGCCTCATGGGCTCCCCAAGCCTTTTCCCCTCTATGTTTGGGGTGGCATGGGTTCCCCTTCCTCCTCCCCCACCCCACAGGCTCTCCCACACCTTCCCTTTTCCCTCCCCTTCCCCACACTGGGCTCCCTGACCCGAGCCCTGCTGTGCCCAGAGCCTGTCATTGGAGTACAGTGCTACAGACAGCTTCCAGACACAGCCCAGGCAGCAGTTCTGTGGGCTGTAAGCAGGGGTTGAAAGCAACATGGGTTTTGTGTTAGCCTAGTTCACCCCTGTGGCAAAGAACCCAGAAACACTGACTTCCAATCCTCCACACAAGTCTTTAAACCATACCCCCTTTGCAAATATGATAGTAGAAATCAGGAGTCCTGTCTCCCACTCCCTGTGCTGGGAAAATGATGACACTCTCCTCTCCAAGAAGAAATGAGACTGTTGACATGAAATGAAAAAGAGCAGAAGAAAAAAAAAATAGAGCCGTCTGCTGAATGTAAACATATTTACTTTTCCTGCTCCAAGAACTAAATCTCATGAGTATGTAAGTGAGTCAAAACTATATAAGCACCTAAGTATAATTACATTCATATTAAAATCTTAAAATAGTCCAGAGCATTTCAGCAACATGTTTTGGCACTGGACCAGGAAGTTTTAGTAGCAAGGTGATTCAGGGCAGGTAATTGCTAAAAATATATAGAGAGATTAGTTAATAATTAACAGTGTAAGTGGAACTCAGCAGAAAAGATAATTAACACTGCAGAAACTTGATGCAACTCTGCCTTGTTAACGGCTAATAAAAGGCTTTCATGCTCCTTGGCAGGTAGCTGGATATTCAAAACCAAAACAGGACCAGAGCATCATCTAGGCTAAGGTAAATATACATATTTGATTCAACTTCATCATCATTTCATACACAACTTCATCCAAAGACCTCAAAGCCTTTCTATGACTATGATGAAAGCCTCACAACAGACTTTTGAAACACATAGCTAACTATTATTACCCCTGCTTACTTCTGTGTGATTGGAGGTGTAGAGAAGTGAAGTGACTTATCCAAGCATCACAATGCCAAGCACTTGCAGAGCTGGAATTCAGGAATCTGGGACCC